>VDFB02075321.1:45813952-46233995 GCA_007258455.2 Sequoia sempervirens | reverse complement strand
CCCTCCCACATTCTCTCCCACTCCCACCCTCTCTCACCCTCTCTCCCATAAGAATAAATACATACATATTGGCATACATACATGCATGTATACATACATACATACATGACGCACCAACATACATATACATACAAACATATGAACAAACATTCAAAAAAGTGGCATTTAACTAAAGGAAGACATAATGCGAGTGTGTTATGTGTTGCTAGATATGTTCCTCGGAGAAGCAAAAAATGTCAAAACTAATACATAACATGAGTGTGTTATAATGCGCTCGCGTTATATTTTTCTTTGGGAATCCCCAAGCCTTAGCTTTGTTATTTTCCTTGGAATACCAACCTAAAGTCTTGGAGGGCATTCCCAATGACTAGAGACGTGTTTTTTGCAAATTCTACAAATTTTCACATAATCAGGTTTGTGCTCACCGTCAGGATTGCATTTGGTTCAATATCGACAAAATCAAACACATGGGTAATGTTAAGTTCTCTCTTAGCTTTCCAACGATGTAATTTTTTCACTTTCTCGACAATGTTAGGCCTTTCATCCATAATTTCTTTTGTTTGCATGTTTGTTTTTTTTCAAAAAGCAGTGTTTGGTTTTTTTTTCATTATAAATTAACCGTTCATCAAAATTTCAAATAAATTACATTTTTAGAAACTAGACTCCATTCTACAAATTTAAAATAATAAATTTTTAAACAAATCTATTACTTTGCAAAATTTGTAGGGGGAGCACGACCAAAATTTTGTTTTTTAGGAAGTTCCCACTTAGAAAATTAGTGAAAAATCAAATATTCATTAAAAAATTATGAAAAAAAGTGTGCATCAACAAGATGTTGTTAGCTAACTTTTGACTGTAGTGATTTTAAAAATAATAAAAAAAATTCACCGTGCTCAGGTCATACAAGAGTTGCTATGTTATGTTTTTTTGACAAAAATAACACCAATTTGTGTACATCCCTCTTTTTCACCCCTTAATCTCAACAATTTTAAAAATAAATTAGTAGTTTAGAAAGTAGACTCAGAGCAATTCGATCCTTGTTTTTGTTCTATCTCAAAATTTTGAGTGTAACTATCCTCAATTTCACGTCCAAGGTCAGCTTTTCCTGATTTTAGAAAAAAAGTGGCCACTTAAGCCCCCTTTTTGGGAACCATCTTGGTGCACTTACCCATTTATGGTATTCCCTTCTAAGAAATTTTCTTTCAAAATTGTGTGTTGCTTAGCTTCTAGAATGAAAATGGCTACTTTGGGTTCCTAGTGCACATACTGTGCTGACCCATTTCAAGTTCCTGTCCCTGGGTTGACAAGTTAAATGCACCTTCATGATGATTGAAATAACTATTTAGGTTAGATGTCCAATCTTTGAATCATGGTTGTAAAGGATTAGTTATTAAATCATTGTAGGAGACCAACATTTTTGGTGTCGTTGTCGGGGATGGTGTCAAATTAGGGAGTTCTTTGGAGTCATTCGTAGTTTTTCTTATTGTAGTGTTTCTAGAAGTTGCACTTATTATACCCTCATTTAGGAAGTAATAAGCCCCCTTATTCTTTACAAATTCTTTATGTGAGCTGGCTAATAGTGAGTGATACAACATGCATAGAGGAAGGAGAAGGGATGTTTATGGGAGATTCTTTCCTAACAATCCTAATCCATTCCAACTAGTTGAATATCAAAACCTGCCAAGAGAAGACGAAGAAGAAGATCCACACCCATTTGCTAATTCATTTCCTAATCTAACTAGCTTTGAAGTCTCCTCTGAAGAACAAAATAATCTTGAGAACCCCTTTGATTTGGAACCACAAAAAGTAGGCATGGGTGATTCAAATAGGAATAGGCCTAACCAACCAGCTTTTCATTTCCCCATCAGAATGAAGTTGACAACATCAAAAACATCCCTGCTTCAACACTCCCCAAGTTTTATGGACTTGTCACAGAAGATCTTGATACCTTTCTATTTGAGTTTGACATACTCTATAGGAGTTATGATTATACCACCAGTGCCCATAGGCTTAAACTATTTCCTACCAATTTGAAAGAGGCTACATTAAGATGGTTCATGTGCCTAGGAAGAGATAATATGGAAACTTGGGAAGACATGAAGACAACATTCATTGAGAAATACAAGGAATATTGTAGGGGAAATGACATGAGAGGAGGTGACATTTTCATGATGCAACAAAAGGAAGATGAGAGCCTGGAAGATTATATTTCAAGGTTTTTGTTTTTCCTATAAAAAACTCCACACCATACACTCAATGGAGTCTCACAAAAGTTTATTTTCGTAAGAGGAATCAATGATAGTTGCATTGATGCCTTGGACCTCATGGGAGGAGGATATATCTCCCAAGTTCCTTGGGAAGATAGCAAGCAAATATATCAGAACTACTCTAGGGCAGCTTCAAAGGTAGGGAGAGCTTACCAATCTTCCATGGGTAAGTCAACTAATAGTGGAGTTTCAAGAGTGGAGATTAATCATTTGATGGTAGACTTCAAGAAAGACATTATAAATATCTAGCTACTTGGCTAGATACGCTTTAGGACAATAAGAAGCAAGAGGAGGTAGTGGTAATGTTGATAGGGTATTGCCCCCACTACAAACAAAAGAAGAGGGACTGTAGATGCAAGATGGTAGTTAATATTGAAAGCAAGCAGATTCCACCTAAGTTCAAACCAATCCAGATTGAAGAAGACCAAGTCTACTATTTTTCACAAAGGAAGCCTTGGGCTCCAAGACAAGGTATGCCACTAGATCCACTATCTTATGTTGGGCCATATTTTAATTCCTATTCATTAGGTAACTAATGGAAGCCCCCATATCCATCCAACTATGGAGGATATCCACCACAACCTTGGAGTAACCATCAAAATGCTTGGCCCAATCATCAAAACTATCCACCCTAGTGGAAACAACCTCAAGGGAATTGGTAGCAATTTTAAGGGCATTGACAACCACCTCTAGGAAATTGGCAGCAAACAAATCAATGGAGGGGAGGACAACAATGGCCCACCCAAACAACCAGTTACATGAAACCACCTTCTTATCCCTAGAAGCCTATTATAATGGCTCCACCTACTAATCCTAGCTCAAATGTACCTAAAACTACTTAACTACCAGCTCAGCCTAGACCCAATCCAAATAACAAACCACAACAATAGCCTGAATACTCTACTGATTCAAATCAATTCCCTGCATATGTTGTGAGTGTCAGTGACATCCGCTTGCATTTAGGAACTACTCTACCAACCATTCCATGCCCATTATTACTGAGGTTCCTATGGAGGAGGAGAAGGAACCTCTAAATGATCCCATTTAGCCAAGTGCACCTAAAAATATTGAACTAGTCCAAGTCAAGCAGACTGAACAAAAACCACCATTTCCTTAGAGATTGGAAGTTTTCAAGAAGAAAGAAGAAAAGGAGGATATAACTTTTGAAATTTCGGATCAGCTGAAGCATATATGTGTCCAGATACCTCTATTTCAGGCCATAAAGGATGTTCCAATCTATGAAAATGAAATCAAGGAAGCATTCCTTAAGAAGCTAGGTAGGAAAAAGAAAGACCCAACTATAGTTCATGTGGTGGGACAACTAGCTAACATCATGCAGGGAAAAGTAACTATCCCCAAGTATAACAACCTAGGTATTCCAGTGGTAGCAATTGTTATAAATGTGATCCAAGTAAAGAATTCTCTAATTGATTGAGGAGTAGCAATAGATGTAATGAAAAAGGAAATCTTGTAGCAACTAAAAGTTTCAAGCATGAGATCTACTCCTATTGTCTTGCAGCTTGTCAATATCTCTATTATTAAGAATGATGGTGTAGTGGAGGATCTTGTGGTAGTTTTAGAATCCTAGGAGTACCCAGTAGACTTTATGATTCTTTCTCCTAAAGATACACTAGGCAAGTATCCCATTATTCTTGGAAGGCCATGGTTAGCAACTACAAATGCATACATTAGATGTCAATTAGGTGACACGACTATTTCAGATGGGAGGAGCACTAAAAAGTTTTTTCTTTATCCTCCTGCTCATCCATCTAATGATGAAGATAATTTCGTATGGCCACATGTTGGTGAAGAGGTTGAGGAAGTTAATTCTATGGAGCAACTTATAGTGTTAGGTAGAAGCTCTTTCATGCAGCTCCAAGATGAGGATGAAGTATTAGCTAACATAATTCAGAAGCATTGTAAAGTAGAGGAAGCATCATGTCTTCTCATTTTGCTACTCTAGTCAAGACACTTATGCTCGCTCTTCCTAAAACCACTATTCCTACAGACGTTCTTCCTGTAGCCACTGTTCCTATAGAGAGACTTCCTAAAACAATAGGTATGTCCCATACATTGCTACCATATGAACTAAAGGTACCATGTGTTAATGAAGTAGCCATGATAGAGTTAACTACACAAGTAAAGGTGTCAAAATGAAAATATCTGAATGTTAATAGTAAATTAAGTGAAGAACAACAATTGTTATTGGAAAACTTATTAAAGACCCATCAACATGAATTTGTGTGGGATTATCAAGATATGAAGGGGTTGGACCCTAAACTTTGTACACACAAAATTTACATCAAAGATGCTTACACCCTAGTACGATAGGCACAAAGAAGAATTAACCCTGCACTAAGAAAAATTGTAAAAGGAGAATTGTAGAAATTACTAGATGTAAGATTTATCTACCCCATTTTAGATAGCTGGTGGGTGTCTCCATTAGTGATTGTTCCCAAGAAAGGAGAGAAATGATGATTTTGTATTGATTATAGGGAAGTTAATGCTGCCACCAAGAAGGACCACTTTCCCTTACCCTTCATTGATCAAGTTTTGGACACACTTGTAGGAAACTGATACTTTTCTTTTCTAGATAGATTTAGTGGCTACAAACAGATCCAAATTGCACCAGAGGACTAGGAGAAGAGCACATTTTCCTATCCATGGGGGACCTATTCCTACTCTGTACTCCCATTTGGCTTATGCAATGCACTTGTAACCTTTTAGAGGGTAGTCATTAGGATGATTTCAGATATTTCTCATGATTGTATGGAAATTTATATGGATGACTTTACCACTTATGGTGTTGATTTTAATAAAGCATTGGAAAATATTAGGAGAGTCCTATAGAGATGTGAAGACCAAAACTTGTCCTTAAATAGTGAAAAGTGCTTCATGATGATGTAGGAAGGTGTAGTTCTTGGCCACTACATCTCCCATAAGGGAATTCAAGTAGATCCTACAAAGATTGAGGTAATAAAAAATCTTCCCACACCTACAAAAAAAAGGATGTTAGGATTCTCTTGGGTCATGCAAGATATTATAGGCATTTCATCAAGGATTTCAGCAAGGTAGTAGCACCATTGTATACTCTTCTCACTAAAGATGTTGAATTCCAGTGGACTGAAGCTTGTGACAAGGAATTTTCTGACTTGAAGGTAACTTTGACTCATGCTCTTGTACTTAATAATTATTAAAGGAGATTCTCAGCTTTCCACCAATATAAATTATGCTTTACTTTGAATTTAATAAATAATTATTATTCATTTTCTATTTGAATTATGACTAAAGTCCTGATTGATAGGCTGATTGAAAAACATCTATACCTTTCAAACCATCACATTTTTTGAATCTGAAACATGTATCACATTCTATGCTCTATATACTATAGGATTAAAAAAAATCAATTTCATGAAGTTTTGACCAAGTTAAGGTGGTTAGATGTATGAGTTTTTATATTTTTTAAAAGTTGTAATAAAAAAATCATAATTAATTATTTACTTGGAAATAAATTACAAAAAAATATGCATCACATTGGGATATGAGTCCTCTACTTATATCTAAAATATTATAAAAAAATATTATCATTTTATTGTATTTATGGTGGTCAGACACGCCTACTTATTTTTTCCCTGAAATTTAAGTACTATTACATTGAAATTTCAAATTTTCACCAAATAGATTTTGTTTTAAAAAAAAAAAACCTAGTAGTTTAGAAACTACATTCAATTTTCTACAAATTCTTTTCTTACATATTTTTGAAATAATATAGATAACTTATTCAAATTTTTATGTCAAGTTGCCTAACTTTTATTTTTCTAAATTTTTTTCCACTTAAGGGCCTATTTTTTCCATGATGATCTTGAACATACCCGTAATAATCACTACCTTTGACAAGTGGGAATTTTATTTTGCAGGACCCATTGAACCTCCATCAAATGGTAAGTCCTATATCTTGGTATGCATTGATTATGTGACAAATTGGGTAGAAGTTAAGACCATGAAGCATGCAAGAGATAACAAGGTTGCAGAATCTCTTTATGAGGATATTTTCACAAGATATGGAGTTCCAAGAGAAATAACGATTGATCAAGGGGATCAATTCACATCAACCCTTGTTGCAACACTAGTCAATGAGTACAACATAAGGGACAAGAAGTCTACTCCTTATCAATCCCAAGCTAATGGCCAAGTTGAGGTGACCAATAGAGAAATTGAAGCCATTTTGAACAAAATGGTAGCTATTCATAGAAAGGATTGGGAAAATAGATTACCAAAAGATATCTGGGCCTATAGGGAAACCTCAAAAACAACTATAGGCTTCACTCCATTTGAGTTTTTGTATGGAAATACATCCATTATTCCCATTGAATTTGAACATAAGACTCTTAGGACTGCAATAGATTTGGGGATGTATATTTTTGAGGCACAAAGAGAAAGAATCATGCAACTAAATGATTTGGATGAGATAAGAAGAGAACCCTAACATCATACAGAGGTAGTGTAGAATTAGAGAATCAAGTGGAATGAAAAATTTATGGAGGACAAGAAATTCCAACCAGGAGATTGGGCCCTACTCTATGACTCAAGATATTAGGACAATGTAGGAAAATTGCAGACAAGGTGGCTAGGACCATATGAGGTTGCTAAGGTATTTCCTAATAGTGTTATACAACTCATTACTATTGACCCAGTCAGATTTAAGTTGCTTGTTAATTGTCATTGCCTCATATTGTATCACAAGCCAATTTCCAAGGAGGAGTTCCTCTAGCAATACACTCAACATGAAACATTTGAGCTTCCTATAGCCAAAGGAAGTGGACCTAGTGTCCCTCCTATCTAATTAAAGTATGTACTTCTCATAATAAAGACTTCCACTTACATGGGAGTCCATTTATTTTCTCATTCGCCCATCCACCCATCCATCACTTCACTCCACCTCATTCCACTTCATCTTCATTAATTGCTCAACTTATTCCTTTAAAAGGCAAGCGATACTTTCTCCACAATATTTGCAACAAATCCTCCACACATTTAGGTATGTGCGCATTAATTGCTATATCTTAATTATCTTTAAGTGCATTCATTTAACTACTGTATGCTAGTATGGATGTTCACTATAGCATGCCAATATTCCCTTCCTTGTCAAATCATCATTCTGCATGTGTGGACGCATGCCTAGATTTAGGTTGGGGGGGAGAAAAATATGTGAATATTTTTCCCATGTGTCAATCCATGTTGGTCTATGATAGCAAAATTTAAATTGAGCCAATTTAAAATATGAGTGAGAGGATGGATCACATGATGTGTGAAGTAACACCCACTGTTGCTTTCATTTCTCTTCATTATAGCTTTCATTTATTACTCTTTCCTTGCCATTATTGATATTTTTATATCTCAAACTATGCTACAAATAAATGGTAAGTTTAAAAAAGGGAAAATTCAGTCGACATTGGTATTAAAGTTAGCAAGTGTTGTCAAAAGGTGAACTTGATTTTCAGATGGAATTGTAGGAAAAAAATCATAGAGTATTTGTTTGATTGCATACAATGGGAGTTCGATTAATTTGAAATGAACCCATAGTGCATGATGTATTACTACAAGATGCACCCTGCTTGGCTGAATTCAGAAATTGTGGATGGATAAACTACTTCCTAAAGCTAGATGATTTTGATTAGGGAATTGCACTAGATTTTTCCCAAACATTATCTGAAGGAAAGGCCATGGTAAAAGGGTTGGAGGATATAGAAACTGAAGAAGGAATTGTAGAAGTCATAGGGTTACCTGTTGATGGTGAAATTACCCAGCTTCTAGAGACCCCAGATCAGCTAGGGCCGAATTTATAGAGCTGAATGACCCTCCATTGAGAATAGATAAACAAGGTGCAAAGAGAATGTCTTTGACCAAGCCATGGAAGCAGATAGCCATTTATGTTATCAAATACATCACCTATGAGGGTTGCTAGTCAAATTTGCATTTTGTACACTTCAAGATTTTGAATCACATGAGGCACGAAAGGAGGATGAATATGTCGAATGTGTTATACAATATTCTTTCAATCATGGCAACCGAGACCGAAAAAGGTAGGGACAATTCTATTTCCCACCATTGTCTGATTAAATTGCTAGTTGAGAAGTCTCTTCATGATGTATCTAGAATGGCATGGGAAGAATTCTTTAAAAATGATCAAATTAGACCTGGGCACTTGCAACCTAGGGTTTTTCCTCAACCTCATAGGTACAGTAGGATATTAAGCATGGATGAAGCCACTCTTGGTGCTTCAACCTCTTGTGCAGGCCCTAGTGTAAACCCTCTTGCAGTAGAAGAAACCACAAAAAATATTTCTTCTGGAATAGAGCACTCAAAAAAGAAATCTCTTCCTTAGATTCTAATGACAGTGTTCCACTTGGAACCCTGATGAAAACTAGGGCACAAAAGAGAGAAGTAAAAATGAAAAAAGGAAAGGCCTAAAGGAAGCCAACATAAAAAGAGGTGTCAAGTTCTAAAAAGAGAAAGGTTGACATTCTTCATCTTGTAGCCAAAAAAAAAACATGAGAGCCCTCTTAGGAAAGCAAGACCAGCCGAGCTAGCCTTTGTTATGCCTTAACAAGAAAGCTCTAAGTCTAGAGAAATACCACAGGAGGACATATAAGCTCCAATGGGGTAGGATAATTTCAAGGAGGAAGATATATTTAAGGCAGCAACAAACATAACATTGGTTGATCTTGCCAATACTGCAGAACAAGTTGAAAATCAAGAGTTTGAGGAAAATTAGGATTTCCTGTAGTATGAGCAAGAAGTCCTATAGCAAGAGGTCCTATGACAATAGCCAAAATAGGAGTAGCAGTCCTTGTAGTAATAGCTCGAATTGGGAGAACAATCAGTACCCTTGTAGCCAGAATTGACAGGACAACCTGAATCCTTGTAGTTAGCATTAGTTCCAGAGAAGATACTGGTAGGAATACACAACCCCCCTAATTTTTTAATACACCAAGTAGTCATGAATTTATGGAAAAAGATACAAAGAAGAGAAGAAGAATGGAAAAAGGAAAGACATAGATTGAAGAAAGAAATAAGAAAGAGATATGAGGAAACTGAAGATAAAGATGCAAAAATTGCCGCCCTAAAGAAGATGGTGGATGATATGGCAGATGTGGTACCACAAATTTTAGAATGTGGGACCCCCCCAAGGGTCTATACTTTGTGTTTGAAGGAGAAATATCTTTCTTTTATACTGGTAAGAATTGTCTCAGGTTTGAACCCTTCTATTGAGGCCCCTATTGAATTTTTCAATGCTTATCAGATTGCTTCCCCTGAAATGAAGAATTTATTGTTAGTTTTATTTGCATAATTACATAGGTTGTGTAAAAAAAGACCATGATTGGAATCCGCTATTGTGTGTTGGGGATGTCCAATTAAGGGCATTTATTTATTGGGTACAAAATGAGATTAGTTGGGGATACCAATATGGGGCTTATAAGCAATTGGAGTCTAACATCCCTTTGCCCATTAGGGCTGAATCAAGGAACCCATGGGATATTTTAAAGGAATGAGACTTAATTTTTTTTAGACCTAGCTATGGTAATACGATTATGCCTTGGATAGAAGCATTTTATAGTGAATGAGGCAAAGGAAAAAGTGAAAGAGGAAACCATGAAGAGATACCTCTCACAATGATGGAATAGCCTAACTAATGATCTCAAATAGGCTGAGCCTCAATCCATCTAGAGCTATGTATCATCTCTCAAAATAATTGACAGATATATTCACATTGGAAGGAAAAAAGGGTGATTCTAGCTTCCCTTGAATTTTCAGCCACCCATCCTAATGTGGCCTATACCAAACTTCAAGTTCTACCAATATGATATTGTTGTATAGAGACAAAGATGGAGTGGATTGGATAGGTTGGGAGGATTTTATTGGGATCCTAATTCACAAACAACACTCTGTCATGTGGGAAATTGTTAGTTGAAGACTTCAGAGCATTGACCAAGATAAATAATAATTCTTCCCCTACTAGAGGACCAACAAGATATTAGGTTGGGGGGAGTGATGAGTCTAGAATATGATCTAGTTTTGGGTAGAATTTGTGATCTATTTGTTGAAGTTATCATGGACTTTGACATTAAGTGTTGATACTTTTATGATATTCTCCTCAAACTATAGACATTGGGCTTAATCTTATTTCTACAAACCTTTAATGATAATGACATGTTAAATGGACTGTCTATATTAATTTTGCATGTGGTTAATGGATTTTCCTTAAGGTGGTTATAGATATACAATTATTGTGTGTACTAACATGGCCATGTAGATTTAATTTGAGGATGCTATGTTGAGGAAGACATTGCTAGCTGGGCATGCACCATAACGTCCAACAAAGGAATCACTCAAAGGTCAAAGGAGGTTAACGAAAGAAGATTCTTCATGCAAACTGAATGTAACAGCCTTGTAGTGGACTTTAATGCTGGTTGAGAAAATGAAGGCATTACTGTTGTGCTAAATCTACGTTTGGACCTACATGTCTAACCAGATTCCATGCACATGTAATAATCACCGCTCGACTTTTTTTGTTTTCCCTAAATGGGGTCCTCCTAGCCATGGAGTTGACTGCCTTGTTTATTTGATAGTATAAATAAAGATTTGATGCTCCTTCCTTAGGAGGTTGCACAATTTGATATTGTACTTGCACTCTTAATTTTTTAGTAATACAGATACATTACTCTTTTGTACTCATGATTTACAGTGAATAAAATAAAGTTATGAGTTTGAGCATCTAAGTTCTCATTAGTTTTAGAGGATACTTATCCAAGGGTGGCCACTTGGTAAGTAATCCATCCTTTTAGTTTAGTATTAATTATTGTTTAGTAATTAGTTAGAAATTTGGCACCGACTCTTCCTATAGCCACTAGAATTTCATTCAGTGACTGCTCCAGCAGCCAAAGTAGATAGAGTAGTGCCCTATTTGTGGCTCATATTTTCATTTTTGTTATGCATTTTAGTTCGATGTAGTTGTTGATTGATGATTGGAATTTACGGTATTCCCTTCTAAGTAATTTAATTTCAACATTGTGCATTCCTTAGTTGTAGAATGAAAATAGCTACTTTGGTTTCCTAGTGCACATATTATGCTGACCCATTTCAATTCAACATCCTTGGGTTGACAAGTTAAATGTACCTTCATGATGATTGAAATAGCTATTCAGGTTAGATGTCCAATCTTTGAATCATGGTTGTAAAGGCTTAGTTATTAAATCATTGTAGGAGGCCAACATATGGGACACGATCAACACTCTCCTTGGATTCTACACGTTACAACTTGCATCAAAAAGATTTCCCATGTTGTAGAATTTTTAAGAGATGAAAGGGACACGTGCTTGCATTAAAGAGATTTAAGCATTCATTTCAATCATTGCAAAAGTCTTATGGAGAATTTTCTTTCTTGTAGTCATTTCTCTTCAATATTGTAACTTAGATTTTGAGTCTTAGATCTGAAAATAACAATTGTAATACTCTATTTGTAAGCTATAACTAGAAAACCTTTCTTTTCTTAATAAATTTCACCAATTTTACCTTCTTAGTGGTTGTCTTATTGTGTGCAATTGATGATCAATGTGTATTTCTATGTTTATGCTTAAATCCTCAAATATAAGTCAATTAAAATTAATAAATATACTACTAATTGACATCAATTAGTAATTAAATTGACTAAATATACTACCAATTGATAGAAATAAGTGAACAGTGAATAAATATGACTAGATATATGACTAGTGAAATCAGTGAATAAATATGACTAAATATACTACTAAATTGATCAAAATGATGATTAAAATTAATGAACAAATACACTACCAATGCACAAAAATCAGTGAATAAAAATAACTAAATAAGTGACAAGTTAACAACAATCAATGACTAAATATATCAGTGAATAATAAAATGGCTAAAAAAGTGATCAAATTACAACAACCAATGGCTAAATCAACAACTAAATAAGTGACCAGTTTGGTGGAACCCCTAAAAAAAGTTCTTGTTTCCACCTTAAAAATCTATAAAATTTTTGGTTTGGGCCATCGTTTCTGATATTAGGTCATGTCCCCATCACTGCACTAGGGTTTTATGTTGATTAAAACCTTGTAAAAATGGCCTATAAGTCCAATAACCCTTGGTTGTTTTATTATTACAGTGACCTATATTCCTTGTCTTTTTTTGCCTAAGTTATGTTGTATTTCATTCATAGTCATCTGGTGACCAGTCCCTCATGCCTAGTTCTAAATTTCCTATTTCTTATAAGGTTAAGTAGAGGTCCCCTTTTTTTCCTTTACATCCTTTGCATTACATTACTTAGAAGTTTTGATCCCCTTCTCTCACATCATCCTAGAGGGTCCCTTCATCAGAACAAATTAAGTGCACGTGTTTAAAATTTCCACTTAAGTCCCAATGACCATCATACTTTTATCGCCCATCGCCGATCTTATAAAAAGTGTATGTCCCAAATTATTTATGAGTGAAATTTATTAGTTCTCACTCATCACAGGGTGATCCCACAATAGTGGTTTACAATTTTTGGCCAAACTGGACATTGAAATATGTTTTTTAATTAAATCTTCACTTTCAGGCACCTATAGCAACTAAACCATGAGGAATTTGAAGATGATGCAAACTAGATTTTCAAGAAAATTTGTCTATAGATTCTAAATATATTTTTTTCAAAATTTTTGGAATCAGATTGCACTTCTTTTTCCATCTCCCTCAAAAACTAGTTTTTTTCAGAAAACAACATTTTTAAAAAGTGATGCTAACCGTATAACGCATAAATTTTTTTCCATGAAGGATAAAATTATAATTCTTTCGAATTTAGATTTGCAACTCTGATATCTAGTGCTTCCACTTGGTTAGATAGCTTTTTATTGAATATTTTTTCTTTAATCAAGTTTTGAATTCAAACCAATTATAATTCGGACATAGCGCGACCGTATAACGCGTAATTTTTTTCGTATGTATTGAAATGCAATTTTATTTTCTTTTTTGGATCACGGACTTCAATATCTAGTGAACTAATATTTTTTAATTTTTTGTTTTTAATAATCTTCTATTTTTCACCATGTGCAGAAAAGAGAGCTTGATTTTTGGTGAAAAACCTACATTCACAATAAAAAATAAAATATAATAATCAAATTAAATTTATTTAAAATTATACTATTTGGGAAGCTTATAATAAGAAATACATACTTGCAAATTTTTTTTTTAAATGAATTCATTTGATCCCACAAAAGGTAAATCAAAAGTGGCTTTTTATCAACATTTTGATAGGTGTAAAGGAGACTGTTATATGTATGGTTTAAAACTAGCAGGGTTCTATCCAAGGGGGTTTGATTTAAGGTAGTTTGATCAAACCATCTTCAATTCAAATTATTTAAATGGAACTTTTCAAGGCTTAAATCATTATATTTTCTAAAAATATGTGATTTCAGCAAAAAATTAGTTCCTCCCAGAAATTGTAAACCACTATTGTGGCAGCACCCCGCGAATAGCTGCTAGAGCTCTTGGAACAATTAGTGATGAGATATGTTCCATGTATTATTAAGGAATTGCTTATTTTTGATGGCTTTCAAGCCTTGAGCATTGCAATAGAAATAAATGATGTCCTCCATCCTTCAGTTCTTATCGCTCCTCACAGATTGTCATAAAATGATACACTTAAGATCAATGATGAGTGATATGATGGAATTCATTTGTATTACGTGATTGTAGATGTGATTTAAGTGCTAAGTTCTATATTAGCAATATTTAATATGTAATATACTTGATCATGATCTCTCATTGCTAATTGCTCACAAACCATATGAGGAGAATTAGCGATGAGTGATGACCTTATGTTTTACTACTCATCACAGATTCATTTCAAAGCTTAAGTCGCAAAGTAGCGATGAGTGATGGAGTTCTCTATTTAAAAGTTTCTTTTGCTTAAATGATAATATTTTATCTGCAATGTCTTTTGCATCATTAATTTTCATACAGGTGTACGTGTCTAAATTTGATTTCTTCACTACATATCCCTCCACTGATAAGAGCCAAGGTGAAAATTTTGAATTAGTGATGCGTGATAGGAAATGAACTTGATCAAAGGATAGGCCACAGATCCAAGGGCTGATATTTCATCGTGGGGATGTTTACATCATTGATGAGGCCAATGAACGACAAGATGCATCCACGATAGGCAATGGCTATTGATGGAACAAGCAATGTGGTAGGATCCTGAGGACATCGTATAAAGTAAAGTAGTGAGATGACTAGAGAACTATTGATGTAGTTCTAAAATAGGATGATACAGTAGACTAAACTTCATCACGTCAATAATTTTATCATTGATTTCACCCTAAAATTTGGGGAGGGTTAGTGATGAGCGATGACATCTATAAGGAAATATTCAATCTAAGAAACATAGGTCTTATGTACTTCATAGATATTAATGAGAAAGCATGGATTAGGTTGGCAATACATGATAATAAATAGATTGCATATGATTAATCAAGATTTAGAGAAGACATGGCAACATTTGAGCTAGCATCACTATTTTCTATAAGCAAGTTGCTAAAGGCATAAAAATGAGGCTCATTTAGGAGTGTGTGAGTATTAATTGTTCCTGAGTTAGGAGGTAAACTCTATTGTCCTAGATGAGTAGGTCTACCATGGGGGTTCAAGATTCTAAGGGATTGAGTTTTCTTGAGTCTAAGGAAAATAATCTTGATGAGGAAATTAAGACTCTGGGAGCTCCTGATATGCTAAAGAGTAGAAGGGGATGTAGGAAACTCATGAAGTATGGTGTAAATAAGAATTATCATTTACAGGGCCAAATTGTTTCAAAGAATTGGTCAAACACAAAGAAAAAAGGTTGGAGGAATATGAAAAGAAGGAAAAAAGGGAATGTAAGCATTGTAAGGCCTATTTGGGAGGATGTAATTCTCCAAGGGAGGTTACTAATAACCCTTCAGATAGTGAGGGGGACACTAATCCAAAGGGTGATTATTATCTCCTCTCCATGGTACCATATAAGGATTCTAATGAGGAGGTGGTGACAACTCCTCCATTCCCACGACAAGGAAAATGTGGGTGAGTATCCTTTGAGGTTGATGACTTAGAGTTATGACTGTCCCCTATTTATTTTTTATGATACCATGCCCTTTTTGTCAGGATTGTCGTATTCAACACTTATGTGATTTCTTGTTTCAAGTATTGATGTGGAAAGTTTTTGATCTGATGTATTGGAGAAGTACCAGACTAAATGAACTTGGTGACATGTATGTTGTTTCTGGATGATATACAAGCTTGTGCATGAGTTGCTAGTGGAAAATCTTCTTTGGTCAACAAGGATGAGGATTCGACGTTGCTGCAACAAACTCTACCTTTTGAGGAACTGGTGTGTCCTCATGCAAGGAACATGGAATGCGGTCTTTTACTCTTCTATTTTCCTTAATGTTTGCATGTAACTAAGGATGTCTCAATTATAGTGACATAAAATAAAATGTAAATTGAACCTAACACTTGTTGCTCCCTTGTTCTATAAAAGGGATTTCAGGGCTTATTACAGAGGTCAGATTTTTAAGTCTCAACAGGGTTTTAGGTGAAAGCTAAATTTAGGAAAGGAACTTTGAATAGAATACTGATAAATAGGCCAAATGTTTGTCTTGGGTATGAAATCTCGTATGTAATAGTCCTAAATGAGATTTGTAGCAACTACTGAAATAAAAACAAATCTTAGTCTAGAAAAATTACTCTCCTATGTATATTTATTACAAGTCATGAATGAAAAATACTAATGGTGTTATCATTTATCTTCAAATTTTCCATTTGAATGTATTATTTTATTTTCATCTTTAACTCAAGGAGTTGATTAAAATGCTTGAATAGGGTTGTAAATTTTTTAAGGAACTGCTTAGGATTCATAAGAAGTGAGTGTTTCAAGCATCGTGAGTTTTCATAAATGCAAATAGTATGAAAATAGTCCACCTATTCTTAAATTGAGTAGTTTATATATTTTTGATTCTTACATATTTGACTCTATTGCTCCAATTGATGAGACACTAGTCATTTTGTTAGAAAATCTTGTATGAAATGAGAAAATACCATACCTAGACATGGACTTAAAATAAGAACATTATTCACTTAAAAACCTTTTCAAGGATAAGTGTGGTTTGGGAATATCTCGATTCTTAGCAAATACAGTCATTCATTCAATGATTAGTCAAATCTTTAGTAAGAAGGGTTTTATTTGCAATAAATAGGAATCAATCTATGTATAAATGTGTTAATAACCAAATAAACTTCACAAAAATACAATTTGGATCACTCTCCTAGGTTTCATAGCACCTAAAGTGAAGGTGTAAGGAACACAAAATTCTATACTCATTGTGTTGGCCACTAACCCTATAGTTCTTCACTATAAGAGTTGGCTAATTTTTAGAAAATTGCTTGGTTTTGGTAGAAAAATCACCAATAGAAATGGTGACTCCATTGGGGACTTGAAAAAATTTGGATAGAGGATCATCTAGCCTTAAGAGTCAAGAGTTTGGTAAATTTAAACATTTGGTTTTGATATTGAGAAGTTTTTAGACCTGGGAGTGGTTGTGTTGCAGTAACTTTAAAATAATTTATTTGTGACTCTGCTTTGGGAGAAGACCCAAAATGAAATTCATCTTTGAAGAGCTTCATATTGCTTGAAGTTTTGTCCTCTATGAAGAGAGGTAGTGAATTTTTCTAAAGAACCTACTAAAGATGTGAAGAAGGCTTCAGATCTACAAATTTTTCCAGTAAGAAATAATTTGTTGCAACTATGCATATCTAGGTATTCTTTAGTTTTTGGTTTTCAAGAATGATAAATCTATATATGAAAACCATAGTGGTCAGTCTTGTACATAAAAATTTGATTCCCTATTCAATGAAATTAAGCAAAGGAAGGGAAAGAATAGTGATAATCTTGTATACTTCTATACTACTAGATTGCAGTTTTTATTATGAAGTGATGTATGAAATGTTTTTGAAGGAACTCATTTAGAAGATCTTATGCAAGTTGAGATAAAATTTTGCATTGTAAAAGCTTAAGGTCATGTTGTAAAAGAAAATTGAGTTGCCCTGCAACTGTAAAGTTAGTTTGAAAAAGCTTGTAAGCATTTAAGAAAATGTATCATCAACCTATGCATCCCTGTGTGGACCCAAATGTAATAGTGCATAGTTTTCAGCCCTTGTCATGTAATAAAAGAAGTTTCAACACTGAAAGATATAGCCCCATCAGTTTTAGTGGTATTAATGGTTATCCAAATATTATTCCATCTGACATAAGAGATAAGTTACCAAAATTCAGTGGTACAAAGAGTGAATCAACAAGAAAGCATATATAAGAATTTAAAAATTGAATGGAAGATTATGAAGTGGATCATGAGGATGTGATTATGAGGTTATTTGTTTAGTATTTGAAGGGAGATTCAAGAGATTGTTTCTCTAATTTACCAACATGATTTGTTTTTTCTTGTGATGAGTTCAAAGAAGTGTTCATGGAACAGTTTGGTGAAAGAATCAATGATAATTATGTGCTCAATCAATTTATGAGCATTGAAAAAGAAGAGGATGAGTTGGTTCCAACATTTAACCAAAGATTTGCTAAAACATTGAGGGATATTCTTGAGATTTTGGGACTAAGTGATGCAATGTGTTTGGTTTTTTTTATTTGGGAGCTTTTGATAATAATATGAGCTATTTGCTAAGAGATAAAGATCCTAAAACCTTACATCAGGCCTATGGGATAGCCATGAGCATTGAAAAAAACAAGAAATATGGAATGCTCAAAGGTCATTTGAATCTAAGTGTTTGTTGCCTTGAGGTACTAAATGCTAATGAAAGGTGTAAGTCATAAATTGAAAATGAATGTTAGAACACCTACAACCCAACTGATTCAACTTACACATCATTCCATAATGTTGATCACATAGAGCCCCAAACACATTGTCATGAAGCTCCATGCATATGTTATCCTATGGTTTCTATTCAATCCCTCTCTTGCATAAGGGAACATGAAGGAGAGTCATCATATGATCACTATGAAAGATTTATGAATACCCTAGCTACAATCCTTGAGTTTCATAGACCTAAAAATTTAGAACACATTGATTTATTTTATGAATCTTATAACCAGGTTTGAGTGCTTTGTCAAAGGAGTTGAAGCCTATCAAGCTTGACCAAGTAGGTGAATACTTTTCTCTTTTTGAAAATATTAGAGATGATCATCAAAAGGATTTCATGTTTTCAACTTGTGATGATAATGATTCTACTACTCCAAATGAGTTAGGTAGTGAGATATCACATAAAGAAGAAGAGAGTAGAGTAAAGGTTTAAAATTTAGACCTCAATGAAGTAAATGAAATGTGTGGTTTCAATTCTTATAAAGTTTCTAGCACTTGTTGACCTATGGAAGACATAAGAATGATCATTTAGTCTAAAAATTATGAACATAATTGAAATATTGATAGGTTCTCTTTTTGTAGTAATGATGATTGCATTGAGTATGGTAAATTCTCTGTTGATCATGATTATCCCTATGAAGTAGAGTTGGAAATTTTTACACCAGATGAGGATGACATTAGCATGCATTATTTTTATGACATGAGTTCACTCTCAGACAACTAGGTTATGCTTTGTGATGATAATTTGAGCAATAAGATGCCACCATTTTTGGGTAATAATGCTATAGAGATTGAAGATATTTTTTATCATGATATCTTAGATTGTGTGGATATGTCAAAAATTTTAGATATGTGTACTGGACAATCGAAGGATGGAATAAAATATTTTATTAGTGGCTATGAGTTCAGGGTTGACTGTGATTGTTCCCATGAAGAGGACATTGTCTCTAGTGTTTCAGAGTATGATGATATGGAAGAATTAGACTTGAATGCTAAGGAGGAAAGTGTATTTATGTTAGAAATGAATGTAAGGGAAAAACCATTATTTGATGAACCTCCATTTGCACTAAAGATAATAAATGATAATCCTTATTGGTGTAGAGATAATCCACTCTTTGTTGAGAATACTAATGATGCATCTAGTATAGGGTTAGAGTGTGGTCTTGAGCAAACAAAGAATCACACTAATGAGTTCCCTAAGGGAATTTCCTATGAATGTTTTACATTTGATATAGATTTTTTAGATAAGGTTGAGTTTCACGATGCCGACAAATTAGAGGAGTATGAATAATTTCAGTTTGCAGTTCAATTGGAAGGGATTCTGATGAAGCATGACAATGAGATGAATACATGTTATTTTCAATATGAACATGTTTCATATGATGAACATAACGCATATGTGTAATGTATTGATGAAATTTTGTAGTTTGTGCTTGATAATACAATACAAAATGACCAAGGGTACACACTTGCAACAATGGTATACTTGAAAAAGTGAGAAAAATGCTAGTAACATTGTTTGTAATCAAATAGACCTCAAGGATATCCATACTTTTATGCTTATAAGGGGAGAAATACACTTGTTGCAGTGGTATGAAAGGGACAAATGTGGATGGAAGGACATCAGTTCTTTCAAAAGGCTGGTTTTTGACAAAGGCAAGAATTAGACTACAGTTTCAATGGCATGGTGCCACCGAATAGGAAATAAATCCTAGTTGGATTGTAGAGTGCATACTAAAATTTGTAGCTCAGAAAAAAATTTTCAAGTGAGGTGGATATTGGATCCCCCTTTCTAGGTTTTTTTCCCTATGTAAAATATTGTACATCTATTGTTTTTTTTTGTTTTGGATTTTACACCTAATCTGCTTCACTAGAAATTTAGGTATCTCACCATTGCTACAAGAGGCATGTGTTTGCAACATGAGCCACTAGTAGAACCCCTCAAAATAATTCTTGTTTCCACATTAAAATCTATGAAAATTTTGGTTTGGGCCCTTGTTTTTGATATTAGGTCATGTCCCCATCAATGTGATATGGTTTTGTGCTGATTAAAACCTTATAGAAATGGCCTATAAGTCTGAAAACCCTTGGTTGTTGTATTATTATAGTGATCTATATTCCCAATCTTCGGTTGCCTAAGTCATGATGTATGTCATTCACAATCATCAAATGACCAGTCCCTCATGGCTAGGTCTAAATTTCCCATTTCCTATGAGGTTAAGTAGAGGGCCCCATTTTGGCCTTTACATCCTTTGCATTACGTGACTTAGAAGTTTTGAGCCCCTTCTCTCACATAATCCTAAGAGCAAGTTAAGTGCATGTGTTTAAAGTTTCCACTTAAGTCCTAATGGCCATTATATGTTTATCGCCCATCCTTGATCTTTTCAAAAGTGTATGTCCCAAACCAGCGACGAGTGATGAGCATCATTTCTTTATTCTCACTCATCACAAATAGTTGTTGGTGCTCTTGGAATAATCAATGATGAGCGATGTTCTATGTATTATTAAGGAATCACTTATTGCTAATGGCTTTTGAGCCTTGAGCATTGTAATAGCGATAAGCGATGCCCTTCAGCCTTACATTCTTACCCCTCATTGTGGATGGTCATAAAATGATACACTTAAGATTAATGACGAGCGATATTATGGAATTCCTTTGTATTGTATGATCATGGATATGATTTAAGTGTTAAGTTCTATATTAGCAATATTTGATATATGTAATGTACTTGATGATCTCTCATCGCTAATTGCTCGCAAACCATATGAGGAGAATTAGTGATGAGTGATGGCCTTATCTTTTATCACTCATTATGGATTCATTTCAAAGCTTAAGTTCCAAAGTAGCGATGAGCCACTCATACATTTTGAACCATTTTTTGACGAAAGCCCGTTGGAATTTCGATGGCTATTTGTCACTTTTTTTGTGTCAGAATTTTGACGGCATTTGAAACGTCAAAATTCTGGGCCAGCATTCCGATGGGCTGTCATCAAAAAATGGTTCAAAATGTATCAGTGAGCAATGGAGTTCTCTATTTAAAAGTTTCTTTTGCTAATATGATAAATTTTTATCTTTGATGTCTTTTGTATCATTGATTTTCATACAAGTGTACGTGTCTAAATCTGATTTCTTCACTACATCTCCCTTCATTGATAGGAGCCAAGGTGCAAAGTTTGAATTAGCAATGCATGATGGGAAATTAACTTGATCAAATGACAAGCCATAGATCCAAGGGCTGAGATTTCATCATGGAGATGCTTACATCACTGATGAGGCCGATGAAGGACGATATGCATCTGTGATAGGCGATGGTTATTAATGGAACAAGCAATGTGGTCAGATCCTGAGGACATCGTATAAAAGAAAGTAGTGAGATGAATGGAGAACCATTCTTTTAGTTTTAAAATAGGATGATCTAGTGGACTAAACCTTGTCATGTCAATAATTTCATCACTCATGGCACCCTAAAATTTTGGGAGGATCAATGATGAGCGATGAAGTGTATAAGGAAATATTCTCTCTAAGAAACATTGGTCTTATGTACTTCACTGATATTAATAAAAAATAACAGATTAGGTTGGCGATACATGCTAATTGAAAAATCATGTATGATTAATCAAGATTGAGAGAAGATGCGGCAACATTTGAGCTAACATTGTTTTTTTCTATGATCAAGTTGCTAAAGGTATAAAAACAAGCCTCATATCACCATGGATGAGGTTTAAAATGTTTTAAAGTTGATGGCCTGGATTCAAAGCCAAGGTGTTACAATTATCAACTCGCTCGTGTGAGTTCTTCAATCGTTAAATTTGCATGTTCCAAATTGTCTATTTAATGGAGATTGCTTGTTTTTCACTTTCATCATATTTCTATCTACAGTGAATGTGAGGTGTGGGTTAGTGAAGAAGTGTGTGAGTATTAATTGTTCCTGAGTTAGGAGGTGAACATTCTTGTCCTAGATGAGTAGGTTTTTCGTGGGGGTTTGAGAGTCTAAGGTATTGAGTTTACTTGAGTCTTAGGAAAATACTCCTAACGATTATTTTAAGACACCAAGAGCTCCTGATACACCCAAAGAGTAGAAGGGGATGCAGGAAACTCAAGAAGTATGGTGTCAAGAAGAATTACTATTTACAGGGCCAAATCATTTTAGAAGAATTGGTCAAACACAGAGAAAAAAAGTTGGTGGAATATAAAAATAAGGCAAAGAGGGAATGTAAGCATTGTAAGGCCTATCTGGGAGGACGTGATTCTAGAAGTTAGGTTTCTAATAACCCTTCAGACAATGAGGGTGACACTGATCTAGAGAGTGATTATTACCCCCTCTCACTGATACCATCTAAGGATTTTGATAAGGAGGTGGTGACGGTCCCTCTAGTCCCACCATGAGCAAAACTTGGGTGATTATCCTCTGAGGTTGATGACTCAGAGTTATGACTATGCCCTATTTTAATTTTTGATGATACCATGCCCCTTTTATTAGGATTATCCTATTCAATACTCATGTGATTTCTTGTTTCTAGCATTGATGTGGAAATTTTTCAAGCTGGTGTATTGGAGAAGTACCAAACTAAATGACCTTGGTGGAATTTATGTTGTTTTTGGACAATATACAAGTTTTTATTGGAGCTACTAGTGGGGAATATTTTTTGGTCAACAAGGATGAAGATTCAATGCTGCTACAACAAACTTTGCCTTTTGAGGAACTAGCGTGTCCTCATGCAAGGAATATGGAATGTGGTCTTTTACTCTTCCATTTTCCTTAATGATTGCATGTAACTAACTGAGGATGTCAATAATTCTGGTGAAATGAAATGAAATGTTAATTGAGCTTGATGCTTGTTGCTCCCTTGATCTATAAAAGGGATTTCATGGCTTATTACAGAGGTCAGGTTTTTAAGTCTCAACATGGTTTTAGGTGAAAACTAAGTTTAGGAAAGGCACTTTGAATAGAATACTAATAAACAGGCTAGCTTTTTGTCTTGGTTATGAAATCCCATATGTAATAGTCTTGAATTAGATTTATAACAACTATTGATATTGAAAAAAATCTTAGTCTAGAAAAAAATACTCTCTTATATATATTTCTTACAAGTCATAAATGAAAAATACTAATGGCATTATCATTTATATTCAAATTTTCCATTTGAATGTATTATTCTATTTTCAACTTTAACTCAAGTAGTTGATGAAAATGCTTGAATAGGGTTGTAGATTCTACAAGGAATTTCTTAGGATTGATAATTAGTGAGTGTTTTAGGCACCATGAGTTTTCATAAATGTAAAGCAGTATGAAAATATTTTTCCTATCTCTAAATTAAGTAGTTTATATATTTCCGATTCTTACAAATTTGACTTCGTTACTCCAATTGATTAAACATTGGTCAATTTATTCAAAAATATTGTATGAAATGAGCAAATACCATACCTTACCATGGACTTAAAATAAGAACAATATTCATTTAAAAATAATTTCAAGGATAAGTGTGGGTTAGGAATATCCCAATTCTTAGCAAATAGATAGTCATTCATTCAAAAATCCACCAAATATTCAGTAAGAAGGGTTTTATTTGCAATAAATAGGAATCAATCTATGTATAAACGTGTTAATAATTGAATACACTTCATGAAAACAGAATTGGGATCACCCTCCTAGGTTTCAAAGAGCCTAAAGTGGAGTAAGGACCACAAAATCCTATGCTCATTGTGTTAGCCACTAACCTTGTAGCTCTTCACTAGAAGAGTTGGATAATTTTTAGAGAATTTATTGGTTCTATTAGAAAAATCACCAACACAGTTAAATATATTAGAGAATAAAAAATGACCAAATAAGTGACTAGATTACAAAAATCAATGACCAAATAAATGAATAAATATAATAATGGAAATAAGTGACTAAATCACAACAATGCATGACTAAATCGATGACTAAATATACTACCAAATTGATCAATCAAAAAAACTAATAAATGAATAAAAATGGTTGTCATCGATTTGGTCAAATTATATATGAGTAGAAATAAACTAATAGTGGTTATGTGACCAACTGTAGTCACTTATAAGCAGTTTTTAGTAGATTTTTTAGTAGTTTATTGTTGTTTTTGGTAGATTTTTTAGTAGTTTATTGTTGTCGGGTAGTTAAAACATGGTAGAAACAATGAATTTTGAATGTAAATGTGAACATAAACCCTAACCTTAAGTGTATCTAAGATTAGGAAATCTAAAATGTGATGCAACCCTATACTAATGTGCTAGAAAGAGATGCATGAATGAAAAATAAAGATGAATGACTCACTTTGGGAGATCTCTAATTACCTTAATAAGCCATAGTAGTGTATGTACCTTCCTTAGGCTAAAAGTAGAGTGATAATGGAGGATGGAATCAATTAGGAAAAAATTCATTAGGCTTTGCTTGATGGCTAATTGCATCTCCCCAACCTAGAATCCATCTTTATTCACTATAGGCAACCATAATCAATCCTGGACAATGCTAGATGTCAAATTAAAGTGAGCTTGAAGACCTGTAAAAACATAATTATTTTGCTCCAAGACTTCAACCTTGCTTTCTCTTGAACACTTGAATGATCTTGTGAAATAATTCTTGAGTTCTTGTGAATGCTTAGACTTTGAAATTTCTTCCCTAGATTGAAAATAATGATTTAGAAGCATTTTTATATACAAATCTAATTTACCATTTATTAGATCTCAAAATCTAATATCAACCAAAAATTTGAATTAATTAAAAATTGAATTTCGCACTCAAACCCTAAAAATAGGCCACAAGAGACTCATATGCCACTTGTTGCATATGGGTGCCACCTATGGGGACTCATATGCCCAGGGTGGCGTATGAGTCACACCCTATATTTTCAAGGTGTGCCAATGATGGGTTACTAGAAAAATTAATGCTTTTGTTGATTTTTTTAGGATTTTAGTTGAAATAAACCTCAAGATTTGAAATAAAGGGTTCTAAAGGCCTATTAATGATGATTTAAAGGGTTTTTAATGCAAGGGTACTAAATAGGCACAAATTAAATGAGAAATTGTACTATTTCCAAGAAGGAAGTATAATTTCCATCATTACACAATCCCTTTTGATTAATAGGTAGCAATAATTATGTTATAGTCTTCACCCCATTCAGGGTCACTGACTATTCCTTCTTTGTATACCACAAAGCCAAGCAATTTTCCTTGCGACACTCTAAATACACATTTTCTAGGATTTAAAGAAATCCTAAACTATTGGAACTTCTTGAAAACCATTTCCAGGTGATCAAAATGATCATACTTTTATTTATGGTTAGTTTATCCAAATATATAAGGATGATCTTGTTGATCAAACCCTTAAATATGATTCCCATCGCATGTTGAAATTAGCACCTATATTTGAGAGGTGGAATGGAATTTCTGCATAGGAAAATTTTCCCCACTTGGTGGAGAGCATAATTTTTTATTGGTCCTCCTCCTTTGCATAGACTTGATTATATCTCGAAAAGCAATCGGTAAATGAGAACATTTCTTACCTCACTATGGTTTGTAGGATCTGCTCCATCAAAGACAAAGATGAATGTCACCATTCTTCTTTAAGAATGGGACCAGATTAGACACTTAAGTGGAGTTCTTAATCATATATATAATATTTGACTAGATCATCTTTGCAGGTTATTGCGCCATTAAGGCTTCCACCTTTGGGATGACCAACTTTTGCTTCTATTGTATGGGCTTAGATCCCTTAGCCAAGTCAATAATGTGCTAGATTATGCTAGCATCATATCCTTTGAGATCATTGTAGGTCCAAGCCACAACCCTTTTTTACATAATGCATAAGGATCTCAACCTTTCTTTATCTTTATATGACATGTTCCTCCTGACTTTGAGCATCTTTCCATTTCTGACATCTAGGTCTTCATAGTCCTCCTTGTTGACCGTGATTTTATGTTTACTATTTCTCACATATTCACAATAAAAGAGGTTTTCAAGAGTGATTATGCCTTGTGGGAGCTTATTTCTTTTTATTTGGATAACCTTCTCTTCACCAACCTCTTCGGATCTGGGTTATGCTTGATAAAAAAATTCTCCTAACTACTATAGGAAAGTAGAAAACTGGGCATCATCATTGAAGAATTTCCAATTATGATCATTATCAAGGATATACAGTCAAACAATGATGCACACCACATGTTGATTCTCAATTTATCCAAAGGTTGGATCAAATTGTGAGCCAACCAAAGCCATTCTATATATTGTAGAGTTTTGAGATCTTAGGATGACCTAGATATTAAAAGTCTCAAATCTTTTGATTAGGTCCAATACTCTATGTTGTTAGGACTACATTCTCACATTCTTCATGGTCGCATGTCCTCATATCTAGCTCACGACCAACTCTGAATCTCTGAACACTTGTATTCTTTTTATGCCAATCCATTCCACCAGACTCAAACCATGAACCAATCCCTCATATTTTGTATCATTGTTTGAATATGGGAACTTAAAGAAAAAATATCTAAGTATATTCAATCCAATTGGAGATACAAGACATGTATCAACTATAGAGATATCCTAACAATTGGCACCATCAAAATGTAATTCTCATAAGCTATTGTTAGTAGGTTTGCTTGGCTTCTCTTGCTCTTTGACCAATTTTGATAGGGATCAATCCTCATCAAATATTACATAAGTGCCTAGACCATAGCATGGAAGTTCCCAAAAGGGTCAGAATCAATAAATTGGTTGAGTAGGACCTCTTCTTTAGGGGTTTGATCACTTGTAGCCTCTTCTTCTTCCAAAATCTCCACACAATAGATCACCTGTTGATGGGTGTTTTTTCACTTCTCAACATAGAATTTTTTTTATGTATCTCTTGAAAGATAATAGTCTACAACTAAGTTTCAGAAAATTGTCTCAAGGTCTCTTAGATGTCATGTCATGACAGTGCATAAACAACTCAATTTATGATGTGTGATTTTCTAGTAATAATAAGGGGCCTTTATGGTTCACAAAGTATGGAAATTTCAGGTTTGTAATGGAGTTTCAAAATTTTGGAAATGGATAGGCTATGACCATGAATTCATAATAGCAAGTTGAAACTCATTTCAATCATTAGTTATGACAATATGGTGATGTTTGGAAACTTGTGTTTAATTCATATTTTAAAAGAAAGAGAAAAAGGTTTAAGGGTTTATATTTTACTTTGAATCTAAAACTATGGAACATCAATAACAATGAAAGATATTACAATAGATAGACCCCTAAAAACTAAGTTTTTCTTAACCAAGAAACTTCTATAGTATTACGAAACTAGTGCCATCTTCTAAGGTCCTTTACATTTTTTCAAACTACAACCTTCACCCATTAAGCATGACCATACAGTTGAACTTAAGTGTAGCAAGTTAATAAGAGCATAATATATTTACAAAGTAACTTATCATCAACAAATCACTAAAAGAATGAGCTAAAAGTTCATTAAATACTACAACATATAGTCACCATTAAACCTGCCCACTAACTAGTAAGTTGAAATGAAACATAAAAAGTAAATAAACTAAGCTAAAACAACATATGGTGTTTGAATCATGCACACATAAAGAGCAATACAAAAAGAGGCGTAATGGAAAAATTTCCCTATGGTAGCTAATGGAGTAATTTCCCTGTGGTAGCTAATGGAAAAATTTCCCTATGGTAGCCAAGAGCTTAGCATCATCTTGGAAGTTAGATTTGGTGATCTTGAAGGTGATCCTTTTAAATTCCTCCACCATTTAATCATGATTCCTTACACATGTATCTCCCCCTCGAACCATTTGTTCTTCTTGTGAGAAATCTTGTGTGGTAAAATCTCTGAATCTTGTTGTCAAAATATCACTAGCTCTCTATCTCATTCTCTTGTGGAATTAATGTTTTACAACTTCACGATCCAATTCTTGTACTAAGAACTTGGTTGCTATCAACAATTCTTAGAGTTTATCACTTGCTGCCAAGTGGGTAACAACACAAGCATGAATATCATCCAATTCAATAATATATTTTACTAGAATCCATTTTCTAAATTCAAAACTAAATAACTAGACTTCTAGCAGCTAGTGATCCTTCTTCAATAGAGACAACTCTTGTTCCTAGATATCTTTGGACAACTTCAAAATTATTCTCAATTTGGAGCATGTTGTTTTATAAAGATAAAGAATATCCTTACATGCCTCTGCCTCATTCTCAATCTCCTCTTGTAAAACCAAAAAATTATTGTGCATTTTAACTGCATAGTGAATACCCTTATCGCCTATGTCCATTACCCTTTTGAACTAGTCTAATGTAGACTTGGTCCAAGTCATCATTCTTTTCATTGTATTGATTTCTTCCTTTGATAGTAGGATAGGTGCTGGCAATTCCAATGGAGCTTCTTCTCCAATTGTGGTCCATTTTTGTATAAAGGAAGTCAATTCTTCCACTTGTGCTTTCAACTCTTCTTTTGTGGCTTGATCTTTGTCTAACTTCTACAGAATTATAATAATAAACCCTTGAAATTCATCAATTTTTTGGGCTCTGGAGGTGAGACCTAGATTGATGGTTGTCACTTGGTAATCCTTGTCCTGAAGGGTATTAATATCATTGTCCATAGAGGGGTTTTCTACTTGCAATGTCTAAGAGCCCAATGTGTCTATAATAACGTGGGATCTAACCTTAGGCTTCCTTTTCTCTTGTGTCTTTAGCTAGGCTCAATCCAATATTGCCTCCAGTCATGCCTTTGGATCCGAAAGCACAAGAGCTTTACTGTTTAGTTGTTGCTCCAACCATGAGTGGATTTCCTCATGTTAGTTAGAGGATTTAGTGTTAAATTCATTATCCCCTTCCCTTTGACCTTTTGAAAGCTCCTTCTTGTGCCTAGGAGCATCCTCAACGTCCTTATTTGCTTCATCCTGCTATTCTTTCTTCATTATTACTTTTCCTCTATTAGAATTGGTATGTTCTCCTTGGGAAAAATCTTCTATTATTTTCTCTACACTCTCTTCATGTGTTGGAATTTCACTTTCCTTCTGCTTGACCTCAACTTCTTTATTAGGCTCAATATTCTCGTTATTTTCATTCTCCTCCCCTTTGTCTTGTTCTTTTTCTGGAGGTATTTCTAGGAGTTCATCATTTTTCTCCACATTGATTTCTATATCAATTCTTTCTTCTTCAAAGTGGTGCTCCTATGGAATTTCCTTTTTATCATTGTGTTCTTTGGGTTGTTCATCTTGGGGCTCCTAATTGAAGATCTCCTCATCATAGTGGGTGTCAAATTTACTCATATTCCCATCCTTCAAAATTTTCTACCCCTCTTTATTTGAAGCAACTACATCTATATCAATGATCCTTAAGCCCTCCTCAACATTTTCATGATAATCATCACAGTTCGAAGCTTCAGACTCCTTGGTTACATCCACTATTTTTCGGGCTATTCCTTGCTTATTCTTTCCATCTCCTCATAGATTTGCATTGTGGCTTACATTTTGGGTGGCTCGGTGGTAGGCAGAGGGATGAGAAGTGTAGTGGCGAGTTAAGCCATAAAAAAATTAGCTTGACGAGTTAAAATGATCTTTGAAAATTGAGGTGGCATTTTTTGTATGTAGGAGAAAAAGGTTTCAGGCAATTAAATAGGTGCCATAGAGGTGGTCAGAATAGAGGGTGGAAAGGTGGAGAAATCTAGAAATGGAGACAAGAGAGAGGAAGATGATAGAAGAGAAATGCTTGAGGAGAAGGAATCAACCATTACCATGAGAGAGGTCAGAGAAGTAGAGGTACGGTGGACAGAGATGTCCACCATGAGTGGAGATGATACAAGCAATGATGGGGCAGTGGAAATGGATGGTGTGGTGGTGGAAATTGGGAGCACAAAAGTGGTATGGGGAGGTGATTTTGGTTGCTCAGATTCCTCCTCTTGTGGTGAGTATTCTTCTTGGATGGAAGGTATATTGGGAAACAAAGTTCCCATTCTTTTGGCATTCTTAGGAGGTCCTTGTCCTTTAATGGTCTTCCAAGTGTACACCTTTTGTTTGGGATGTCATTTTGACACCTCTTTTCTCTTTTTTGATTGGGTGACAGGTGGATACTTAGGAGCTTTTCTTGAAGAACCCACATCGACAACACTATCTATTTCACTTTCAATACCATCTTCTAATTCCGTGTATGTTAACTCCAAGCTCTTTTATTGCAATTGGGCCACTTGATCATCCAACCACTTCTTAGTTCTTTGCTCTTTTGGGTGGGTGATTGTGTCTAAGTCTGTAACTTATGGCTTTATCCAATCAATCACTAGCAATGGCACATTGGCAAGAGTATTGTATATCTCATCAAGAACATTATCATCTTTAACCACCTAGTTAGGGACTGGGAACAAATAAATATATTTTACAATTTTTTTTATCATTCTCATATAGTGTCTTCTCTTGACCTTGTGATCATCATCATAATTTAGCCAAAAGTATTCAACATGGGGTCTATGGGTGTATTTCCTTACAACCTATTTCTTTAGTTTTCCAAGAGGATCCAAGCCTCCTCTCTCTATGTGCAATTATAGGTTGTACTTTGCAAGTTCCTTCTTTGAATTTTCTGTACATGGGGCATTGGGGCATGAATATACTCCTTGTCGAAAACTATGGGGTATGGAACCCGACAAGTTGTTTCTCCTACAAAAATGAATGGATTGTTTGCAATTGTTGGGTAAATTCCAATAAATTAATTCTATCACTAGGGTACCTTGGAAAATAATACAAGAACCCTGGGAATCCCTTAGGCCTTATATAAGTAAACTTGGGGAACTAAATAAACCAGTATCTGAAGTTCTTAACTAATTCCTTTTTGTTGTGAGACATTCTTCTATGATAATCATTTGATAAGGTCTAAATGATGTGCATTATGAAGGTATCATTGGCCTTCCTATAATCTTTCTTGTAATTTTTATATTGCAGCTGAGGGCAATAGTCAAAAATGAGGTTTTTTCCTTTCTTTGTTCCCAATTCACTAACACAATCCAATCCTTTGTAGGGAAAATGATTGCTAGATTATATACAATGTAGGAAGTCATGTAAAACTTCCTTGTCTTCTTTACTGCAACAAATTGATTGTAAAAACTATTAGTGATTATCTTTTCCCAGTGAAACTTACCTTCACCTTAGAGGATTTCTTCCAGAAAGTATAACATCCATTCCTCAAAGGTTGAGGAAGTGGAGATCCCCATTACTCTGCTCAGTAGTTTCACAAGGCCATTGACCTCTTCCACGAAGTTGCTTTGATATAGCTTTTGAGGTACTTTATTGGCACTTCCCCTCTTATCAATCAACCATGTCTAATTTATGGTTCTTTTGCAACTAGTGGGGTCTACTTTACACATATTTAAGGAATATTCTTTCAATTTCCTCCATCTAGTGAAATAGAAGGATCCTAAATGTTTTTCCAATCAACATAAGAGTCAAATTAGCTAGAACTCTTCCATCCACAGAAACTATTCTTCTAGTTGGTTGATGATAGCATTCTTTTCATGCAAAGATCAACTCTAGGTTGATTACAATCAGAGGGAAACCTACTACTTTTTCAATCCCACTCTTCTTTACCCTCAAAGCCTCTTTAGTCTTTAGACAAACCAAGACCCGCTATCTAGATTTTTCTATGCTGACGTGGCCTAAGTCTCTATCTGTTACCTTGTCCCAGTTTAAGGTAATCCTTAAGCTACACTCAACCTCATGGAACTCATACTTCATTTTAGCTTTTTATTTTTCTCCTTTTGTTTTTTTCATGCTATTCTTTCGCTTATGATTTTTCTCAATTGATTCCATAAATCCTACACAAAGAATGCATAGTAAATGCCTCAATAAATCAAGAGAAAAAAAAACTAGTTAAATAATGCTAAATTTCATTGAATGCATCTATTTAATTTGAAAATATCCATGACATTCATTAAATTCCAACATTTGTGTTTTTTCTTAAGATTTGTGACTTTGTGGGTTAGAAGCTACGGGTTTCCATCCCATGGAAGCTTCCAATGTTAATGTTGCAAGAAATGACTTAGAGACCATGAAAACTCGCAAATAGAGCTGCACAATGATACTTCAACTTTGAAAAAAACTTAATTTATTTTGATGCAAGTTCATTAAGTCACATGTAAAATATAAATTGAAGTTATTGGGATTAGTTCACTTGGCCAAACTTGCTTCTTAGTCTCATGTAGAAAACCAAGGTTTAGAAGTCGCCTCTTACAAAGTTGTTTAGGTTATGTTGCTAATAATGGCCTTGAGCCTATGGCATTCCACAAATGGAGTTCCACCTCTCAACCTCTGCAATGAATTTACACTTGGAAAATTTTGGTTAACTTTAGCATGTTAAGAATAGTATGGAGGATCATGTTTGATCACCTTTCTTAGAGATTTAGGCACTTTGGTTAATGCAAAAAATTGTATGTGGGTGTTGCTCATGTAGATTCCATCGAGTTTTGGTTCATTAGGAGATGTCTTAGGGCCCATGGAGATCCACAAGCAGCCCTCTACATGGGAAAAACCTACAAAGGCCTAAGACCTTAATACTCTTAATTCAATTAGTAGAATAACTCATTTGGCATGTGGGGAAATGGAGTTGGAATTGAATTTGTGGTTTATAAAACCATCTGATGATGTGGGAAAGGTTTAGGTGGAAGCCATTGAGGTGGGTTCCATTAAGTGTTAGACAATTGGGAAATGACTTTGATAGGACATTGTCTCACATGTGGTCAGATGCATGGACAAACTCGCATCAATGTTTTGGCTTAGAATTTTTATTTTTTCTCAAAGGGTCATGATTATGTTTGAGTTGATGCCTATGTCTTCAAATTCTATCATTAAAGGAATGCAAAACTTTCAAGGGTGGAAGCCTCCAAGTAGAGCGTTGTTTATGTTTTATCATTAGAAAATGGCTTAAGTTAGATGGCATTCTACTTGGGGTGACCCATAGGGATGGAAAAATAGAGGCCCAAGGACTTAGCAATTTCAAGGTGTTGGTTGGATGCTTGTGGAAATGTATGTGGAAGAAACCATTGGTAAGAGAGATGTTCAAGATTTATTGTTAACAATTTATTTGGTTCTATAGCTCCCAATGGTGCCCCACAAGGGAAACCATGAATGGGTATGGGATTTAGTCATTTTTGGTTGATTGATCGATATTCTCATGGAAATTGTAGGGGTGGGTACCACTAGTCAGGAGGTCATTATAATTTCATCATAGTCGACGACATAGAGTTCTCGTCTTCTTGCCAACAAAAAATTGCATAAAGGAACCTGCAAAAAGTTTTGAATTTGAAATGCTTATTATCTTGAATCTTTGACAATTTTGATAACCCAATGATTTTATTATGGGAATTAGGATAATGGAAGCCTTCACTACTTAGGAAATTGAGGAATGGTGCTGCAAGGATGGGCTCCCATGTGAAAAGACCTGCGACCAATCAAGCACTCAAGAATTTTAAGAAATCTAGGTTTTTCCAACCACTATCGAACCATGATTTGAGATTTTTCAAGCATTCGTTCATCTAAGAGCTACACCATATGTGTACATGACAACACCAAATACTACTTAGTAGATCTTGATCAAACCTTATGGTGCATCTAATCATCTAATTAGTCCCTCCCCAAACATTATTATTTCCAAACCCTAGGCATTTAGTGAACTTAAAAATAACACAAAAATGATGACAAGGCACCAAATCTTACCTACTACCACAAAGAGGGAAGGGGAGATCTGATGCTTCAATCTTCAAGACCTTTGAGCACAGAAAAATCTCCTTATCTCCTCAAATTTAAAATATCTAGGTAAGAATGATAGGTCGGAGGTCCTATTTATAAGCCTAGGCACCATTAATGCAAGTATTTATTATAGGTGTTTTGAAAAGTGTGCATAGGTATGGGTACAAAACAAAGGGAGGAAGTTGTAGGGGAGAAATATATTGTGGAAAGGTGATAAATGGATGCCATAGTGAATGGTTCCATAGAGACAATTTCCTACACATGGCAACCCACACACAAAGACTCATAAAGAAATATCTGCATAGGGAAAAAGGGGGCTCAACTTCTGCTTGGTAGAAACCCATAAAGATTTTCCCACAAAAGCTCGAGACTTCTTAGAACTTTGGAAAATGGTCAAATATGCTAAGATTTTACAATTTCAAGGCACTTGATCAACTTGGGTCAAAATAAGGGGCACAAAAAAATGAGGGAAATGTGAACCAACCTGGCGAGAGGCACAACAAGGAGGGGTTCCCTAATCCAAGTGGGGTGTGTGTAGAAGGAACAAAAAATTGTGACTCTGTTGGGGAATGCTCTCGAGAATTCCAAGGATAAGGATTCATCTAAAACCTAAAATCTCTAGTTTCACAAACCAAAAACAAGCATCATCAAGTGAATTGAAGGCTCAAAAGAGAATGAAATCCTTAATGGTAATCAATCCACAAGCATCTCATAAATGTGTGTGTATGATGAGATAATTACCCACCCTCAAAAACTATAGAGGTGGGTGATCAATAAACTAGGAAAATCTATGTAAGTAATCTAACTCCAAAAGTAACCTAGACATTACCACATTGCCAGTCAGACATCCATAGCCCCAACGGAGTTGTCACTACAATCCCCATAAACAATGCTCAATTTCCAGTTAAGAATCCATAACCCTAATAGAGTTGTCCACACAACCACACAATTTCATGTTTATAAATTTACTTCTTTTCTTTTTATCTTCTCTTTATTTTATGATTTTCTTTTGTACTTTTTTGCTTAGCTAAATAAGCCATGAAGATTATAACAGGGTTTGGAGATTACAGTGGTCACCAAAGTAGATTTAGGATTTTTCACTTGTTGAGGCCTCATGATAACTACCCTATAGCCTATTAGGAGCATTAAATATATGTTTCATGTGAGATCTAAGATAAATGTGACAAGGATTCAAACAAGGATTTCACTCTAGGTCAAGCAAGAGTTTGGTTGATAAAACTTGACTCACAAAATCGAACAAAAAATTCTTGATAACTCATAAATACTTATCCAATGAACAAATGTGAATGCACAACAAAGCAAACCCATTGGATGATGGAAAGCACAACCACCACATTGGGACCAAACAACACCATCAACACAACAAAAATAGAGAAAAAAACAAAGGAAAATAAAATCAAAACACAAAGAAAAGAACCTACTCTAACTATACACTACAATGAGCCAGAACAACTTAGGAAAGGAAATAATGCTTCAAGTATTTCCCATTGACTAGCAATGGGACATCTTCTCAACTAAGGGTCTTTAAGAAAAATACATTATCTCCTAGGATTTCAAAAATATGAAAGGGGCCAAGCCAAAGCTTGTTGAATTTATCATGCTCCACTTTCTTCTCATGGTCTTTATCCCAATATAACACTAGATCAACAATTCTAAAGGCCTTAACCTTGGCTCTACAATCAAACCATCTTTTAACTATGCCTTGATGTTTGGTGAAATTTTCTACGGCTTCATCTCATTTTTCCTCTAAGTCGAGTATCTCAACCAAATGGGATTCAAGGCGTTCTCCTTCCTCATAGTAGGTGTTGATAAATTGTTGTGTGGGAATCTTGAGGTGAATCAAGAAAATAGGCTCCAAACCATAAACTAGGTGATGCAGGGGAATTTCCTAAGGCTACCTTATGTTAGGTATGATCTTCCCATAGAGAAAATCATAAATGGGTGTGCCAATCTTTTGGGTTCTTGTTTAACAACTTACAAATAACAGTCAACAAATTTTTATTAGTCGATTCAACTAACCTATTACCCTAGAGGTAGTAGTTTGATGAGAATATCAGCAAAATCCCATAATCAAAAGCCCAACCAACAAATTTAAGAGAAGAAAAGGCCAAACCATTATCACATATTAATGCAAAAGGGAATGCAAAATGATTAATAATGTAGGTTTCAAGAAAATTAATTAGTACCTCTCTTGGACATTTTCTAGAAGAAATAGCCTCAGTCCATCTAGCACAATAATTAGTTGTGGTTAGAATGTACCTATTGTTGATGGTGTTTTCTGCACAATATAGAAAATGATATCCTATCTCTCTTGAAAGGTAAATCTCTATCAGTAAGCCTTACGAGATAACCCTAAGGTCTCTAATGTCATGTCTTGAAAAATGTAATGAAACAACTTAGAGATAATGTTAAAATGTTGGTTTTCCACAAAGGGCCTTACACACAAATACTGGAGCTTCCTAAACTCATCAGATATGATGCTTGTAAATCCTAAACTAACCTAGATTTTAAAGAAATGGAAAAGGAGATAAGAGTTTCAGAAAAATATAAATCTAACTATCATAATCAGCTATGAAAATGACAGAACATTCAAAGTGGACCAACCCTCCAAACCAACTTTTGCTAAACCCAAATTATCCTGCAGTATTACAAAAATAGTGTTATCTCCTAAGGTATTGAGATTTTCATATTGTAAAGCATTCACATATCAATCCACATATAGCATTAAAATGAAAACACTTCACAATTGAACTAAGCACATCAAATATAGGTTTAGGCTAACTTTGCATAGCTACCCACATTGAACAAGTAGCTAAAAGTATTGACAAAGGGTTGCTCAAACAATTCAAATTTTCCACCATGAACATAACTAAAACATAAATATCTCTAAGATTATCTAAAGAATAACTTACTTAGAACAATTTTTTTAGTATTTGAAATACAAGAATCACAAGAACCATGCATAGGTGAACAACACAATGAAGAACACCAAATAACAATGCCTTCTCTTGTATTTGCCTCACCAAAATTTGCAACAATCCCAGTTTTTCCAACATCTCAAGTATTACAAAGCTTTTTGATGCCTTAATTAAGATTGTAGCACTTTCTCCAAATGTCTAACCTTAAAAAATGAGGGAAAAACCCTATTTTTAACATATGCACCTAGGGCGACCCAAATTAGCATTTTACAAGATAGGTCAGCCAAAAATTTCCTCCTATATTTTAAGTTCAAATTTTCATTAAAATATTGGAGGTCGGCCTCCAAAAGTCAACTTTTAGCATTAAATGCTTCCTAGGCATGGAATCCAAGGTGTGGCTGCCCTATCCTAGAAGAAAAAATGGCATTAAATGGGGCATTCTCCTAGGCCATCAAGCTAGGTCATCCTTTTCTCCTTCACCTACCCCCATTCTTTATAGATATTTCTTTTATTTTTGCATTATTGGATCCAAGTCAACCTAGGTTGGGGTAGCTATTAAATTAATTTTGGTCCTAGATGAATTTAACTCTGCCTCATATTTGACTAATATTTTCTCCTAGTCAACATGCAAACCTTGATATCTTTCCAGACAGGAAATGTAAATAGCAACATCCTCCAATTGGTCCTTAACTATTGGGTCCTCTACATTTGGAGAGTATAACTCATGCCATCATTGCTACAATTTTTCCACATCCAAGTCCTTTTGTATGAGATTCTCTCTTCCTGTAACTGTTTCTAGAAATGTATTGTATCTATCAAATAATTATTTCACCTTGACCTGGGCCTTGGATAACTTCTTGGGTGCTTTCATTTTCAGCTCATTCATAAATTTGAAAGCTTCTACCCACTCCATTGCTTTGTGTGTATCCTTCATGGTGATGAGACCTTCCTTAATTAGAGCTTCTATAGGGATTGGAGGGATTCTCTCCAACTCCTTGACAATTGTATCATCAAGTGGTTGTTTATAGTCATGAAGGAAATAAGTTATGTCCTTGGAGAGGAAGGAGGACTTCTCATAGAATGGTAGCACCTTTTCTATCATTTCATCTCCTCTATTACTAATATTTTGCAACCATTCCTATGTGTCCCTCATCAAAGTCTTCAATCTCTCTATTGTTCAATTTCTTTTGTAATTTTTCTTTTTCTACAGTATCCTTGTAAATTTTCCCTAGAATTTCCTAAGAGGATTCTTGGACATCTCCCTTCTCTTGTTCCTTTGTAGTAGGACCCAAATTAATAGTCCATACCTTGTAGTTTTTGTTTCTTAATTCATGTTTATACTTGTTTTTAGGGGGAACAACAACATGAACAATCTTGTTATTAAAATCATCTCTCACAAACTTGGGTTCTATTCTAGCTCTTTTCCTTTTCTTTGGTTGTCCCCATTTTTCCAATAGCTTGTCCCAGATCAGAGTCACATCTTCTATAATTATTCCCTTTTTTTTAATCTCTTTTCTAACCAATCTTGAGCAACAAGTTTTTCTACCTCCACATTTTTCTAAGGAGTATCATGTTTAGATTGATCATGAGGAGGACTCTCATCAACAACCTCTATATTCTCCTCATACCATTCTTGGTTTTGCTGCTCCCTTTCCTCACCATCTCTATCTTTAGGCTCATCCTTTGAATGTGGAATATCAACATGTTCACTGGTTTGGGGTTGAGAAGGAATTTCTACAGTGACCTCAGGGTAGTTTCCTTTTTTATTTTCTTTTTCTCTCTCAATTCCTTGGCTAGATCACTCAATTTCCCATCTCGGGGTGTGTATACCTCTTCACTTTTTGTTTCCTCATAAGGATTATCAAAGGGGCCCTGGCCCTCTTCTCTACCTATTTGTTCATATTCCCTCAAAGCCTCACTCTCTTTTATATTCTGCATTAGAGATAGAGAAGGTGAATTATCCCGTGTAACTACTTTTTCAGCTTCCTTTGTGGGATTCTTGGTAGGGTTCTATTTAGTAGGTAGCTTCTTAGTATCAATTCTTGATTCATATATGGGAGAAACCTTCTTTGGTGAATTTCTTCTTACATAAACCTATGGCTTCTCTACAGGGCTTTCAATTTCCAAAACCTTGGGAGGGGTAGTTGAAGCCTCGACAATATTTGTTTTCTTGACTAGTCTTTGCACCTCAGTTACTATCTTCCTCTTCTTAGTAGATTGAGGATTCTTCTCCCCTTCCTCAATAGCTTCCTTAGAAATTTTATTTTTATTTTTTGTAGGATGCTTCTCGGTTTTCCCTTGCCTTCTCATTCTCCTTTTCAGTGCTAGGGGCCTTTTTTCTTCTTGTTCACCCCCATGTGAAGGCTCTACAGTATCATCCTTGGTAGCCTCAATGTCATCCTTAGAATGGGATTCAAAATTTCCCATCAGGTCATAGGTGAATTTGGAACCATTTGCTAGTAACTCTTCAACCTTGTTCTTGACTCACAATCTAGAGTATCTCTCCATAGGTTCAGTTAGCAGATCAAGATCTACTACCTCTTCTTCTGACCAATTCATTGATGGTAGGCATTGGATTCTATAGGGCATGTATATAGTCATGTTAATATATAAGGTCCCCCTCATCTTCATCAACTTGATCTAGCACTTGGTCCATTTTGTAGATTTTGATGAGTTTCAAGGGTAGCCTAGAGTACATTCTCTTTATCACCTCAAATTCATCTCTACAATTTTCCCAGTAATTCTCTATGTGGTCTTTATGTTTGTACTCTCTACTCGCCTTCTTTTGTGCTTTTCCATGAGGATAAAAATTGTCTCGATTCATGTGAGAATACAACTAATATTGTTCCATCTCCTTCTCTAAATACTAGGCACTTTGGAGAGAGGGGTAGGCCTCAAGAGTGCCAATTCTCAATGGGAATTCATCTGTAAGTCCCTTCTTGTGCATATCCTGCAACACTATCTTGAATGCAGCCATTTGTCTCGTCAATTTGAACAAGATGAGTTTATTATTAGGATACCTTGGCATTCTGATTGGGACTATAAGAGATCGTTGTATCTTGATATAATAAAATCTCTAAAATTGTATGAACAATTGTCTATACTTTTTTATTATCTCCATTATTGGAAATATGTGCCTCAAACATTATAGGCTGAAACCTCCATTAGAGTCAAGTCGGTGTGATATTCTATTTGTCTGGCTGACTAGTAGGTTTTTTTTATTTAGTTCTAAATAGGTCGCTGTGACCTTGCCATTGTCTTGCCAAAAGGTTACACTATGGAGTCTATCGCTGTAGCATGATGTATTCATTATGACCTTATAGCGCTCGAGAGACCTCTGGCTGAAAGGCCATTGAATCGTGCATCAGGGAGACTCTTGGCGACTATGGTCTTCGGTGAAGCTAAAGTTTTTCACTAAGTTGTCTCAGCGAAGTGTTAATCTCTTGCCGACAGCATATGTATTGAGGTCCTCGGGGTAACCCATATGGACTTGGTAAGAAGTCACCAGGAAAGAAGATGTTATGCCGACAGTGTTTGTTTTTTATTCATCGGGGAGACTTGCCCAAAGGAAATGTCATTGGTAAGATGTCCTACCAATGTGGATATGTCTCAGCAACAAAGACTCAAGTGTTAGTCTTCATTGTAGCTCTTGGCGAATGATGGTCACTGGTGGAACACAGTGGTTTCGATAAGAAGTCCCAGTGACTTTGATGAGTCTTGTCGATAGCCGATGGCTATTGGGGTAGCTCTTGGCAACAGTTGGTCATTGGAGTAACATATGGAGATTGGTATGAACTCTTGGCAATAGGTGTGAGGTATGGGGACTTCAGTATAACCTTTGATGTCTCGCTATGACCTTTTGGCGAAAGCGATAGGTCAGGGTGACTACGTGATGACTCGGTGATCTCTTGGAGCTTGATATAACATCTTGGTGACTACAGAGGCTCTTGGCGACATCAATATGAAGTATATGTGGCATCGATGAGACACTGTTAGTGTCTCACCGAGATGCTAGTGCATTATGAATTATGTTGACCTTCTGACTGTCATATGTGGAATCTCGTGGACGAATAGAGGAAGCCGAAACTGAACTGTTTGCAGTTGGTTCATTGCGACAATTCTATGAGAAAGCTCAATAGTCATGGAACACCATGGATATAGTTGGAAGTTGTAGATGCTTGGGGGTTGGATAGTAATTCAATCAACAGTGAAGTGTGAAGAATTAAAACTATATCAGTAAAGGATTTAAAATCTTTAAAGGCTATAACTTGTATGTTTTCTGTTCGAAGAATGTTCATGATGAATGCTGTTGTATAATGACACTAGAAAGATAAGTCTAGAGTTGTATGTAATTTAGATTACTGTAATACAAAGTGATTTCTCTTGGTGTGGTGGGTTTTTCTCCCGTAAGGGTTTTCCCAGGTATATCTAGTGTTCATGTGTGTTTGTCTAATACTCTGTTTCTGTAATCTGTTTCTTAGTGCATCTCAACTTGACTGTAATTGAAAATTTAAAAGTACTTCTACATTCTTTCCTGAGGTATTGACGTTAGGAGAATTGTTTTTTGCATCTAATTTTCCTTTCATCCATTTCCTTTACAAAAATTCTTATATTAAGGACACCTTGTAGTAATCTAGGGATGTACATGAAGAAGGAATCACTAGATCTCCTATAATTTGATGTGTTGTACCAGAGTTGAGGGTAAACATCCCATATGAATTCTATCCTTTCCAGGAGTCCCTCTACAACTTAGACCCTTGTACTTGAATTTACTTGCCAACATGTAGACAAGGTAAGATGTCATCATGAACACATTGGTATCTTTCACACTTCTCAGCTATTGTCACTCAAGATACCTATCTAGTGATAATATTTTCCTCCCACAATCTAAGTGATTTGATAGAACATCCAAGTTATGAAAGTGAATGCCTCTTCCAATCCCATTACCTTGCCTAAGAGCATGATGATATCATGGTACTCCATCTTGAAATCACTCCTATGTAATTTCTTTGGGAGCTTGGAATAGTATGGCTTTGGTTTAGCTACCCATAAACTATTCATCATATCCAAATCCTCACAGTGTCCTTGACAGAAAATCCTTCTAATTCCTAGATGTTGATATCTTTGATGAGCTTGTGGTGGGAAGCAATATTAAAGGTGTGAGTAATGGACTCCTTAGTCAAGTTAGCCATGAATCTTCCTTATGGGACCACTATTATTCTCTTGTTAGCATTATCAACATCATAATGTCTTGCATATTATAACACTAGTTCTAGACACAACAATGTGGGTGGAAACCCTGTTGCCTAAGCCAAGCCTGTGTGTGTAATGACTGGTTCCAATTGGGTAGTTGCATTGCCAAACATTCTCTATTGGAAATCATCATAATCAACATGTCCCATATTAGTGGCAACTATCTTTTACCGTGCAAAGGAGATTCTTGGCTATGGCCGTATTCCTTTGAAATCATGCTTCATTATATATATTCTCCTTTTGACCTCCTCTTGAGTGTGTGAAGCCTTTGACTTGGAAGTCTTTTTGTGACTCAACTCTACTTGCATCTGTTAGAAAACATGATAATCACCATCATGCTAATTAATAAACTCAATGTTAAAGTAGATATCTAAAATCCCATAATTAACATCAAATTCCTTTCAATTCATCTTAAGAATTCAAGATAATTTCTCACAAAACAATGCATTTCAGGATTTTGATGTGTTAAAGGATTTTTAGAAAATCTAGCCTAGGGAAGATTTTCCAGAGGAACCAGAGCTCGGGGAATTCCAGGTGGGAAGAATTCTCTAAAAAGCATCACTACACATGAGAATCTCAAGTTGTAAACTTACCTTCAATGATCACTTGATGGTATTTCATTTGAGGGTCAAGTTGATCTCCCATATTTTAGGGTTTTGGAGGTCTAGGCTAAATCATGAAAAATTCGAGCGGACACAGATTCTTTGAGTAGATAAAGGCTCAAAAATTTCATGCTAGGGCAGAATTTTTGAAAGATTTACTCAATTTTATGTTCAATTAATGGCTTCCACTTATCTTCCTGCTAGGTGACCTCATGATATTGTGTCAATCTCTTCATCATTCTTTGCATTTCTTTCAGAGTTTCCTCACCCTCATGGATTCGGAGAATTCAAGATCGGGTGAGTTCTTTGGAGGAAATTCCATTAGAGATTTCATGGTGAGGAGAAATATCTGAGTGCTAAAATGTCTTCCAATTTACCCCCTTATTCGAAATCAAATCACTTCATCCCCAACAAGTGACATTTCTTCCAAACTTAGCTTCCTCATTCATCATGCCTCTGAAGCTTCCATACCCATGCAAATTAAGGAAATCCAAAGGGGAGTATATTTTTTGAAGGAAATTCCTTCAGGAAATCTATAGTATGGCAGAATCTTCAAAGATAGACTTGTCCTTCAAAATCCCCCTAAGTCAACCTTAGTTGCCTTCAATTCTAACTTGAATTTCAACTCAAGCTTAGGAGTCTAAGTTTACTCTCAGGAGTTAAAGTGATAGATGGATTTAGGGAATCCTTGAGGCACTGGAATCTCCAAAGAATTAACCCTCAAAAATTTTGAGGTGCCTTGGATTCTCTGAGGTGGTCACAAAATAGGATTTTCTTACAGTTTTATCACCCATGCAAATTCAAGTGATTCCTTTATCATTTTCTTGATTTCAAAGCTTTAGTTATATATAATTTTCCTTAAGAATTCATGTTCACCATCCATGGATCAAGGCCATTTACCATACTCAATGACATGAATCCAAAGTTTGCATTAAGGACCCCTACTTTGTTTAATTGATTTTAAGATCAAACACTTTAGGGAAAATGAACTAGGGCACGAGTAAAGCTAATGCTCACCCACAGGTTTCATACATTTGTTCTGATTTATAGACCCAAATTGCAACCTAGACAGGATTTTGAAACAACATTCTCTAGACCAAACCAAATCACATGAAAAACCAAACCCTATGAGATGATAGCGGAAGATAGGAATGAATTTAACCCAAATGTGAATGAGATAACCATCATGTCACAAAGGAATCAATCAAATGGCATAAATTATCCCCATAAGACACATTAAAACACTTGCAACAAAAGAAAGAGCTCATTCAAAAACATTTAACCATTAAATCCAAACAAATTATGGGAATCATTACCAAATTGCTATGTAGAGCTAAGATAGGGCATTGCTATGAAATCATGAAACCAAGAGAGAAAACCCTACCTTTGGTATGCATCAACCGAGAAATAAGTAGCAGGATTCACCCTCGAATGGAAATTGAGAACCACAAGAAAATTCACAATCTCCAAGCACAAGAGGAAAGAACAACTAATTGCACTCCACAAGCCTAAAGAATTCACAATGACAAGAGTGTCATTCGAATAATATACTTAAAAAAAATACCAAGGCCATATTAATGACACCCAAAAACCCCTCATAAATGAATGGCGCAATGTTTTAGGACTTCGAGGAAACGACTTGAGGATAGATTTGGGGAATTCAGACAAGGTCAAATTCTTTGAAGGATAGAGTTGCAGGAATTCTGAGCCACCTCATATTTTCCAAGATGACCCATCACTCAGGAAATATGAGCCAAGGTGAATTCCCTAAATGCTTCCCAAAATTAGCCAATTTTTCCTCTAGAAAAAATCTTAGATTAAGTAAAGGGATCCTATTGGTGCCTCAAGATTAAAGAGTTGCAAATAATCCACCCTAAGTGTAGATAAATCCTTAACTTCTCCAGGTGAAGAGAAGGCCAAAATTCAGAAGAACCTATCCCTTAAGTGGAAAAGGTGAAACCTACAACAAAGTGGAAGACAAAAGTGGGTGAAGAGAGGGTCCCTACCTCTATTGGGGTGTGTGTGCAAAAGTTCACAAAAACATGGTGTATAAAAATTTCTTTAAAATGGGGGCATATATTGGTATTGTTCTTTTGCATTTTCATTTCATTTTTCATTGTGTGGTCTTATTACTTTATGTGATGTCTTTTTTTTTTTGGTGATGACATTGGGTGTGATTTCCTTCAAGAGCTTGATCTCTCTTAGAATATTATATTCCTCTTAGTGGTTTGATGTGACACTGCATCCCCTAAGTTGTGAATCTTATATTCTTCGATTGGTCCTCTCTTGGAGAAATTAGACACAATTTTCCGTAAGTTAATACCTTACATGAACTAAGAAAAACTCTTTTTAACATACTTTACACTATTTTGGATTTACAATGCCAATTATATGGCCACCTTGCATAACACACTTTTTCTTCCCTTTCGTTCCATCTTGTTTATTCATGGGTGTCAAGCATATGAAGCTTTTCTTGTCTCATGAATCTTGTTTTCATGTTGTGTGGCACCTTATCAAAGTTATTAGGAGGTATATCTTTGTTATGGTTACTATATGGGAGTTGAACTTAGGTGTGAGTTTCCCATAGGCACTTGCTTGTATGTGTGAGCACATATCGGATGCATGTGTATGTGTCTTGTTGGGGGCTCACCTAGTGGATGGCTTAAGGTTCCACTAGCCCTTGTGAGTGTGTTTGGTTTTCATAGTGGAAATCATGTTCCACTTGTAAAAATTCTTGGAAAAATAGCCTATATCTAATCCACAATGTCTAGGATAAATGGTTGAAGCTTGATCCACCCTTTTATTTTTGTTTTTCTTTCACTTTCTCTTTGGTAGTGTATGCTTGTGCCTTTTTGTTGCTCCTTGTATTATTTTCATGTGTTTTTTTGTTCCTATGTTATATTTCTATAGGATCTTGATTTTGGTGGCTTCCTCATCCCTCTTGATCATTGTCATCCTATCTTACTACCATTGGTACACTTGGACCCCTCTTGATGCAAGTTTTGTCTACTTTAGTGTGAGTTTGAAGCAAGTTCCTCATCTCACTAAAGTGAGGGCTAAATGTAGTGTAGAAAAATGTATCCCTCTACATTTTGACACATGTTTGGGCCCTCCCTACTAAATATGGCTTCTTTATGCCTTATTTGGTCCTCTTTGGCATCTGTAAGCCTTATTTAATGCATTTTTCCAAGGATAATAATGACACATATCTAATGACCACTCATAATTTAATGATTTTGGATTGCATAGCCTAGAGTTAGTGATCTAAGACTCATACACCACCTTGGGCATATGCATCCCACCTAAGTTTCGAGGCTCGGTCCTTAATTTGGCATTAAACTAAACATTTCTTGAAATTTGTGTCCTAAGCCTAGGATATTAGGACTCATACGCCCCAACTAGCATATGAGTCTTGCTTAGCTTGGACCAAATTTTGAATTCAATTATTGGTGATATTTTATTCTACTAGATCTGATGTCAGCTTGCAGTGTTGTAATTTCAAGAAATTTAGAATGAAAAATTATAAATGCAAGGTTTCACATAATTTCTCCTAACAAGATCAATTAATTCAAGTATTCAAGTATCCTAGTATGTTTATGAGAGCAAGAGCATTTAAAATAATTCAAGAGTGATTATCAAGTGTTTTGGAGCATCATTAAAGATTCAAGCATTGTGTCAAAGTCTTAATGCATCATGTTTGTTTTTAAGCTAACATTTGTGATGTAGGATTTCATGATTCAAGTAAGCATTCAGTTTAAGATCTACAACATTCAATCAAGATTCAAGATCTACATTCATGTTAGCAATTACATACAAGATTGCTTTATTCCAAAGGTTTTGTGAGTTGCAACATAGCTTATTTTTCATTCATCATTCCTTCATTCTACTTGTATTCATTTCAAGGTTCGAATACCAAATGAGGGTTTGACCAAGGAAAAACCCTATACACTAATGAAATAACATTTTTCCCTCTCTTTTATGTGTGATTTTTGTTGGAATATTCCACCATTTTCCACCTATGCATAGTTTTTTGTTTTTTATTATTATCTTGTATGGTGTTTAGGAATTGAGTTGGTAATTTGTTGTACCCATCACTGTTGGCAAACATATGGGTTATCTCCTATCTTCTTGTATACATAGATGATTATAATGTAAAGGAGACCAATTTGATTGCTCTACAAATGGTGATATGGTATTAAAGTAGGAGAATAATGTTGGATAGTTTTTTTTTCTATTGTAGTAGTAAATACTATTATAAGAGCTATTTTTTTAGAGATGCTTCTAGTTTGGGCACCATAGTAGGAGTTTTTTAATGTGCAATGGTTTTGACTTGGCCTCAATGTGCTTCAAGTATTTTTGGAGAACTCTTTTCTCATCATGTGGATTGAGCATGTTCTAAGTAGCACACTTTTGTCACTTTGGCAATGGTTCATGATTGATCTACGCCTTGTTTTTGGATCTTCATTGGTGTCCCATACATGTACTAGCTGGGCCGCTAATAGTTTCTATCATCAAATAGATTTTTTTTATCAAATTGTCTATTAGTCTTCTCCAAGGTTTCGTGAACATTAGTGCATATTCCTTTACGAGTTTGCATAGAAGAGTAACTTTGGTAGGTGGTTTCCTTTCTATTGGGGTCGAGTGATCCTGACCCATCCATGGTATACATTTGTCGGGCTTGGCCTATATGCAATTGCATTATGGATACTAAAGACACAAATGACAAAAAATATTAATATCAAGGGAGCTAATTAATCAAGGATGAATATATTGTTCAAGTTATATAGCCACAAATTATATTGAGTCCCTATGTTGTGAGCTAAAGCTAGTCATTTGGAAGTCTTCCTTATTTGGGGTTGACTCAATTAGCCTTGGCATGTGGTTGGAGTGGCATATATCATTGGCATCAGTGATTCCCCTTGACGCCTCTTTGAGGATGATTCTTTTGATAGTATATTCTCCATTAAGACCACATTCTATGTCCCACATATTGGAGGAGGTGTATGTTGAGACATGACAACATCTATCCGGATCTCTTCAATTGTGATGGCAGCCCTCTTCAACTTGTCTGCATTGGAGGACAAAATCTGTAATATCCATCTAGGTTTTGTGGCTTTTATTTTTATTTTTTTACCTTCTAGAGTCTGTCAAATGTATGATATTACAAGAGGTCCACAAGATTTAGACCATGGTATGGCATCATGCATTCATACTTGTTACTAGTAGTAGTTACACTTTTTCTCACATAGGATTCGTTTACTAATTTAAATCCACCAAGCACATTATTATTCTTATGAAGTTTGAACAACATAATTGTAAACTATGTTTTTAAACAAAATTTTGTAATTTTCAACTCTTCAAAGCAGGTTTTATTCTTCTTCCTCCTCTCACACAATGGTAGGAATTTCTCAAAAGTTCCTTCTTCCAAATTCTCAATTGCCATGCAAAAATAATTACTTTACATAGAAGACCAAACTCAAAACTCAATTGGACTTTGAAGAAGTTTTGGATGTGGTTAATGGAACCACAACTAGATGTAAAATAGACATTGATGAGTAGAAGAAATTTGATCAAGCTAATAGAAAGGAGAAATTGATCATTTTGTTTAGTGTGTTTGATAATGTTCATCCCTTTATCCATGACTCATCCACAACCATAGATGCATGGGACAAGCTCTTGAGACAGTATATAAGCCAAAGAATTAGAATCAGATCCAGAATTTCTAGATTCAGCTACATGGCCTAAAGATGAAGAATGAAGAACAATTGGAATCCTTTCTTAAAAGGATTACCAAGTTGAGAAATTCCTTACAAGCATTGGGAGAAACAATTGATGATTTAGTTTTGGTGCCTATTGTTCTACGGGCACTACCTTCCAGATATGAAGTCTTTGTGAGAACCTTGAATGTCATTGAGACCACACCCACTTTTGATAAGCTTGTGAATCTAATCCAAAAAGAAGATTCTCTAAGGCACTAACATGAGGGGGATCATGCCATGACCACTCGTCATAAAGGAAAGAAGCCTATGGAGGAGTTTACAGGACCTCCCAAATTTGGTAATTCATCTAGTTCTCATAAGAAGTTTCCAATATGTGAAAGAGTTCGACATGATGTGAAAAATTGTTGGTACAACTCTTTCAAAAAAGGCTCACCCAACAAACCACATCCAAAGAAGCCACTTCAAAGTGGAAAACCACAATGGGAGTAGAAGAAAAAATAGAAACAACAAAGCAATGTTGCTGAAGGGTTGATGCAAGAAGTTGGGTCCACAAAAAGCTCAGAAAGTGGAAGTGTTTTTGTTGTTTTTCAGAATTTGTCACACTTGGACTGAAAACTTGAGGCACTTACACAATGATTCTTAAAAAAGGTCAATAATATATGAAATTTATCATTTTGAATCTAGTTTCCAAATATGCAAATTATTCAAATATCCAGATTATACAAATTAAATTTTAATAGGGATATATAAAAATCACTTTTTAAAAGTGCCTATTTTTTTACCATACCATGCACGTGTATGGACACCACTTTTTGACCAAAATAAAAGTATCTTGATAATTTATTTTGGGAAAACAGAGCTAACAACATGAAGATTGATGAGGAATTATTTTTGTAATTTTTTGTTGAATATATTTCTTTTATTAAATTTTTATTGGCCCTAATTATTTAAAAAAAATCAACGTGTACGGACAACATAATTGGAAGTAAACTAAACCATTTTTGAATCCTTTTTTTCATTTTGTAGATAATTGTTTGAATATTGATGCCATATAATTTTTTTACAAGAAACTTAACCAAAAAAAAGTTATTAAAAAACAAAAAAAGCCTAATATTTCAAGTTTAAGGCCTAGTTTGCTTAGAAATTAATTAAAATATAACAAAATAATCCAATATTAATAAAAATTATATATTTAGAAACTAGACATTATGTTCTCTAATGGGTTTTAATTTTATAGATTGATTCAGAAAAAAATTCCATCCACCATATTGCCAAAGTTGGACATTCTTCTAAAATCTGCCTTAGTTTTTCAGTTGCAGGTCAAAAGCTAAGGATAGTATTGTGAAGTATATCTCAAGCCTAAAACCAAGGCTACATGTGGGTTGGGAATTCAATTTTTAAATAATGCACAAGTGTTACTAAAATGTGTATGCTTTATCTATTTAAAACACGTTTTTCTTGCAACATTCCTTTTCTATAGTACGGTTTGAAAGCACCATTTTCTGCATTTTTTATTGTAATTTTTTCTTGTGCAAGTTATATTCTATTCAAATTGTTAAAAGAGACAAGTGCAGGTTGAATTTTCTGAAGTGGAATCAAGTACAAGAATATTTAACAAGAAGATTTAGAAAAAGAGAACTTTTGGATGTATTCATGGTGTTTTTGTACTTCAAAGTTTATAGAAGAAAGGATCTTCATACTACATAGTTTTATTTGAATATTTGAAGGAGAAATTAATTTGAAAATAGGTTACTTGAATCATTTTTTTTGTCATCAAAGAGGGTTTGGTAACCATGGGATCAAAGAAAAGACAAAGAAAAAAATGTAGAAAGTTAATGACACTTGAAGAAATTCAAGAAAATAATGAAATGGAGGCAAAAATACAAAGGGATAGAAGAGAAAGTATTTGTCAAATGAAAAATTTGGAAGCATCTAGTTCCATGAATGATGAAATGAATGTAGATGATGCAAATGTGGAGATGGTGAATATGGAAGAAAATGCAATTATGGAGACAAACCCAACTATGCCTTTAACTTCAAATTTGAATGATATGGAAATAGTACCTATGAAAACTCGGGCATGTCTTCAAATCCACCTCCTAATGATATGGAAAATGTACATATTCAAACAGTCTATCCAGGTATGCTTTAAAACCCAAGTCTTGATAATATTGATCTTGCTTGTTTAGATGAAGCTAGATACACCATTAATGATATCAATAGTTCTAGGGTTGAAACAATGCAAAAACAAAAAAATGATGAAATTATATCATGTGAGAATGAAAATGAGAATGAAATCCATCATATTGATGAAAATGAGAATGAAATCCCTTTTACATTTAAAAATGAAAATGAAACCCCTTGTATGGATGAAGGTGAAAATGTTTTTTTGACAATTGGAAAAGATGTGCTAGATAACCTTCATGGTAAAGTTTCTTGCAGACAAATTAGAACTTATGGAAATATAATATACAATTTCTTTTTTTTATAGAAATAAATTAGGATTCCAATGTCAACTCATGGTGCAATTGATGAGATTGTCGAAAATGAGAAAAGTGATGAAAAAATTAGGTATTTTTGTAAAACCAAAAAAGAAAGATGATTCAGTAGAACAAGTCATATCTAGTGTTGCTAATGTTATTGATTTTATAGGTAATAAAAGTATATCTATAGATAAGAATGTGGCTCATCGTGCAACAACAATTGCTTTAGTTGATAAAGCAACTTCAAATAAAAGAATGTTAATTAAGATTAGTAAATGTATAAAAGTAAACCCTAAAACATTGATAAGAGCTACTAAAAGAAGAGAAAGTATTGAAAAAGGATCCAATTAATCAATGTTGGAGTTTTAGTGGTAGACTCCCAAGATCAGACATGAAATTAACTAATGAAATTAAATCTTTAATTGATAAATTTTGGCATGATAATACAAGAGTATCACCTAACATTAGAGATCTCTTAAAATTAAGGGTGGGTTCCAAAATTCATGAACCTCATCCAAAACATCTCTTAGATATGAATCAAACTGAATTATATAAAATATTTTTATATGCTTCAATCTTACCATTGAATATTCACATAAGTCAAAGATTGTTCAAAAAGTGTAAACCTTGGTATGTTAGAATTAATAAGCAATGAATCTCTTGTTGTTGTAAGAATTATGTACAATTTTGTTTTTGAAAAAGAAAAAATAGGTTTTACAGGGACCTGAAACCACAGAGTTTAAACAACAAGAGATAGACAGAGAAAGTACAAACAACCAGACAGTTGTCCCTAAGAAGGAAAAGACAGCAACAAAAGACAACAAGGCCCTAAAAAAGGACCACCCAAAAAAACAAGCACACAAAACATAACATTACTCCAAGGTGTTAAGTAAATCCTCGGCTTCCTTTTCAACATTCTGCATGTCCTATAACCCTTGCTTGAGAATTTGGACCATATGAGATGAAGTCGGGGTCTTCCTCTTGATGTTAGCCCTGGTACGAGTCGAAATCCCTTCACCAGCCGATTTGTTGCCTCCCCTGTCCACATCCAAATCCACAACCAGTGATCCCTTTTGGTTTTTTTCAAGCTTTTCCACCATCGCATTGTTATTATTGTGATATTTTTTGATATATACAATGCACTTTGCATGCTAACAAAATTATGTAGGACATTTGTTGTATTAATATGCCACCTGAAAGAATCAAAGATTTTATAGCAAGTTTGTTTCTTGTGAACCCTCTAATGGAAACTTATTTTATTTAAAAGCATGTATTTTTGGAGAATGTGATAGATGTGGTAACTTTTCATTATTAGGAGAATATATGCATAAAATTAGTTTAGATGAATTTGGACAACAATTAGTGGATGTAAAAATATTTAAAAGTGTTGAGTATTATTTAAAAGATGGAAAAAATAGAAAACATTGTGAGCTAATTGTAGAAAAATTTAGTGTGCAACATTTATTAAAGAATTTAAAGATAAGATTGTACCTAAATATGTTCAACACTCTCAGTATGCTCATTGGATTGATAATAAATTTTGTTTATGTAAAAACACATTCCCAATTGGAACTATATTGTCAATTGTTGATTTTGTTGAAAAATATACTCTTGCTCCACAAGAAGAAATCCAGTCACAGTATTATAATTCAGTGCAAGTAGCTATATTTGTTCATATTTTTTATAGACATGTAGATGATAGTAGAGAAGATAATAGAAATTTTTGAGAGAGTGCCATTTTTATGTAAGTGATAACTAATTATATTCATCTAAGTTTGTTCAATATAGTTTTTATATATGTTATAAAAAAATAAAAGAGAGAAGAATTCAAATGCTAGAACATCTCATATGGTCAGAGAATTGCACGGGTCAATTAAAAAATGATAGAATGTTTTATTGGTTATGTAGAGTTCATAAGGAAAATAATATCCAACACATGTGGAGTTTTTTGAAGTTGGTCATGGTTAGGGAGAACATGATGGAGTAGGTGCATGTGTGAAAAGAGCTCTTGCCAGAGAGAAACTAAAATTTGAGGATGTTGTGAAATTTAGAGATGCACATGCAATTTTAGATTGGTGCAATACCAAATAATTTACAAGAACAAGTGAGAGCTCAAAATTTCAACTCTTCTTTTGGTTAGTTGAAGAAAATGATATTTTTTCTCAACAAGATTGTGAAACAATTAATGGATCTACAAAATGGCATTCATTTAAGAGTTCAAATATAAACACATGGACAATATGTAGAAGGGAGTTGGCATGCTTTTGTCAATTTTGTATTGCAAGTGATTGGGAGGTGTGTGAAAATACGAAATGGGTCAAACAATGGAAACAAAGAGAGTTAACACCTACATCGACACATGTTGAACATGGAATGACAATTAAAGATAATCAATTGTTCCCATTAGATGATTATGATTGTGTTTCAGATCTTGTAAAATAATGTACATTATTTATTGAGTTGAATTTTGTATGTATGCATGTCTATATATGTGAATTAAATATAAGTCACTCTTTATTGAATTTTTTGTTTATTTTTTTAGAACCTGTATGCTATTGTTGCACCTAAGGGGAATAAAGAGGAGACAAAGTATTGGTTGGCTAGATGTATTGAGAGAAAACATAAGATGGTACATCATAGAGTGGATGATGACAACTTTGAGTATCCAACTAGTTCAGTGCTTGTTATTGGCACCTAGCTTCAAAAATATTTGATAAGAAATAATGACTTTCTTGCATTTGAAGATTATGAAAGACACAAGAAGATTATACATTATTCACATTTGATTTTGGAAACCAATATAAAACTAGTTACATATCAAGGGAGGCCTACAAATAAAGTTTGATGGACACTTTCAACGAATGATCATGAGACAATCATAGATGCATTACAAAAAAGAGAAGATGTAGATGGTACAATAAAGTAAATAAATATTGGTAAGTATGTAGTTGTGTATATTTTTAATTGATATTGATATATATATATATATTTTCTTTAGTCATTTCCTAATTAAAGTTTTATATAAATTTTTGTTTTAGGTCTCCCAAAACTAGATGCTTTACAAAAAAGAGGCGAGATGCACATATATTACAATGGAATTTGAATCTAGAGATAGGTAATTGTATATAGTTTTAGATACATTTAATTGATAGTATAAATATTAAACTAAATTTAATTCATTGTCATTTAATAAAATGTTTATAATTGATTTCATATCCCGTTAATCCATTCTCTTAACACCCCTTAAACCATTCTATTAGGACCCCTTAATCCATATCCTTGTATATATACCCTTTATCCATCCACTTGTATCCCCTTAAGTCACTCTCTCAACACCCCTTAAGCCATGCTTTTAGGACCACTTAATCTATATCCTTGTATATATACCATTAATCCATCCATTTGCATTCCCTTAAGTCACTCTCTCAACACCCCTTCACCCATCCTCTTAGGACCCCTTAATCCATCCACTTGCATCCCCTTAAGTATCAACACCCCTTAAGCCATTTCCTTATGACCCCTTAATCCATATCCTCATATATATACCCTTACTACATCCACTTGCAACCCCTTAATTCAGTCTCTCAACACCCCTTAAGCCATGCTCTTAGGACCACTTAATCCATATCCTCATATATCTACCATTAATCCATCAACTTGCATCCCTTTAAGTCTCTCTAGGGTTCACGAGATGCTTAGGATAACAAATCTATATGGGTTAATGGTTTAGGGTTCATCTCCTAGTCTTTAGGTCATATGGTTTAGGGTTTAGGGTTTCTAGGGTTCATGAGATGATCATAATAACAAATCTATATAGGTTTTAAGGGTTTAGGGTTCATGAGATGATTAGAATAATAAATCTATATGGGTTAATGGTTTAGGGTTCATCTCCTAGTATTTAGGTCATATGGTTTAGGGTTTAGGGTTAGTAGGGTTCATGAGATGCTTAAAATAGCAAATCTATATGGTTTTTAAGGGTTTATGGTTCATCTACTAGGATTTAGGTCCTATGGTTTAGGGTTTAGGGTTTTAAGTCATTCTTTCAATTCCCCTTAACCACCCTATGACATCCCTTTAATTCATTATATCAACTCTCCTTAATCCACCCTCTTGCATCCCCTTAATCCACAATATTGCATCCCTTAAGTCAATCTCATAATTCCCCTTAAGCCATCGTCTTAGGACCTGTTAAGCCATATCCTAGGGTTCATGACATGCATCCCCTTAATTCACCCTCTTACATCCCTTTAAGTCATTCTATCAACTCCCCTTAATCCACCCTCTTACATCCATTCAAGTCATTCTATCAACTCCCCTTAATCCATCCTCTTAAAGGACCCTTAAGTCATATCCTCTTACATATCCATAATCCACAATCTTTCATCCCCTTAAAGGACCCTTAAGTCATATCCTCTTACATACCCTTAATCCACAATCTTACATACCCTTAATCAACAATCTTGCATCCCTTCAAGTAATTCTATCAACTCCCCTTAATCCACCCTCTTGTATCCCCTTAATCCATCCTCTTAAAGGACCCTTAAGTCACTCTCATAATTTCCCTTAAGCCATCCTCTTAGGATTCATTAAGCAATATCCTAAGGTTCATGACATGCATCCCCTTAATCCACCCTCTTACATCCCTTTAAGTCATTCTATCAACTTCCCTTAATCCACCCTCTTACATCCCTTCAAGTCATTCTATCAACTCTCCTTAATCCACCCTATTGAATCCCCTTAATCCATCCTCTTAAAGGACCCTTAAGTCATATCCTCTTACATCCCTTTAAGTCATTCCATCAACTACCCTTAATCCACCCTCTTGCATCCCCTTAAGCCATCCTCTTAACTCTCTTTAATGAATTCTCTTAGGACCCCCCTTAAGCTATATCCTCTTATGTCCCCTTAATACATCCTATGGAAATTCCACCAAGAAATAGTTCATATGGAAAGGTGAAATTTCCTATTAGTTCATTTTAGGCCTCAAAACCTTGCACGCCTGTTTTCAGACCAGGTTTCAGAAATCAACCTCTAGATTGTTTAATACACAATGAAATCCCTCAATAGTGAATTCAATTCAAATCTGATATATTATTTCAACAAATTCAAATCATTTCAAGGAAAACCCCTACTATACCGACTCGTACACAGGATGGTAATGGAGAAATACACATAAAATAACAATAAAACTAAGATATTTTATTAGAATACTCCTTCAAGTTCTTCAACAACCATATCCCATGAGTTCTCAATATATTTATATCTCCAATAAACCCTACTAATGCCTAAAAATTCATTTACAATTTTCCATGACCATCGAGCTTCTCTCTATTTTCAAATTTTGCACTTTTTACAATGTTTTTAAAATGACAATTTTGCAAACTAAGCAACATTTATCCTATAACCTAACCATGACTCAAATATCCAAAAAAAAATTACAAAATGGCCCATCATGGCCTTATTTATCATTATTATGACTCTAACAACCATCTAGACCAAATTCCTAAAGTGGAGCAACTAGGTGCTTTGCGCCAACATATGAATTAATCACTACTATACTTATGATGTGTATGAGATAGTCAATTTGTATATATATGTGATGTATGCTCAATATAGGTATTGTGTATATGTGAAATATTTTATGGCTATTCATTGGGTATTTATGTTGTATGATAGAGCTACTCACTATGTATATGTGGCATATGTTGGAGCTAGCCACTGTGTATAAGTGATGTATGTTTGAGCTATTCATTATGTAAATGTGACATATGTTGGAGATAGTCATTGTGTATATGTGACGTATCCTAGAACTAGTCATTATGTATATGTGGCATATGTTGGAACTAGTTACTATGCATATGTGATGCACATGAGCTAGTCACCTAGTGTATATGTGATGTACACTCGAGTCACTCTATGGAAATTATGGAATTATGGAATGATATGACCCTTATGTATTTGTGTATACTACTAATTGGTAATTTTTGGTATGGCATTGACACTTGACGGTGAGTTGATATCATCATATTAGTATGGGCTTAAGTTGATAGCTTCCACTTGATGAATAGTCATGGTTCAAAGGTGAGATCAACATTCTCATACAAGAGGAGAGAATGAAATATTTTTAACATTGGTGGGTGAACTATGAAGCCTTTTATTTTATATGAAGGAATACATAGGTAGGGTCATCAAGAATGAACCCTTGATGCTTAGGTCTAGGTCTAGGAATAACCTTAACTTTAGGAGCTTACCACCCCTATGTGTAAACATATAAGTCATGATGTTGATTTGATGCAGGGCGAAGAAGAATTTTTGGAGTTATCACTTCTAAGCTTTGTGGAAGATTCTTCATTGATAAAGTATGGTATTTGTTCTAATTTTTTTTTTTTTAAATGGTAGGAACTTAGGGGCAGTTGTTACATAAGTATGCTTGTAATGCCCACAATTACAACATATAAAATGTTAATTTAATTGTCAATATTATTTTAATTAAATACGATGTTTTTACATAACCAAAAACAATAGCTATTAACTAAATCATTTTAATTTTATACTAGTCAATGCAATGATAACATAGATTTTTTTTTGTGTGTATTCCATATTAAACATGGTAGAAATTCTAGCGAGGAAAAGGTCAACCTATCTAAGGTTGTAATTTCTTTTTTGCCCTTTAAGTTTTATTCTTATTAGGTGTTTGAGTAAGAAATTTGATGATGATTTCTGTTTGAATAGGTTCTTTGAAGTAGAATAAATTTTCAACTGTAAGGAACTTAGTAATAGTTGTAATAACATTTAGTATTTTATTTGAAAAAGTTTAATAGTGTTTGTAACTTTAATTGAAAATACTTCATTTTAAAGTAGGCTATTTGAATACACACTCTTTGCAAATCAACCTTTTACAGTTTTATATGGATGTTATTGTATAATATTTTTAATTCCAACCTTTCTAATTTTTTTAAAATTTAATATTTATAATAATAATTACAAAATACATAATTTTTAGTAAATCTTTTAAAATATTTTACATAAAGATCCCTCTTCAAAATAATTAATTTTTTTTAATATTTATGTTGTCAAATGCAAAATCTCTCTTTTCAAATAAATTACTTAGAAAATATAATATTATTTTAAAGAATTATTAAATCAGTGTTTTTATCGATTAAAAACTTTTATTAAATAAAATAGGGACTTTAAATTGATGTCTTATTTTTTTTAATTTGGAAAACAGTGTAATTGAGATATCATAAATGATTGATTCTACACGGGTAAGATCTAAAGAATGGCATTATAACCCAAACTGAGCACAAGTATAACAAATGCTTCAGATTATTCATAGTTGGGAAACTGAAACAATACATCCTTTAAAATGTCTTGCTGTTAAAATTATCACTGCATAAAAGAAAAGCCATTATTTCAAGCATGTCAACGTCCTCCCTTATCGGGGTGTAAAGGAAACAACGCCGCCAGCCATTATCTACTGATGAATTCCCAACAACGCCGCTATTCTCTTCTTCTCCCTGCATATTAATACATAATGTTCAGAAATCTACCGCAATCTTATTCACAAGACATAGAATTTGCAAGACGAGCCAAAATATTTAAAACCGCTTTCATACCTGAAGAGATCTCCCGTCGGAAGGCCATTTTGGCGATGTAAATAGTAATGGCTGCTGGGAGGCTGAAATACACAGATTTTTAGGGTTAGAACTAAAAACAAAGAAAACAACAAACTCATAAAACCCTAAAAAACTACTTACATGTGTTGTTCAGTCGCTCTCTCCTCCTCTCATTTTGAAACAAATAAAATACATTCCTGCACTCCGCGTCGCCGTAAGCTTTCAGCTGAGCAGTAATGTCGTTTACTTGGTCAGAGGAGGGTGTCCTGGTTCCACTCGTGAAGATTGACTCCAGTATTTTCTTTTGGCCTTTTGTCGCCCTCCATATTTTGTGAACACGTCTATTGATCGTGCTCTCTGCAACATCAACAGAGCCACTTAAACTAATTGCTTCTTTATTACACCAATCCCCTTGTTCTCCTAGTCACTAAAAATTGGGAGTTTATGTTTATTAATCAATCTCCTCATTCTTCTCATGGAGCAATTATTTTTGTACCACTTGCATACATAGTTCTCTTGGCATATTTGTGTTGCAAACTAACTTATGCTAGCTACACATGGTTTATTTGTTTAATTAAATTTTTTATATTATTTTCAATTTCTTATTATACTTAATCTAATTGCTTCTTTATTTACATGTTATGTTATGAATGTTTATACTTCTCATATTACCTAGTTAATTAATCTTGTTTTAATAATATTAATAATTTTAAAATTAATTTTCTTCCAAAATTTAATGTATATTATTATATTAATAATGCCAACTTATACTCCACTATACCTCATAGTATTTAAAACATTTTTTTTTATTTTAATTTTAATTAAAGTAAAAATTATAATTGGGGATGACATCCCCTCTGCGTCCTTACAAATTTATACTTCTTTTAAAAAAATATTTTATCTCCCAATAAAAGAAAATTATAATTTATTATTGATACAATACAAGTAATTTAAAATAGTGTATAGTAAAACCTAAACATTTATATTTTTTTGCGTGAAGTTGAAATCCTAAGAAAAATAATCATTCATATTACATTAAAGACCAATCCTATGTATTAATTCCAATATTTTATTAATGGCATATAAGTCTTAGGAAGAGAGTTTGTTAGAAGGTGAGTTTAATATTTTCATTTTTTAGGTAGGAAAAGTGCTTCGAAGGAAGTCTTGACATTGCTAGTAGGTTGAATGGTTGTGGTAACTTGAGTACTAGTGTATGTAGTGATGAGAGCCACAACTCGAGACTAAGAAAAACACAAAAGAGAGGCAATAATAGAATTATTATTTATTTAGAGAAATTGCATTCCAGAGGATCAAATCTTCAAGGCTACAATACATGCAACTTTTTCTATTTCTAAAAAGAATTTCCCCCTTTCCCAATAACCATTATCTCTCCCCCCAATTTCCAAAAAGAGTCCAAAATAGCCTTTTTCTGGCTTGGAGCAAAAAAAACAATTTGAATTTTGAATGTAGGCAGTTGGGGGCTGAAATTTAAAATTTGAAATTCAAAAATTGAGTCCCAATTTGAAAATTGGCAATTTTCCAAAAATTGACAAACTTCTGAAAGCCATAACTTTTGATCCAAAACTCTATTTGAAACATCATTTGAAGTGTTGGAAAGGTATCAAAGTGTTGATTATCAACACTATTAGAAAGAGATATAGAAAAGCCAAGATCCACGACAAGTGAGATATTGTGGGATGAAATGAGCCTCAAACTTCATATCACAATAGTATAGCTAATATGCACCAACTTGTATAGCTCATACAAGTTTTACAACCTGAGTGTGCAAACCCTAAAATAGAAAAAGGGCAATGCAACAACCTAGAATGAAATGCAATTTTTAGATTCTAAGTAATATAATTTACTGATTACACAATGAAAATAAACTAAAAATGGAATGTTGTAAATGCAAATTTTGAATCTTAACAATGCACTAAAATGAAGCAATTTAAGCTAAATGCAATGAATAAGATAAAATAAAAAAATAGGAAACTGAAACAAGAAAGTAATAACAACAAACAAAAGCATAAAATTGTAATTTTAATTTTTGCAAAAATGCATTTCAATAGCTAATAGGGACTCATTAGCCAGTAAGGGCGAATGGGTCCTAGTTAGGGTTTTCTAAGATGTTTTTATTGATTTCAGAGTGATTTTTAATGCATTTTTAGATGTCAAAAGATGCAAGTCTGACCTCATCAAGGACTCATTCGCTAGTAAGGGTGAATAGGTTCTAGTTAGATATTTTTAAAATATTTTTAGATGACTTGCAAGCTTTTAGTAATGTCTTTCAGTTCCAAGTCTAATGTAGTAAGTTTTAATTTCAGATTTTCTAGAAGTGCAATGTGAAAATGCAATGAAATAATGTTTGCAAAGACCTAGGTTGAAATACAATTTTGTTTTGATTTTTATATATAATTTAATGAGATCTATATGATATGCATGATGACTTATTTGTTTTTGTATTTTGTAGATTTAGAGAGATGCAAAATAATGCAAATCTAAACCCTAAATGAGATGTAATTTTGAATGCAATGCAATAAACCCTAAATGAGATCTAAATCAATGCATATCTAAATAAAAATGAGTGTAAGATCCAATCTAGGATGCAATGGAAGACTTAAAAAATTAGAAAATTGCAATATTCAATGATTCAGGTTCACCAAAATGTTTAGATTAAGAAATTAGGGTTGCATCAAAATGAGTAAATAAGTGATGAACCACTAAATCTCCCCATAAAACATTCAATTATATAGTATATTCTCATTGCTACATCAACTATCTTAGCTCAACAACATGTATGAATGCATTATGCCTTAGACATGATGAAATGATCTTGAATTACTGCAATAAAACCTTGATAATCTTCCTTGAAATGGCTTTGAAAATCCTCTCATAAACTCTACAATTCTCTTCTAAATGTACTCTTGAGTGCTCATGAAAATCTAGGATGGATTGTTAACTTTCTAGGTGAAACAATGTGAATTAGTTCCATATTTATACTAAATAAGGAGATTAACCCTAAAACTCAAACAATTCAAGTCGACACAAGATCTATAAATGAGTTTAATTAAAATCGTACCAGAATCAAATTCAAAAAAGGGGTCCTTATTAAGGGAGGACACATTCACCAACTAGGGTGAATGGGTCTTGGAACAAGTTTCTAGGACCATTCCTTCGACAGGTGAAATAAGATCAAAAACCCATGTTAGTTATGCAAAGAAAGGGGGTCCCTATATAGGGAGGACCCATTCGCCACCTAGGGTGAATGGGTCCTTGCACCAATTTCTAGGACCTAGATTTTTCCCAATTAAATGTTATGCAATTTAAATTTTGGGTGTTGGGTGAACTATAGATTTTTGGGTAGGGCTTATAGGCTACTCTTGTTGTCATAGGATATTTCACCTAAAAGCAGGGAGATAAACCCTACACAAAAGATCTAGCTAGGTTCATTCAAATTAAGATGTGTATTGTGTTATTGAGGCTAAATAAGATGATATAAATGCAACTAAGCTAATAAATTGATTGATTATGAGTGAAAAACCTAAGAAAAAAAGTGATGTTTGAAAACACATTGTGTGATGCAGAAAACACCTAGAAATGAATGCAAAACTGAATAGAAATGAGCCAAAATGGAAGTGCACCTGGGATCTAGAAAGATGTTGGAAATGACACTTGAAACTCTACTGGTGTTTATTTTCAAGCCTAGTGGGACTCATTCACCATTCTAGGAGAATTAGTCCTAGTTCTGCAAAACTATTTTGAAACCCGTTTTAGAGAAAAGGGTATCTAAAAATGTAGAAAACTAAAAATTGACTTGGAAGTGGGACTCATTCACCACTCATGGTGAGTGAGTCTACTTTTTAATTTCTGAATATTGAAAAGTGGAATCCAAAGCTTTCGATCTGCACTTTGATTCTATATAAGTGTCTGCATCTGAAACTCTAATTTTCAAACCTTAAAATGAGTTTTTGTTGATATTTTGACTTTTTGAATGAAGAGAAGATTTGGGAAACCTTTCAACTTTATTTCCAATGATTTCCAAGCTTCCAAGAGTATTAAATATGCAAAGACACAAGAAGAGAAGAAGAAATGTTGAATGTTAGGTCATGGGGGTTTGCCTTGGTCAAACCCCTTTTACATAATTAAACCAAAATGATGAAAGAATGAAATGAGACATGAAATAATGGAGTTTATTACCTTTCCATGATGTTTCATCTTGAAATTCTACAACAAAATATGAAGGATCTTCCCTTGAATGTCTAAAATTTGATCTTAAATGACTTGTAATGTGAAAACCCTAAGTTGCTTGACTTGAGATGGAATATTGGTGGATGAATGAATGATAAGAGATATGAATTAGGGTTAAAATACTTATATTTATAGGTAATTCACCTATTTTTCCCATGAATACCTCATCATAGCCCGACATGGAGAAATAATAAACTTAAATTTTACTTTTTTCCCACTCAAAGGTCAAAAATGAGCCAAATGGGACTCATTCACCACCCATGGTGAATGGATCCCACCTATATGGGACTGATTTTCCTTGCATGGAAAATGGGTCCCACATGAGCCATTTTGATAGCTAGGATTCCAAGAGATAAGGAAATAAGGTTAAAATTGTAACTTTGTCAATTAATTATTCAATTTAAGCCTTGTGATCCATAATATGGGTTAATAGGGGCCTATTAGTGATGATGTAAAGGTCATTTAGGGCTTGGGACATAGAATTCAATGTGAAAGTGTGATTAAATACACTTTACAACACTAAAATGAGGTCCACATAGCCTAGGAAGGCACAATAACCAATGTGAATGTGTGGGACACATTACAACACTAATTTATCATTAAGTTTAAGTTACAAGCCTTCTAAATTGATGTGATAATGTTATTAAACACATTTATAATGTTGAATTAGGAGAAAATGAGTTTATTAAGTCTAGAAAATCATGAAAGTATCTTACAACACTTTTCAACACCTTTAAAAGATGTTGATAAAAGCATGTTATTTGATTTGCAAGGGTCCAAGGCCTAGTGTGGATTCATAAAATGCTTCACAACACTTGAATCAAGGCCTCACTAAGTTCAATTTATCATGAATTATTCCCATGTCAAGCAAGAGGTCCTTTTATCTATGGTACATTTAGCCCCCACTTTAGTGGGAGGATGAACTTGCTTCAAACTCACACTAAAGTAGACATTCAAGAGATATTCAAGTGTAAAAATGCAGGTGGCAAAGAATAACAAAGATCAAGAAGGAAGTCAAGCCCCTAGGATCTAGGATCCTAAGTCAAAACAACAAGATACATGATCATACAATGGAAAGAACTAAAGGAAAGAAGAACAGGGTGAAAAAGATGCACTCACTCTAGGGCCACAGAACATTTGGTCATCCGCGTGGTGAGATATCTCAAAGAAGTCATTTAGTGAGGAATTCATGCCAATGTGTCAGCTTTGCACCTTATAATGAGAAAGTCATGTGAGCATGTCGACTTCCCATTATACAAACCATACCAAAGTTATCGTCTTGATAACATTAATAAGACACCACCATGTAATTCTTTTGTAAAAAAAATTGAATGTCGTGGAAAAATTTTGTTAAAGGGGATTTTTCTTTATTCATGTAAGATCTTCTTCTTTGGGAGCATCACACCTGATTTCTCCAAGAGAGGAAAATTCAGGGTGTCAAATCATTATCCATGGGATGCCTTGTTCAAATTAGGTCACTTCATTTGATTTTTTATTCCCTCAATTCAAATCATTATCCATGGGATGCTTTGTTCGCATCAAGCCACTTCAGTTGGTCATACACTCTTGGAAGGCATCAAACCCAATGACACCACCAAGAAGAAGACACATCACAATTAAAAGTAAATCACACCATGAAATTTGCAAAAAGATGTTGCATATGTATGCCGCCCACTTTAAAGTGGTTGCTAACACCATGACGGTGAGCAATTGTGTTAAAGAAGAAGAAGGTATGAGAGCTTATTCAAAAATCCCTATGCAAAGTCATATGTTTTTGATAAGCTGCATCATGAAGAAAGGGAGTATGTCACGTGCAAGTCAATCTTAAGACATGCCACCCACATCTCAATCTTGACCTTATACATTCATGAAAGGTTAATGATTAGCTGAAATATACAACGAAAAGTTACATACAGGGATAAGGCTTTCTAACCCTTTTCCCCCACTTAGTGCAGGACAAGGGTCACAAACTTGGAATAGATGATGATATGCTTCCCCTTGCAATGGATGCAAAACATGCAATAGTGAGTATGCTATGATCCTACAAATATTGCATGGCAAGGAGCAACAAGTAATGTTATTTATGTGGATACGGAAGAAAATTTTCTGCTTGATACATGTTTAATGAGATACCTATCAATTTGGGATGTACCAAGGTTAGAGTTTTCTTGGAAGAATCCTGAGTGATAGTATGGAGGTTGAGCAAACAAAAATCATGAAGACCATGATTTGGAAGAATAAGGTTGGATGTATTGTGAACTTGTTTTTTGTGTGATGGTGGGTAAAGAATGATAGGATTCTTAGGTGTGCCCAAAATAACTTCAGCACACATATGGGAATGATTAATGGTTGGATTTTTTTGAGTATCAGTAATGGTGATATGACAAGAAGGCTCTATTTGGTTGTTTTCTTTCTCTAAGGTATAATTCTTATGTGCGATAATATCGACCCTAGGAGGAGAGCTAATATGTTCATCACATGTCATAATTGGATTTGGAAAGATAGCCTCATTGCTCATAGGAGAGGCATCAAGAGAAGGATGACTAGGAGTTTCATGGTTACTAATTATTGGAATGTTTATTCAAATAGATCTTCCATCACGATATCTTGTAAGACTAAACTATCTTCTTGATATGTAGAGAAGATATTAGGAGAAGAAAAGGGTTGATTGTCATGATTATTGATATTTAAATCATCATGTCATAGAATTTCGTCTTGAGTAAGAGAGGTAGGATTGTCATAGCTCTCAATCATATCCTCCACACAAATGTGTTTTTCATGATCGTTCACAATGGTATCCTTATTCAGTAAAGTATTTTCACAATTAGGGGAGGTCTTTCGAGATGAATGGGGACTAGGTAAGGGAGGAGAAATGATTTCAGCTTCGTGTGCCATAATTTCTTTGCAATGGGGAGGAGAAGGAAGACAAGTAAGACTTTCATGATCTTCAATGTGTGACTTCAAGTATATCGAGATACCTTCATCACCAATGGGAGAGACATCAAGAGAAGAAAAATTATGATTATCACATGCATCCATTTGTGTCAAACCTTTAGTCTATGAGCTAGGAGAGATGAATTATTTAAGAGGTTCATCTAAAATATCTAAGTCATCACTAAAAAAAGGTTTGGGGGATAAGTTATCGTTAATTTTCTTAGTCATGACAAGCTTTAGAGGATGAAGTGAGTGAGATAAAGTATTGAAGAACTGAACATATAACTTTTCTACATCACCACTACTAAGAGGCTTAGATGAGAGGGTTGCTAAAAATTGAATCATTTTTTTAATTGGATCATTTTATGTTGTATTTTTTTTGTTCATTTGCTACTGAATATGAACTAAATGAACTAGGAAGTTCTAATGTGGAAAATGAAAATTGCAAAATTTTAATTGTCACGAATGGAAACAATGCTTATTGCTAATTATTTAAATGTATGAGAAGCTATGCAATCTTAAAATGCAATGTAAAGACATAGGATAAAATGCAACTGTTTGAATTTCAAACATAGTAATTTATTGATGAAATTATGCAATAAATTGAAAGATGAAAGATTGGAAACGCAAATATGAATTTTAATCATGCATGAAATGAGCTAATATAAGCTAAATCTAATGAAATGCATGATACATAAACTCCACCAACTGATACAAATAACTAATGGCAGCAAACAAAAGCATAAAATAGGGTTTTTAGCTCTCTAAAAGGCAGTTTTAGGGGCCAAAGGGACTAATTTGCCCAAGGTGGCGAATGAGTCCTAATATGGATTTTTTTTAGAATTTTTACAAAAAATTTAGTGATTTCTATGCTTTATGAGTGCTATGATGTATACCTATGTTCAAATTGTAGAATTTCAAAAAAATTACATAAATTCTCTAGATGCCAAAAATGCAACCTAAATGCACATTTTATGAATGCAAAATTTGAAACCTAGCATGCAAATGAATCTATCCAAATCCTAGTGCAAGATCAATGTGAGGTTAGTTCAATGATGGACTCCAAAATTAGACAAGAAAGTGTTCTAAAAATTAGGTTAACCAAAATTAACCATAGATCTTTTGTGTGGGGTTTATCTCTCTCCTTTTAGGTGAAACATGCTAAGAGTGCAAGAGTAGCCTATAAGCCCTACCCAAAAATGTATGATTCATTGGGATGGATCCTTGGAGGGTTTCACAAATAAGGCTTAAATCTAAATTAATGGGGCTAATTAACTCTAACTGCACCATATAAAAATGGACCCTTGTCTTTTTCATGGTCTTTTAGGCATTGTTTCATGATGTTTGGTCTATTTTTCTTTGATTTTATGTTGTAACATGGCTCAAACATGCATATTTAGGTACTAAGATTTAAATAATGATGTCTTGTAAAATATTTCTACACTTTTCTAGACACTATTCATTACAATTCACCTAAAACTCACCTTTTCATCACTAAGCAAGTCCTATTTTGAAGTGTTGTAAAGTCTTGTAACAAAATTTCATGCTTTTCTAGGCACAATTTCACTATTTACACCTTTCCTTATGCTTTATTTTACCCCTTTATTCCCTTATAAGCTTTAATTAAATGCATTTTTGAATGTAAACCTGACAAACAACATTAAACATGACTTAATTATTGACACCCATTTTTAGGTCCTAGGTGGTACCCATTCGCCATGGGTGGCGAATGAGTCCCCCTTGGCTCCAAATTCAAAATATTTTAAATTTCCTTACAATTTTTTATTCAAAATCACCTTATGTCAGCCTATGATGAGGTATTGATGGGTTACTAAGGCACAAGATTGTATAAATACATGTTTTTACATCCATTTCAAGGGCCCATTCATTCAAGAATTTAATCTCACATTGTATTCAAGCATTCAAGCATTATACAACATCAAATAAAGCACTATTCAAGCATTTTGGAGCATCCATTGACAAAAATTTAGATTTTCATCAACAAGGGTTTGGTAAGTTGATAGAATTTGCATGTTATTTGTTTATCATTCTCTTGCATTTCATTATTTATTTAAGGGTTTGATTACCAAAGTGGGGTTTGACCAATGCAAACCCCTATTTGCTAACCCTCAACCATTTTTACCCTCTTGCATGTGTGTTTACAAACCTTTGTGTGTAGATTTAACAAGAATTTAGGTGTTGAAGAGTGGTCAACAATTAAACTAGGTGCTTCAAGTCAAATCAATCATATTTCAAGCTTGGAGAAGGTATTATATCTATTTCCTATAGAATTGAATTCAACAACCTGACAAGCAAACATTCCTAGATCTGGTGTTGAAGACTTGTCTCCTGATTTCTCAAAATTTTGTGAGAGGACTGATTCATCAATAGTGACAAATGAGTCACACCTTAAGACTGAAAATCTAGGTTTTATCAGATTTTGGATCCTGACAATTAGAAACTAGTCCTCAAAAGATTTTACCAGAAGTAGGACTAATTTGTCACCCTGGATGAATGATTCCCATTGTTGATTTTTTGTGATTCCAAACAACATTCAAACCATTCCAAATTCCTCAAATCTTTCCTAGCTACAAACTAATTTAGTCCATTTCTTTTTGTTCTACATTCTATTCATTCCTATTTCATTGTTTGCGTACCACATTGTGTTTTCTAGCATAGCTTAAATCTTTAGTTTTGCATTCAAATTCAGTCATATGGATTAATTAATTGCATTTATTTCATTTCATTTATCCTAAATAACATCATACATAACATAATTTGAATGAACCCTTTAGCATTTTTGGCCCTACTCTCTCCTTTTATATGAAAAACCCTAGAAGAGTTAGAGTCCTAGGGTGCCAAAAATTGACAGTTCATTTTAGTGAACCTACACTTTGAACACTTTTCTTTTCTAATTTCATTTTCATATTTTATCCTAGATTACCTTTTGCATCAACATTCAATTAGGGTATTGTTTTGTTCTTGCATTCTAGGACTTCTCATATTGGATTAGTGAAAGCCTTGTTTAGATTTCATTTTTGCATTGCATATCATTGCAAAAACTCAAATTTTTTCATATGCATCCTTAATTGCATTCTAAAAAGCATCAGAATCACATTAAAATTTTTGAAAAGCACAAAAAAATCTCATAGTTGGACTCATTTTCCACCCTGGATGAATTAGTCCACCCGCACTACTCATCACATTTTTACACATTTTCTAGCATTTTTCTTGCATTTCTATTTTTTGCAGTTACTTCTCTATTATAGTTAGCATAATTTCTATTATTTACATTTAGAACTCCTATATTACCTTGCATTTACATTCACCCCATATTTTGTGGTACTTGTATGAGTGTTTGGTTCCCCATTGATAATACCTTAGTGAGATGAAGTTCTAGATTCATGGCTTCCTCCCATAGCACTTTCATTGTGGACCTTGGGATTTCAAGAGCTCCTACTTCTAGTATGGAAAATGGTGCATTAGGCATTGACAATACCACTTTTATTCCTTCACCTTTCCATCCAATGAATGTTGACACACAAAACAACTCCCTCCCACAAGAAAATGTCATTAATATTCATGGGGATTTTGCACACTTATAACAAGACTTGTCCCTTGAAAACATTTTCACCATTGCCATACCCACTATTGAAAACCTTCATCATTTGATTGAAAGTGATGATGACTTGCAAGTTATGAAGAGAATTTTTGAGATTTACAATAAACATGCTTCTTCCACTTCCCAATCTACAAACATTCTTGTAAGCCAAGGAGGACCTCAAGTTCCTCCCACTTCAACCATAACATCCATACCAACTTATACCACCCCTCAAGTCACCACAATTATGCAATAGGTTAGTCATATGGCTCCTTATTTTGCAATTCCAACTAGCATTCCTAGTTCTCTTGTGGCATCTCAAGTCCCCTCCACCACCATCACACCCCTTAGTATTCCTTTCACCTCCCCTAACATCACCTACACTCCATCACCATTTTCCCTTCCACCTCAAACCACTTACCCTGACCCTATTCTTACACAACTCCTTAGCACTATTTCATCCATGCAACACCAACTTTCCACCATTAGCCAAGGTCAAAACACTCCACCCACATATCATGTCTATAACAACCCCTTATCCTTAGAAATATTACGAACCCCGATGCCACCAAGGATAGAAATGCCTCAATTTGAGAAGTACGTATGTAAAGAAGACTCTATCAACCATGTTAATGCTTATACAACTTTATGCAGTGATTTTTTACTTGATGATAAACTCTTAGCCAAAAAATTTCCAAGGACCTTGAAAGATACTGCATTAGAGTGGTTTTCCAACTTGTCCAATCATTCAATCTGATCATTCAATGAATTGGTGGATGATTTCATAAGTCACTTTCAAGTTGACATAACTCCTAAAAAGATGATGGCTGACCCCATGAGATGTAGAAAAAACATAGATGAAAAGCTAACTAATTTTATCTCATGATACCAGTCATTGTACGCTCAAATTGATGTCAAAATTCCTGATGCACATCTGCAAAAGATGTTTATTGAAAACTTGCACACAAGCCTTCAAGATAAATTAACTATGATGAAATTCCCTTCATTCATGCAGTTATGTATAACCTTATGTGACTATCACAACTCGATTTCTAGTCAAGACTCAATGTCCACTTTAAACTAAGCTGAAAAATTTAAATGGAAAAACCAAAACAACACACTAAATTTTTGCAAACCAAATACAAGCTTTTTATAGTTTAATCTTCCTCCTCAACTACAACCACCAACCCAACCTGTTCAAAATAAAGTGGTAGCTATTACAATAGAGGTGCCTTATACCTATGGGAACTTGAAGAGACAATTTACCCCCTTACCTGATAACCTCCATAACTCAATGAACCAATTGCTTCAACAACAAATGATCACTTTTCCAACCATTAAACCACTTGACCCCACATAGCCCTTATCACCTACCTTTAAACAAAATTATTATTGTCACTTTCATCATCAAAATGGACATGACACTGAACATTGTAAGTGTCTCAAACATTTAGTTCAAGACCTCAATGATTCAGGCCATCTATCCATTGTGGGTGTTAATGATCAAGGCAATAAGTCTGTTGCACCCCCTAATCAAAATTTACATTTTTTCACCAACCCCATGCCTAAACACAATATTTCATTTGTCTAGGCTAGTGAACCTTCAAACACTAATGTAATGAATGTTGATACAAATAGTGAACAACATGATACAACTCCAATTGTTACCCAAGTTAATCATATGGATAAACGTGTGGGTGTGATAGACGTTATCCCTCATAAGGGCCAAACCAATAAATATCTTGATATCACTTTTTCCACTAAAGATATACTTCATAAAATTCCTAATGGTCCTCTTTACATAGCCAATTTAATCTATGATAATCCCACCAATGGGATATTAATAGATCCTGCCTATCATGAGAATGTGATCACAAAAGACTTTTTAATATTACACGATCTCTATCAAGATGATTATAATAAACCAACTGCATGGATTAAGACACAAATTGGTTTTGTAAGCCCTAAATTAGATCAATTGTGCTCCCATTATAGATAGGACACAAAACTTTGGATGTACATTTTATATTATTCCATAATCATATCAATTTCATTTGTGGCTAGGGTACCCTTGGCTTCGCTCAATGAAAGTAGTCTCATCAATGGTTCACAAATGATTAATTTTCCACATGGCAATGAAATATTTACCATACACCATAGTCACTTTAATCCATTATCCTCTAAAGGTAATTTTTCCTTAGAAGCATTTTGGCCTGAACCTATGGAACCCCTCACCCCTCGAAATAACTTTTTCATAGCCTATCAAAAGTTCAAAGCCAAATGAATAGTCAAATTATCTCTTTGTAACATGTCCCTGTCCACTTCCATTCCACCTATCATAGATGAAACTATGCTTTAGCCTAAGTATGACATTAAGCAAACCATACCACCACCCTTACACACTTCCCTTCCATCATTTAAAACACCAAGAGAAAATGAAACCAATCCTATCATGCCTCCATGCATTAAACAAGTGATTGATCCATCCTCTTTAGTTTCTTCTATTCTTCCCCCTTCAAAAGTAGAAGAACCTATGATGAATCAATCAACTCTTACACCTCAACAACTTCAAAATAAAATTAAAGTGCGGTGCTATGGAAAGTAGGCATCATCATCATCTCCTTGCTCATTAGTCTCACATGAAGAAAAAAAAGATAATCAACCTCCACCTTTGAGAGAAATAATTGATGATCACCCTCCTTCTCTTGACCCGCTACAAGATAGTCTAGTCCAACTTTTAGAACAAAATAAACCAATCCAACAACCACAAATTTTGATACATCCGTCCTTGGAAATCACCCTTCATCCTCTTGTCATCATCAATCTTGATGATGATGATGATGATGTGGTGATAGAAAAAAAAGATGAAGTAGTGCATAATGATCTAAACTCCTTATTTCCATCTACCATTATCTTACATGATAAATTATCTCAACCAAGTGATGAACTTAGTACAACTCCTAGTTCGGCACTTGTAATTCTTCATTTGGACAATCAACCTCCCTCACATTATACTAAACATGATTGGGAGGCAGATGACTTGTTACATAGTTCACTTGCATTCACCTAGGCCTTTTTGCATTTTTCTTTGTAATTTTGCACTTTCATGTGTGTATCGTGTTCCCTTGTAATGTGTGTTTGATGTTCCCTCTCTTTATACACTTCTTCTATTTGTACCTCTATTGTTCTATACGTTGTGCATTGTCTTTTTCTCTTTTTAATTTTTGTTCTCCTTTTGGGGATGACACAAAGCATAGAGACACCCTATGTCTCTTCCATGTTGATCGAAAAGGTCCTTGTCTTTTTTTCTTTTGTTTTGAGTTCTCCTTTTGGGGATGACACAAAGGATAGATACACCCTATGCATCTTCCATGTTGACCCAAAAGGTACCTTTTCCTTTTCCTTTTTTTGTTTTTCTTGTGTTTTTCCTTTTGGGGATGATGCAGGCATTGATACCAAAATTTCTCCTTCATGTTGACCAAAAAGATTTTCCTTTTCATTTCTTTTTATTTTTTCTTGTGTTTTCCTTTTGGGGATGAAGAAAAGAATTGATACCACAATGTATCTTCCATGTTGACCAAAAATGGACTTTATTTTTCCTTTTTTTTTCTCTCTTTGTTTCATTCTTCTAGTTCTATGTGCTTTGGGGAATGATGATAGTTATGAGCTCTTTCACAAAAAAATTGCAGCAATGAACATACTTACCCCAAATCCATAGATCCTTTATGTGTTTAGTGTGCTCTTTTCTAGGGGGCAACTCCCTTTCTTTTGTTTCTCCTTTTCATTGACATTACATAGCCTAACTTAGAAACATATGACTTGGCATAGGGCTTTCCAAGTTGGCTCTTATGTCTTGCTTTCTTTTTGCATCTTTCCTTCTCTACTTTAAATTAATTTCTCATAGAATAGTGTGTAGCAATTCCTTTAAAGTGGGGGGCACACATTACCATTAATTCATTTACATTCTTGGTTCTTAGTGTAGCCTTGTCATTTATATGAGGTGTTCTTCACTTTGTGGATGACATTGGGTATGATGTCCACCATAAGTGTGACCTATCTTAGTTCCCTAAGTGATTGGCCTTGCATGAAATTAACAAGACTCCTTTGAAATTTACATTTTTTGCATTCTTATTTTCAATTTTTCATTTTTTCCACCTTGCATAATGCAACTTGCATGCCTATGGTACCTTCCTTTTGTTCATGAGTTCTAAGCATACGGAGCTTTGCTTGTCTCATGAAGCATGAACTGAAATTTTTCATTGTCATACCTTGTTAGACTTAACAAGAGGTATAACTTTAATATGGTTGAGTGGGAAGTCCATCTAGTGGTTCGACATTCCCCATAGCCACCTTTGTGTTCATGAGTGCATAACAACTAGTGTACATGTATCTCCCCTTCTTGGGCTTTCTCACCCCATTGTTGGAAATATGTGTCTTAATCCCACAGGTTGAAACCTCTATTAGAGCCAAGTCATTGTGACATATTCTATGTCTAGCTGAAGAGAAGATTTGTAGCCTTATGTTTTGTATAGGTCACTGTGACCTTGCTTCAGTCTCACCAAAGGAGCCTATAGCTGTGACATTTCATTTGGGATAACCTCTCATTTCCCATGGAGATCTCTGGCTGAAAGGCCATTATATCGTATATCGGGGAGAGTCTTCGATGTTCGCTATGAGCTCTCAGTGATATGGATGTTTCACCAACAGTGTTTTATGTTGAAGCGTTCAGGGAAAGTCTTGGGTGTTCAGTAAGAAGTCTTACCAATAGTAATGTCTCACCAATAGTATTCACTCGGGGTTAACCCAAAGGTCTCGAGGAGAAGTCTCAGCGAGAATGGAATGTCATGTCGATGGGGATACAAATATAGTCATCGAAGTATCTCAATGTGATCGATATGAAGTCTTGGCAACTCATGGGGTCTTGTTGATAGTAGTATGGCTTCTGAGTAACATAAGAGATATCGGTGAAACCTCTTGGTGACAGTTGAATTTCTTAGCGATAGATGGATGCCAATGGAAATGCTAATGACTTAGTATGACTTAGGACCTTGGTATAAGGTCTTGGCGAAAGCATTGAGTCTTTCCGACTAGTGGATGCACTAGGATTAACATGAAGTATTCACTGTGATGTCTTGGCAATAGCAGTATGTCTTGCCAATTGTTGGATGCTTTGGTCTAACTTAAGAAATCTCGGTGTAACCTCTTGGAGAGTGGTAAGTCTTGCTGATAGCAATGTTGAAGTTGATGCAATGGTTGTAAGCTCGGTGGAACCTCTTGCCGATGGAAAACTCTTGGTGATATTAGATGCTAAGCTATGTGGCATCGGGGAGACATGGTCAGTGTCTCACTGAAATGCAAACACTGACTAAAGTTTTTTGACCGAGTGAAGACCATCCTATGTGGTGTCGCATGGACCAATCAAAGAAGTTGAATGGGAACCATTGGAAGACAGTTCATTGTGGAAGTTCTGAGAGGAAGCTCAATAGACATGGGCAACATGGTTATACTCTATGATTGCAGATGATGTCTGGTTAGAAGATGATTTGAAGGATCGACAGATTGTTGTGTGGTTGTATAATCAGAGTGATTTCTATTATATAAATTTTGTAACTTGAAGGTTCCTGTACAAGTTTGATCATTGTGAAAGCTACTAAAATCTAAAATTAGAAAGATAAGTCAGAACTCTGTATGTAATTTTTGTTACTGTAATACAAAGTGACTTCCCTTGGTGTGGTGGGTTTTTATCTTGTAAGGGTTTTTCCATGTAAATATAGTGTCCATATGTGTGTGTCAAATACTCTGTTTCTGTTATCTCTTTCATGTGCATCTTAATTGGACTGTAATTGTAATTTTACAAGGTATCTCTGGATTCTTCCTTGAGTTTTTTACATTAGGAGAGTTGTTTCTGCACCTAATTTTCCTTACACCCATAGAAAACCAAAAGTTTCATGGCCCCAGAGTGAGTATACTTGGGCCTTCTCACCCAATGGACTGCCATGAGTTCTATCACCCCAAAGTCAGTATGCATTCTCTTTTTCTCACAATCAACTTAGATGTAATCCACAACTAGTTGGACAGATGATCAAAGCTTAATCTAATTCTCTCATTTCAATACTTGTGTGTTCCTTTGTTCTTATGCTTAGTTTTCCATGGGATCTTCATCTTGGGGGCTTGATCATCCCTCTTGATTGTTCTCATTCCATCTTCCTAATGTAAGTGCATTTGAACCCTCCTCTCTATTTTCATGGTTACTTTAGTGTGAGTTTGAAGCAAGTTCAACCTCTCACTAAAGTGGGGGCTAAATGCAATGTAGAAAAATAGACCCTTGTCATTTTCATGGTCTTTTAGGCATTGTTTCATGATGTTTGGTCTATTTTGCTTTCATTTTATGTTGTAGAATGGCTTGAACATGCACATTTAGGTACTAATATTTAAATAATGACATCTTGTGAAGGTGTTGTGAAGTGTTCTAAAACATTTCTACACTTTTCTAGACTCTATTCATTATAATTCATCTAAAAATCACCTTTTCATCACTAATCTTGAAAGTCCTATTTTTAAGTGTTGTAAAGTCTTGTAACAATATTTCATGCTTTTCTACGCACAATTTCACTATTTACACCTTTTCTTATGCTTTATTTGACCCTTTTATGCCCTTATAAGCTTTAATTAAGTGCATTTTTTAATGTAAACCTGAAAAATAACATTAAACAGGACTTAATTCCCAACACCCGTTTTTAGGTCCTAGGTGGGACCCATTCACTATGGGTGGTGAATGAGTCCCCCTTGACTCCAAATTCAAAATATTTTAAATTTCCTTTCAGGTTTTTATTCAAAATCACTTGATGTTGCCCTGTGATGAGGTATTAAGAAGTTACTAAGGAACAAGATTGTATAAATAAGTGTTTTTACATCCATTTCAAGGGCCCATTCATTCAAGCATTCAAGCATCTTACAACATCAAATCAAGCACTTTTCCATTATTTTGGAGCATCTATTGAAACAACTTCAAATTTTCATCAACAAGGATTTGGTAAGTTGATAACATTTGCATGTTATTTATTTATCATTATCTTTCATTTCATTATTTCTTTAAGGGTTTGATTAATAAAGTGGGGTTTGACTAAGGAAAACCCCTATTTTCTGACCCTCAACCATTTCCCCCCTCTTGCATGTGTGTTTGCAGACCTTTGTGTGTATATTTAACAAGAATTTATGTGTTGAAGAGTGGTCAACAAGTCAACTAGGTGCTTCAAGTCAAATCAATCATATTTCAAGCTTGAAGAAGGTATTTTGTCCATTTCCTACAAAATTGACTTTGACAACTTGAAAAGTAGACATTTCCAGATCTGGTGTTGCAGAGTTGTCTCCTGATTTCTCAAAAAATTGGAAGAGGACTGATTCAGCACTAGTGGAGAAGGAGTCCCACCTTAAGACTAAAAATATAGGTTTTGTTAGATTTCAGATCTCAACAGTCATAAACTAGTTCCTGACGGATTTCACCAGAAGCAGGGCTAATTTACCACCCTAGGTAAATGAGTTCCACTCTTGATTTTTTGTGATTCTAGACAACATTCAAAACTTTCTAACAGGCTATTGTTAGGTCCTAACACTTTAGTGAATAAGCACATCTATATATTGACCACGCAATTTCCAACGATTGTATGCAATAGAGGACATCTTGACTTTCTCTCTTAACCACTAATATATTGAATAGAAATTCTAATCTAAAGGACCTCTAATCTAGAAAGAAGTAAATAATATTTCTAGAAAGTAGGAAAATAACTCAAATTAGAAGACATAAAACTAAGAATCTAAAAAGCATCACCATTAAACTAGAAAGCATGGAAACAATTAACCTAAAGAATGAGAATTTTTTTGAAGAGGTAAAGAATGGAAAAGAATTAGGAAACATTTATCGACTGTAGATAATCACAAGCTAACTGCTAATCATGAAACCATTAATCAAAACTAACTGAAGAAAGGTGCTCCATACATTCAAATGCTAAGCTCAGAAGCTATGAACATAATTAGAACCTGCAGACTTGACACTAATAATATAACATATACAAATGGAAATGGAAATAAAATGCAAATGCAACTTCTATTTTATCAAAGGAAAATGAAAAAAAAGAAACAAATACTTATCTATCTATTTCTAACCCTCAAGTGGCCAGCTCATGGGTGCATCTACTGCTACTTCAAATCACATGCACTAGAAAATCCTTTTTGTTACTTCATTCCATAGATTCATCCATATCACATAATAATTCAAAGGAAGGTGGGAAAACTCAAACTCATATTCATATGGTAGTTTTTACTCAAAATAAACATTGATAGCATAAAGATAATCTTCTTCTCATTGTTTGTAACAGTTACATATTTATATGAAAAACAACTAATAGAAATCTTATTTTTTAGTTGACCAAGTCTTTCAATGGATTTCTCATAGTAAAAATGACTTAAGAGCCCATTATGTACAATATTAAAGAGGATTTGCATGAGCCATAAATTCTTTGAAACTAAAAAATAACAAAATTATAAAAGCTTGGCCAAAGCTTGTGCTCCTAGCATTCTGACGCCCATTCATTGGTTTTTCAAAAGTATGAGACCTGCATTCATTTTCCTTCTGAAAGGAATTAAGAATGGTGGTGGAGTTGACCTATGAAATACTCAAGACTAAAACATTAAATCAATATAAGTTAGTTTAATTTAATCAAGTCCAAGAAATAAGTTTGTACGATTATTCATAGAAAGAAAAGCAATTATTTTTCCTAAAGGTAATCAATTGGAAAATTAATTTGGGGTGGAAGGTTCATATTTGGATATTGAGGCCATTATGTTGATGAGGTTATTTTTACCTCATCATTTACTCCCCTTCCTAATTCTGAGAAAGTCCTCCTGCTCTTTGATATTCCCCCCATCCATCATTTCTCCTATTCATTTCCTCATATTTAGCACTGAGATCATATGCTTCATCTGCCTCTATATCCAATGTCTCTCGATTCCTCAAGAATCCCTGATGAAAAGTGACCCTTTGTTTCCATCTGGAAAAACTATCTTCACTTTGGTCCAAGTTGGTGTATACTAGAGGTGGTGGGGAAAGAAGCAATGGAGGTCTATACCTCATACCAATCCAATTGGTCTTAAATCCCTCTAGATTTTTTATCAAAGCTTCTACTCTTTCATAGGACCATCTGATATTGAGAGGTGAAATTATTTATCTCTTTTTGAGATGCATTGGAAGAGGGGTGTAGCTTTCTTCACATGCAAGCCATGTTGGTCCTATTAAATGTGATCCCTATTCCTAAAAGTAATCATGACACACCCTGAGGTTGTTATCATATTTGACCCATCCTTCTTGTTTACTTTTGAAACCCATAAACTATTTCTTGAAAGAGAGATACTTCCTATGAGGGTATCTTATTTGCAACCCTATAATCTTTTCTTCCTGAGCATACTCTCTTGATCTATCTTGCCAGTGAATTTGGTTTCGCATAGTGGACATAAATGATCTTAATTCTACTTCTCTTACAGAGAGGTTAATAAAGAAATTTACATACTTTTCTAGGAGAAAATTGTAAACAAAGAATTCAAACAACAAATTCTACTATTTTGGGAGTGACTCAATAAATATTTTTACAAATTTCTTGACATCGTGGTCATGAGGCTAGTTTTGGCGAATTATCTGCAATTTCCATCTCAAAATCTGCTTGTTAAGGAACATGGAGTACAACAAAGATGGTCTTCTACAGGCTAGTACCAATTCACCAATTTCACATGCATCATGCTTACCCTTATATGCCTAATGGAAAGATTCTTTTAACATGAATAACTCGCTCTTTACCCTATTGTTTTCAAATTCTGCATCTTTCAAAAGGTAACAATGCTCTATCGATTTCATAAGCATTGGGGAAATACATACCTGGAACCAATCTATAACAATAGGTTTGTTTTTTGTTCCTTTTGATTCCATAACTGGTTGAGTATCACTCTCTCGTAAACTTTGTTCTAACTCCACAATTCTTCTAACAGAGGCATTCAACTCATTTTCCTATCAATTCTTTTCTTCTTCAAAGGCACTAAATAATTGAATAAAATTATTTCTCAAATATAGAATGCATTTTTCCTTTTGATACAGAGCATCTTGACTCTACTTACTTTGCAAATTCCATTGCTGGATTGGAAATTGCAGCTACTCAATAAGCTTGTCTTTTTCCTCTAGTTGTGTAGTTAATTTTGCAATTTATTGATTCCTTTTATGGAAAATAGAAATGTACACCTCCATATCTTCTTTTTGTTGATTAATCTATGCTTCATCATCCTGCAACCTAGCCCTCAACCCTTTAATTTTCATCTTTATTTTTTCTAACTCTTTATTTTTACAACTGGATTCTTCATCCCTTGTGTCCATAGAGAGGGATACGTGAGGGATTTATTCATCAAACTGAGGCACATGTTCCTTTGTTTGATCAATATGGGGTGCATTTTCTATTTCAGTGCTCTCAAGAAGCACTTCTTCTACTTCTTCTGCATTCTCAATATCAAACAAATTTCCTTTTTTAGCTTCTTTGGGTAGGGAGGAGCAAGGAATTTCTCCACTTGTATGAGGTATTTTTTCTTCTTCATCAGTATCCATAGAGAAAGATGCATGAGGAGTTGCTTGAGGCACTCTTTCCACAAATTTAGGTATACTGTCCAACTTGTCAAGGAAGGATGAGAATCCTCCCACATGTTCATCTTTGTTCTATTATAAGTGTGGTGATTTTGCTTTTGTCCCTTCCAGTTCTTTAGTCGATAGGGTTTCTTTTTCCTCTTCTTGGGGAAGTTTCTCCTCTTTCTTTCCTGTCTCTTCAATTTCTCATTATCAAGTGGACTATCAATTTCTACCACCTTTACTGGAGTCCTAGCCTTTTTCCATTTTGAAGTACTACCTATATCTTGGGGTTCAATTTCACCAATCCCTAAAGATAACTATTTACTCCATAGAGGAGGGGTTATTTGAAAAACAACTTTACTTCATTTCTTTTTCTTTTGAGGGGGCTCCTCATCTTCTATGGAATGTGCAATTCCCACCTCTTCTTGTCTTGGGGTTTGTAATTCATCTGGCAAGGATTCTGGTGCATCACCACTGGGAGTCGTGGAGGTATATTAGGACTCAGGGCCACATAATGCCTCTGAGGAGGGTTCTTTGATAGATTGCTCCTTTTGTTTAGAGGATTCCCCTTCCTCAAATGACCTTGTTGGTTCTTCATTTTCAAATTTTTGTAGGAACCTTTGCAACTTCTTCTTTGGCTTATTGTGTAAATGATATTTACAAATTAGCTGTATCAAACCATAATGTTAAAGGGGCCCCATCCCAATTTTATACTTTTTAATCATAGAATTGACTAAATGGCAAAGAAAATCTGGTAAATTTACCCTAAGGGTAGGGTCCTCAATGTCATGGTGTAAATGAGTCAACAGGAAAAAAGGCGGTACCACTACTATAGTCATTTGTCCCTCACAAGTGAAATACTTTATAATCCAAGCTGCAATAGACCTCCAAGGCTCTCAAATAGACATTCTATGAATTCCCTTATTTTTCCCCCTGGTGCTTATGGTTAGTAGAGGCTGGGGTTCCCCTTTCCTATGGAACAAATCTATTAGATTTTGATAAGGGACATGGGTATTTTAATTCAAATGAATCCCTTTATTTTCAAGACTAGAAAGATGATCAAGGACTTTCATACTTACCTAGAATGACTTTCCATGCACCACAATCTTCCCATCTACAAAATTCTCAATGAATTCCTTTACTAGCTGCTTTGTGTACCCCTTGAATTTTTTCATGAAATCCGGCCATCTAACCCTTTGACATAAAGCGGCTATATGGATTAGTGCAAGCAATGGTACTGTAGAATTTGGCTTAGACTTTTTCTTATTGCCTCCCATCTCTTTTGCTTCCTGGTAAATTTTTTTAGAATCCTGAAATACTTGCTTCTTTGAATTGTATATGGAGAGAGTTCTATGTTGATATTCTTGATCATGGGGAAATAATTAATTACCAACACTCTTGTCACCTCACTACATCATTATGATGGCTCTTCATAGGGAATTACAACAACTATTGTACTTTCACAAGTCATGTAATCGGGCACAATTTTCAAAATTACAAGGGGAATAGATCATGCAAATTAATTAAACTTTATTCAAAATAAATAATAGCCCTTCTAATAAATTAATTCACACATACCTTAGGTCTTGTCATTAGATCAAATGTCACTTACCTATGCTGATGTAATTGGATATTTATATGGTTGGCGAAGGTAGTGGTGGATATTAATGGCATGGATGGGATGGTTGGAGTAATGATGGAAATTATTATGACAAAAAGGATGTCATAATAATCTTATTTGTTATGGAAATATTTGATATGGAAGAGTGATCATAAGGGACTGAATCTCATAGAAGAATTAAGCAATGGGCATGCATAGAACCAAGGAAAAATAAGAGAAACTTTGAAAAATAAAATTTACAAAAAAAATCATAACATTATTGAGTAATGCGACTGATGTAGAGAAGAAGAAAGTTCCATAATTATTTAGAAGGATTTCATCATAACTGAGTAACCAAATTGAGGATTTTAGAGCATTTTTGAAAGGTGTAGCCAGAACAACTAAATTTTTTGGAGCATCATCAAAAGATGTAGCCAAGGTAGCTACCAATTTTTTTAGAGCATCCAAATAGAATTCTGGAGCATTCAAGAATCATTTCCGAGCATCAATGAAAAGATACAACTAGAAGAGGTACAACCAAATTCTAGAGCATCATTGAAAAGATGCAGTCGAAGGAGAAACAACAAAATTTTAGAGCATAGCTAAAAAGATGCAGCTGGAGGAGAACAACAAAATATCAGAGCATCATTAAAAAGATGTAGCTGAAGGAGAACAAAAAAATTTGGGAACATTGATGAAAAGATGCAGCCAAAAGGAAAAAGATTGTGACACTTTGGCCTTGACTTCCTAGAGCACCATTGGATGATGGACTAGAATGTAGGATCAAGATGAGCTGCGGAGTCAATCTGATTTGTAGGTTTTGGAGCATTAGACAAACAAGTCCAAAGCATCACAATAGTAATTATGAAGCATCATAGTAGGGTGTACTAGAATTGGGCTTGCCACAAGGTGAAATCCTAAAAAATGTAAACAAAAATTTAGCCAAGTCCAAATGAAGGATTTGATGACAAAATTGAAGAAATTTTCAAAAAAAAATTATTATTATATTTTTTTATTTTTTATTTTTATTTATTTATTTATTTTCACAACACACTATATTGAACCTATCTCAGTAGAGTCAATGTAGTGGATTTTGTCCTATGTTTCTACCATTTTTGTAACCTCTTCTTTGTTAACGGGTTTATGGTAAATGTGTACTTGATTCCCATTAACCAGAAGAGTTTGGTTATCATCATCAACTGATTTTAACTAGACTGAACCATTAGTAAACACTTCAGAAATCTCATATGGTCCAAGCCAATTTGTCCTAAGTTTCCCTTGATGGTCTTGTGTTTTGAATTGAACAACAATGCCCAATCCCTAGTATGGAATTCTTTCTCTTTGATGTGTTTTTCATGCCAAACCTTACATTATTGTTTGATCAATTTAGTTTGATGGATGGAATCTAGACAAAGCTCATCTATTTCACTAAGTTGTGAGATTCTCTCAATTTGAGCTTGTTTAAGATCCATGCCCAATTCCATGGTCATCCTAAGGGTTTGGAGTTTGAATTCATTCAGAAAGATGGGCTTCTTTCCAAAGACTAACTCATAGGGGATATGGCCAGTGGTTGACTTCTAGGTCATGTTGTAGGCCCAAATAGCTTCTAATAGTTTACTAGCCAATTCTTTCCTTCCTAAGGAAACCATTTTTGTCAAAATATTTTCCATTTTCCTATTCGTGACCTCAACTTGTCCATTTTCCTATGGGTGGTATGGTGAGGAATTTTTGTGACTTACTTGGAAGTGATTTGTGAATTTCAATAAGACTTTGGACATAAAATGGGAGCCTTGGTCTATAACAATTGTTCTTGGGGTCTCGAATCTAAGAAAGATTCTTTTATAAATAAAGTAAAGTACTTGCTCTTCCATACCAACACATAGTACTTGTACTTCCGCCCACTTAGTCATGTAATCGATACAGACCAAAATATACTATTTTCATTGAGAAGGGGGGTCTATAGGGCCAATAAAATCCAATCCTCGTTTATCAAATGGTTGAAGGACTACTTGAGGTTGTAGGGGTATTTCATTGGATAAGGTTGGTCTTCCCATCCTTTTGCATTCATCACACTTGTGAACATACTTCTTGATATCCTTATGCATTGAAGGGCAATAATATCTTGCTCCCAGGATCTTATGATTTATTTTTTTAGCATAATAATGCCCTCTAGAAGGTTCATCATGGCAAGCCATAAGGATACTATAGGTGTCTCTGCCCTAACACATCATCACAAAACCATATTTCGTCCACACCGAAACAAGATTTCATTAATCCATTTAAAAGGGGCACTTTCTCTAATGAGGCATTTCTTTTGTTTTTCCAAGAAATAAGGTGGTACCTCTAAGGTGGCTAAGTAGTTCACAATATCAGTAAACCAAAGAGTTTTAGTGGAGATGGAGAATAGATTTTCATCTCGTAATTCATCCTATACTAGAGCACAATCGCCATCATGTTTGATCTAAGATAAGAAGTCTGCAACTATGTTGGACTTCACTGGTTTGTCAACAATTTTCACATTAAACTCTTTCATAAGGAGTAACCACCTAATTATCCTCGCATTTACCACCAATTTTTTCATTAGATATTTGATGGCTACATGGTCTATGTGCATTGTAACTTTGTACCCAGTAACATAATGTCTAAATTTCTTGATGGCGTGCACTATAGCCAAGAACTCCTCTATTCTGGTGTAATTCTTCTCTGTTGATGTAATTTTTTTGCTGATAAAATATATAGCATATTTCCCTCCATTCTCATCTTCTTTCCAAAGAATTACTCCAATGGTTTCATCAGACACATCTGCATAAATGTGAAATTGTAGGTTCTAATTAGGTCCTTGAAGGATAGGGCCAGAGGTGATTTTCTCTTTAATAATTTCAAATGAGGACTGACACTCAAGTTTCCAAATGAAGTCAACATTTTTTTGAAGGAAGAAAATATTAGGGCTATGATTTTGCTATAGTTTTATATGAATCTTCGATAGTATCTAGCATGCCCTAAGAAAATTTTGACATCAGTTTGGGTCTTCAGAATCTCAAGTAGTTGTATGAATTCAATTCTCTTGGGATCAACCTTAATCCCTTTAGCTAAAATATGATGTATTAGCACTATTCCTTGTTCTACCATGATTAAGCATTTTTCATGACTGAGGGACAACTGATGATCCTCACATCACTTTAACACCTTGTCTAAATTTGTGAGGGTTTCATCAAAATTTGAGCTGTATACAGTGAAATATTCCATATAGACATCCACACACTCATTTACTAGCTCAACAAATATAGCCAGGATGGCCCTCTAAAGGTGGCAGGAGCATTACATAGCCCAAAGGGAAGAACCCTATATGTAAATGTTCCCCAAAGGAAAGTAAAGGTCATCTTATCCTAGTCTTCTATTGCTACACTAACTCATTTGATTGCAAAATCCAACAAAAAATTCTAACAAAAGATGTATAATTTGATGTATTGTTGGGATTTGATGTGTAATTTTCATTTTTTTTAAATTTTATCCCCAACATTCATCAAATTTTTGACGAACCTATTTTTTTGTCAAAATTTTGATGAACATGTGATGTCAAAATTGAGACCAACATAAATAAAAAGTGAGCTCAACTATTTATTGGGACAACATTTTGCGATACTTTGATTTTTCTTTGCTTGTGAATTTGCTATACTTACGACAATTTGTGGAGAACTAAGGACAATTTTCTTGGGAAAAAATAGAAAAAATTCAAGAATCTATCCTTAGGTTGAGGGTAGTCATTTTCCTTTCCCAGAATTCATTTGTGAAGTCAGATTTGTACTTCCAGGTTTTAAAATCATATTTTAAAGCAACATCTCATCAGATTTCATTTTTAGACTTGTGCATTTTCAGATTTTGTTTTACAAGTTCAATATTCTTATTTTAGGAGTCTAATGGTTGGAAATCATAGTAAAATCAAAATTTAATAAGTTTTGGAACTAGTATTTTAAAGTGTGTTTTTGGGTCATTAACTTCAGACTATCTTCTCTTTTGCAGGGGTGGTTGCATGCTGAATTTTTTTGGTGTAAAATATTGGAATTATTAGATTTTGTTACATGTCTATGAATAAAAAATATTGGAGTGTGAGTTTGATGTTTTGAAGATCTAAATATTCAAGATTGGTAAAGAAAAATCATGTTAGATAATATTAGTCCAGAACAAAACGAAGAGACACTTGATAGATTGTGGGCTAGATTGAAAAGAAAGGGTGATGGGAAATGTTATTGTCCTTGCAATCATTGCAAGGGCTCAAAGATGAGATTACTTTTAATCACAATAGCTTAGAAACATTGTAGGCAGCATGGTCACGTTGAAGGGGAGCATGATTATCGTCCATTGATAAGTTTTTCATTATATGTGTTTATATTGATTGAATTTGTAAATGTTTATTGTAGACATGAAAAATTAGCATTATGCATTCATCAAGTAAACTAGGCTTCACATTCATCCACTCATCAAATTAATCAAGTTCACCTTCATCCATGCATCAGGTAAATTAAACGCATTAATTTCATTCCTAAGGTTGTTCATTTAAATTAAATAAATCAAACATCAACCTTTCAATTAAATAAATCAAACATTCATTTAATTAAATCCCAAATTCATATTTCTCCCCTTTTGATTTAAATAAATCCAAATATTCAAGTCAAAGTCGTCAAACTCACCTAATCATCATTAAGCTAATCTAATCCTAATTAGCCTAACCTAACCACCCGTCACATCTTCTAGATATTCCCACTTGCACAAATAAATCAATTTATTGATTTATTAAAATCCTTATTTTCTTTCAACTTGGCATAAAAAAAAGAATATTCCCTCAAGTTTGAAAATGATGAAAATTTGACTTGTCCCTTCCAACATTGCATTAACTTCTCATCATCATGTCCCCCTCTCAACATTTATTTCACAACTTGAATTTGAATTTCCCCCTCTTGGGCACATTGGCCAAAACTTGCACATCCCTCAACCTATGACAAGTTGACAAGTGGCCTCTTTTCATTGGTTTACATTTAGTCCCACATTCACCCATTTGGCCAATCTCTCATCAAGAAAATATATAAATAATGGCCTCATTCTTCATCAAATGCATCTACGTCTTCATGCAAATGTACTCTCTTAAATTGAGAACTAATTTTGCTCTTCATCATAGTGCATTGCATCATTTCAGTTTTTTAGCAAGGATTGGGAAAGGGTCATTGGCACATTTGACACCAATCCACTATGGAATAGGTACTTTTTATGCTTTCATAATGTCTCTATATTTCTCTTGTTATTTGTTGCATTTTGAAGCATTCACATGTTATTTCATAGGAGCATTTTGATGAATTTGTAGGTTACTAACCCATGCTTGAGGTTTTAAGTGTTTGTATATTTTAATGGGTGCTCACATATGGTGCTAGAAGGAGGTCCTTCCTCCAATAGTTTAAGCATTAGACTTTAAGTTCATTAAGATTTCAGTCTTAGTGTCCAGATTAAAATTGAACCCCTTAGCATTCGATGTCATTTGCTAGAAAATTTCAAAAAAAAAAAAAAAAAGCTAACATGCTCTGTTTATGATTTCAATTTGATTAGCTTGAGAGTTTTTTATTCACTTATCTTTCTATACACACTGGATAAATGCATTTACAAATCCATTTGGGACATATCCTATAATAATTACATTCTGGATACCATGGTTTTTTAATCTTCTTTGAGGTATTATGTCCAAAAGTTCACACGCTTTCTCTATGCTATCATTGTTATTTTCATTTTCATACATTCCTATCATAATGTTGCAATTGAAATAAATGTCACTTTCCAATTTACTCAAGCCTATGTTGTGGTTGCTAATTCTCAGCCCATGAATTCATAATCTGTCATTCTATAGAGTATCTGATCAGCCACTATTTATTCGTACATGTTGCAGATCCATTTACAACTAACTAATGGTCCATATTTTTGATTTACTGGATGTGAGATATGTTGAGCACATGCTTTTTCTATGCTTCTACATTTTGAATTCATTTATGCCTAACCCATTTTTAGTGATAGCTTCTACAACTATTTGATTAAAAGAGAACTGAATGCATATACAAAGCATCTTATTTGCATCATAGAATATCTATTTGTACTGTGAAATATCTATTTGCATTGCTAAACCTGGCTGTATTAGTTTGAATATTTGTCATATAATAATGGGTGCCAGTCTTTTTTTCACATGCCAATTGCACCAATCCTCATGCCATCACTTTCTTTTCACTTCAGCGTGCTAAATTTTTTTGTATACGGTGAGTAGTTTATGCTATTTTTCCTATGCATTTATTTATGTTGTCTCTACATTTACTTGCTCCTGTGCATTTATTCTTGTTGTCTTTGCATTTACGCTCTAATTGTATGCCTTTTTGGCTGTCTTTTAGTATGTTATCAAACATTAAGTCCCTGTGTATTTCTTTCTATCTCTGGGTGACCTTGTTAAGATAGTTTTTGATCATTTTCTTTTGTTGTACTAACTATGGGTATGTACAGGATCATGATGGGCCAAAAAGTGGCAATATTATGGGTATTTGTAGGGTATGTGGTTGACTACTTTTTTTTTACCCAAAATTGATGAAACGAGGATGGTTTTTAGAGGAGATTCTGAACTTTCCACCAATATAAATTATGCTTTAATTTGAATTTAATAAATAATTATGATTTATTTTCTATTAGAATTATGACTAAAGTCTTGATTGATAGGTTGATTGAAAAACATCTATAACTTTCAAACAGTATCACATTTTTTGAAACCAAAACATGCATGACATTTTATTATTCACATACTATAGGATTAAAAAAAGAAAAATTAAATTTCATGAATTTTTGACCAAGTTAAGGTGGTCAGACATACGAGGTTTTATATTTTTAAAAATTGGTAATAAAAAATTCATAATTAATTATTTACTTGGAAAAAAATTACAAAAAAATATGCATCACATCGATACATGAGTCCTCTACTTATATATAAAATTTTATAAAAAAATATTATCATTTTATTATGGTTAGGGTGGTCAGACAGACACCTACTTCTTATTTTTTCCCTGAAATTTAAGTACTACTGCATTGAAATTTCAAATTTTCACCAAATAGATTTTATTTATTTTTAAATAAACCTAGTAAATTAGAAACTATATTCAATTTTCTACAGATACTATTCTTACATATTTTTGAAATAATATAGATAACTTATTCAAATTCTTATGTCAAGTTGCCTAACACTGATTTTTCTGAATTTTTTGCCACTTAAGGGTCTATTTTTTCCATGATGATCCTGCACATACCCCTATGTGATATGCTGATTTTGTGAATCCCAGGCCTAAATTCAAAGCTTCTAATAATTCTTTTGCAAAGGACGGAATATGCAACCCCTCTCCATTGATACTTATTACTTAAAATAATTTAATTAGATCCATAATTTATGGTAGGTTGTGTTTATTTTTCCTAAAGAAACTAACTCCTTAACCATACCCATGTATTAAATATCCCAACAAGCATTAACTATTTGATTAACTCAAGCAACCAAAGCTTTATGAATTTAGGCTTTCTCAAAACCCTAGCCATCAAGGTTTTATGCATTCACACAAATAATATTGATTCTACAGATCGACTGTACTTTCAAAAGAAGTGAAATTACTAGCAATTTTTCTGTCTAATGGAAATAAATTCCTTCAAAATCATATTTTTCTCATCGAGATAAGTCCATGGATACTACATTTGATGTTTTCTATTATACATATATCTTATTCCTCTAATGGCATTTTAGGACACACTCAAAGAGTTGTTTGTCAAATACGGTAAAGTTGTGATAGTGCAGTGAAGAGGCTGGTCAAAGATGGGTGGTCACCGATTTGCATTAGTTTTGAGGATCTTTCAAAAACAATTTGTGATGCGGATTTTTTTTCAAAGTTTCACTATTCGTAATAAATTACATTCATGCTCACCATCTTGAAGGTTAAAATATGATGAAGGCCAAAAGGAAATAGATGCTTTTATAGTTGTTGTCTTTATGAGTCAAGAATAAATTATGCTACACAAGGCCTTACATATTAATGGATTGATAGACAAAATGATCACTACAGGTTAATAAAGGTAGATTACACAAAAGACATTCCTTTCAGTATTGACAAATCCTTGTCAATGATTTATGTCCTTAACTAACCTATTTAGCGGTGTTATGATTGCGACATCTTTATTTTGGGAAAAGTAACAAATTTTTTCTAAACTTCTTTATGAATGCATCGGATTATAAATCAAGTCTACTTGAAGTTGAAGCAATAGGAAATACACGAAATGGTGATGATAAACGATGAAGACATATGAACTATTGAAAAGAATGTCTTAAAGCAAAGCTAAAATATTAGTGGTCTTACAGGTTGAAGTATAAAGGTACAAGGAAAAGCAAAAGAAAAGAGAAGAAGGAAAAGGTACAAGGAAAGTGAGGAAGGCGAGGATAACAAAGGACAACGAAGGTGAAAACGAAGAACAAAGAAAAAGTGAAGAAGGAAAATGAAAAATGAGGAGGATATTTTGAAAAATCAAAGTGTTTTTTTAACACTTTAGTGTTTGTTTGACACTTTTTCACAAAAATGTTATCTCCTCTTTCTTAGGAAACTAATCTTCATTTGTATTTAAAAAGAATCTTTCAATTTTTTCTTGCAAAGGATAAAATGAACTTTAGGATCATAACTTACTAGATTTTGTTTCTTGGATTAACAATTGAACAAAGTATCTCTCACTCATCTTTTGGTGCTTAAAAAGAACTCACATTTTTCTTTGTGGATTTAAAAAGAACAAGTGCAACTATGTTTTTCTGAAGGCTTACTTAAACTAAAGGCATTGAAAAAGGATGTATGCGCTTCTCTCGCACTTTATAGCGATCTTGAGAATCAAAAGGCCTTTTTCATGACTTTAGGGTGAGATAAAGCAATCACCTCCACACATCGATTTGGGTTTAAAATTGAATATAACACTTTACGAGTGTGAGTTAGGTATATCACATGTGTTCTCCCTTTGTTTCTAAATGAAGGTTGATCGAACTATGGATGTGCTTGCTCGCTATTGTTTACCTTTAGAGGGGCCTGCCTAAGAGACACATCCTAAAGGAGAACTTGAAGGCGACTCCAACAAATTTTTCATTTGGGCTTGTATATAAATGGATAAGACTAAACTGTCAAGTCCTCATGTTATGTAGGCCTTAGTTGTACAATGTCTTTCAGAATGGGGTACTACCGTAAAAAGTATAAGATCATGTAGTAGGATTGATTAAAGCATTTAGTGGCTTGTTGGATGCTCGCAAGGTGCCATGTTCCCGATGTCCTATCATTAAGAACCTTGTTTGTAGTATCCAACTAGTCCATCCAATGATTTTATCAAAGTGGTGCATTGGAACTTAGATTCCAAGAAGTTACTTGCCATGTCCAATCTTGGTTGAAATATAGAGGTTAAGACTTCATTCTTAACATACCTTTATATTTTTTCCTTGGTTACATGTAAAATCATCTCTTCTACTACGAAGGGCATGAGGCAAGCCCACTACGAAAAAATGTACCAATTGAGTCAGGATGTTATATTTCTTGTGAGTCATAAACACATTGCTTGTTCGAAAACATCTTGGAAACAAACACTTAACATCATTCAAAATTTCAAACCCTTTAGGAGGAAAATACCATTGACCAAATTCTCATGTTATTGCTTGCCCTTGGGATTACATCCTTAAACGTTTCTAAGCACTTTAATTTACATCTCAATTTTCCCACTAAAGTTAAACAATAGGTAACCCTTGCCTTAATTTCATCAAAGTTTCGCATAATATACCTTGTGAAATGAGATGAAGTTGAGACATTGGAAATTTAGTTGAAAACCTAATCAAGAGTGTGTTTTTGGTAAAAATAATCCATTATGCAAAGATTAAAGACAATTGGACCCCACACATGTCTCTCCAATGATTTCACACAAAATAAATATCAAGAAACCAAAGGTGAAAGCCCTTAGTCTAAAAGTGCATCAAGAATGTCTCTCTATGTTATACGAAGATAGACAAAGACTACTTTTCAACTTTTATTAAAAGGCTTTAAGGAAAAATCCCAGTTTGTATTCATTCTATTACTGCCAAACCCCAAATATTTTTAGAGAGTTTGAACATCTTGTTTAGAGAAAGCTTGTTCTTCAATACCTAGGTCTAGGCAAAACAAAGTGTCTTTTTTAGGTTCATCTTAGGATCAAAGAAAATCAAAATATTTTTCATTCATCATCCAAACATCAAAACAAAAATCATCTCACAATCACCTTTTGGAAAATCTTGAAATCATCCTTAATACTAGGCTTTTTGGAAAAATAAAAAATCATCAAAATCAATGAGACTAAATCCTTGAAAACATTATCAAAATCAACTTTGGCTAGGTATGTGTAGATGTATCCTTTTGCATATGCTTAGTCAAAAGTTATCAAAAACATCTCATTTAGCTTAGTATATGTAGATGAATCCTTCTTCACATGCTTAGTGAAGCTATCATCTTGTTTGGATAATTGTAGATAGATGTGTCCTCCTTCCCACACATATTCAAATTATCATCCTTTGATCAAATCTATCCCTTAGATAATCATCCAAACATCCTAGGGTATATTTGTTCAAAATCAAAATCAAAATCAAAATCAATCAAGGACAAATCCCAAAAATCAAATCAAAATCAAAATCCACAACATACCTAAAAGTCCCAAAAAGCCTACTATCTCCTTCAAGACTTACCAAAGGATCATAACATCCACAACATTCATCTTTTTCATCATCATCATATAACCTTTCGATCCTCAAGATATCCTAAAATTTTCCGCTTTAAGACATAAAATAAAGATCAATCTAAAGAATCAAGATATTCATCTCCCATTCTTAAAAAAATGATCCTTGTTTTATGGTTCAAACCAGATCTCAATACAAGAAGAGCATGAAAGCCAACAAAGAAACACCCGCTTCAAGTGATTTAAGTCAAACCACTCCTAAAATGAATCCCATTGGGTCTAGTAATCTCACAATTAACCTTCCAACATCATCACAAAATCTGCAAGAGGAAAACCAAGGAGAGGATCTTACCTTTGGAATGTCTCATGAAGAAATAACTGAAATGCTCCAAAATCCAGAGAACCATAAAATCATCAACATCATGATGAGACTTAACCCTTCGTTATACACGCTTGAGCTAACAAAACAAGGGGCCAAGTTACCTTCAGATTTTGACATGAGTACCATAGTGGAGACATCATTTCCTCCAATCTCATCCACCATTCCCATCTCATCTACACAACCATCCCAAAACATCATGCAAAAAATTTTGCAAGTCACAAAATTGTTTGCTCCAACCCAACCCAATGTTAATAAGGGAAATGCATTTCTCAATGCTATTCAAACACACCCCCTTGTTAATAATCAAAACTTGGATGCAAATACCATCTTGGAACAAAACATACCCAAAAACCCATTACATAAGAATGTTCCTCTCACCTTCCATTATGATCCATCATCATCATTTTTCCATGCAATACCTCAAACATCTCTCCTCACAAATTCACAAGAGGAAGGAGACATGTTCAGACCAGGGGGCATTTTTGACACCACAACATTTTCACAAGGACTCACACCCCTTACATTTCCACCACTTCCACCATTTCCATCATCATCCACACCACCCCTTGGCTTAGGGCTTCCCCCTTTACCAAGTATTGATCAAAACAACATCCCAAAATCAATCAAAGCATTATGCCAAATGCTCAAAAAAATTTGTCGACATCGCAACAACAAACAACAAACACACAAGCAATTGCAACATCATCAAACACCTCCATAACATTGCAAAGCATGGTTTCTCAAGGGCCAACCATATCAATAGCACCACTTATCACTCAAACCACCACATCAACAATACCATCTACCACTCAAATCATTAACACGACATTACCATTCACAACCACCAAAAACACCATTCTGAATCCACCACCACCCCCACCACCACCAACTTCCACCACATCAAGTCAATACAATGCAAATTCGCAAGCCACCTTTCAAAGGGGATTCCAACAAGTGCAAAAACAAAAATCCATACACCTAGCTGCTCAACAAGCCACTCAAGCTACGCAAGCTGCCCAAGTAGCCCAAGATGCCTTACAAGCTGCTTAAGCCCAAGCTTTATTGCAACAATAACAACAAGAAGTCACCCAAGCTGCTTAACCATTGCAAGAACATAACACTACTCAAGCACAAGCTCTATTACAACAACAAGCGGCACAAGCACAAGCCCAAGCACAAGCAACGCAAGCACAAGCTCAAGTTTAGGAAAATGCCCAATATCAAGCACAACAAGTGCAAGCACAAGAACAAATTCTTGCAAAAACAGCGCAATTGCAATCATATCAACAAGCAATAAATCAATATCAAGAGTAGCAAGAAGCAGCAGAATTGGAAGCCCAAGAACAAGCACAAAAACAAGCATTGTTGGAACAACAACAAGCACAACAAGCACAAATCTTAGCATCACAACAACAAGATCAACAACAAGTGTTATTCATACAAAAGTAGGTAGAAGCCTACCTCGCTCGGTAGAACATACAAATACCATCAAACAACACACCGACCTACCCACCCATCCAACCCATGATTGAAACACCCCAAAATACTTTCATCCCACCCCCTAATCCACAAAATGGTGTGACGACACAAATCAGGTTGCTCTCGCAACAAGTGCTTGATCTTCAATTAGGGTGAACAACGAAGACACTAAGAAACTTGTGTTCATATCCATTTGATAGGAGCCTAATGATGAAACCATTCCCCAAGGGATTTGAAATCCCTAAATTTGATAAATATCAAGTGTCGGGAAACCATGAAGATCACATAAGGGAATTCCATGGTCATTGCATGGAAGTCACATATGACAATACTTATCTGATGCGGCTATTCCCTAGGAGTTTGGCAGGCCATGCTGTGGAATGTTTCTCTCACTTACCTTTAGGCATTAGAAAATTTCAAGAAATTATAGATGCATTCATTAAGAACTACACATGCAACATTGCAATGGATGTTAGTCTAGAAGAACTCTTAGCTTTGAAACAAGGAAAGGGTGAATCTTTCACTTCATTTTTACAATGATGGTGATCCAGGGCCAATCAGAGCAAGTGGAACATGCCAGAAGAACAACAAGTTTGTACTATCATAGCCAACCTTGAAGGCCGCTTGGCATTTCATCTCAAGGTTCAAAGCATCACCACATATGATTAGTTGATCCCTAAGGCACTCAACATCAAAAGAGCCCTTATGACTCAACCCGCGGAATCAACATCATACCCCGAACAACAAAACAACCACCCACCATCCAATTACAATGATAAACCTCGCACGTGGGCAAGGAAAAAACACATTACTAATGATGGTGTTTTCGATGCCAAGGTGGTCATCAGTGCTCCTCACCAAAATACACCCATACCGCACATCCAAACACAACACCAAAACAATCATCACATAACACACCAATCGCACAACAACTGGACAATCAATAATCTCAATGATCAAAGAGGACCACCCCAACACAAGAGTTATCCTAAGAAAAAATACACCACTTTGGGGGAACCACTTGAGGAAATAATGAAAAAAATGATAGATGAAAAACTCATCTAGGCTCCTACCTTTGAGAATTACCAAGAACCAGATGTGAAACCTCCTTGGTATAACGAGAATCAACTTTGTGAATTCCATAAAATCAAAGGCCATACCACAAACAGTTGCATGAGATTGAAAAACATCATTTAAGATCTCATCGATAAAAGAATTATAAAAGTGGAACAACCTATAGGAAATCAGGATCTTAAGATATATACGAATTTGATGCTGAATCATGGTAACAAAGGGAATAAAAATGATAAAGGGAAAGGCACCCAATCAAATGTAAATCATGTGTATGAAACAGTTGTCGCATCCCTAGATGAAAACTGCATGTTCATTACTATCAAGGGTGCCTATGCCGAAGAATGTGGAGTCACCACAAGAGGCAGCAAAGTAACCATCACAGGATCATCCTAGCCAAATAGAGCCCTTGCATCTAGATCCGTTCCTAATGGCTATAATGACCTAGATCAACTTAAGAGAATGCCAGCACAAATCTCCATCATGGAGTTGCTAAAAATATCCTCTTCCCATAGGAAAATTATTGAAGAAGCGTTGGCCTCATCCACTGTCCCTGTAGATCTTGATGCGGAACAATTCCAAGCTATGGTCAGAAATATCATTACACCTAATCTTCATACATTCTATGACCAGGATTTCCCCACTCAACCATCTCACAACCGTGCACTTCACTTGGAAGCCATAGTACATAAGAGCAAAATAAAAAGGGTCTTGGTGGATGGAGGTGTGGGTTTGAATATCTATTCCCTCAACCTCATCAAGTAGTTGAAAATATCAAAATATTATATCGACAAAGGGAAGGGTATCGCGATAAGAGCATATGATGATCAAGAAAGAGTGTCTCAGGGCACGATCAAACTCCCTATTCAAGTAGGGTCAGCTCTCATGGAAACCACTTGTCAAGTTTTGGACCTTGACTTACCATATAATATTCTCCTAGGATGCCCATGTATTCATGCGATGAAAGCAGTAACATCGAATTTCCACCAATGTGTGAAATTTACACATAATAGACAAGAAGTTACCATCCATGGAGATCCTGAAACTTTCTCATACTGCAAAAATCTTGAAGCAAAGTACAAAAAATCCCCCAAGTACCAAAAAATGATGAGGGCCCATCCATGCAATACATCGATCCCGTTACCCTCGCATCCACTTCTATGACAAAGACACCCACCACTCCCGCCATTCCCACCATTTCTGACATTAAGCTTATCATCTGAGATGACAGTTGTGGAAGCTACAAGCTCCCTAACAATGCTTTTATGGTAGGAGAGCTACCACAATCTCCTAGATCATGGGGTTGTCCACATGAAAATCAAGCTTCCACATCACAAACATCTCCTGAAGACTATCCCGAATTCACAAGATGGGGAGACCTTGGCCAGGAGGTTATTGAGGAAGATCCATCACATATGATTTATCAAGATGAAATACCAGCACTTGAATTGCCAATGGATGATAGGAACAAGGGCCTACAAATGATGCTAGCAATGGGCTACGATATAAATCAAAGACTTGGGAAAAACAATAACGGGCTCATAATACCTATCATGCTAGAGACATGACCAATAAAAAATATTGGCCTTTGATTTACCCCTTCGAGTATAACCATACATGGCCAAAGTCCTCCAGTTAGAGTAGTTAATAAACCTCGTCATCCAACCGCAGCAGAACTATGACTACCAGTATCCACAGGTCGTGTTCTAGATAACTATACCTTTGATATAACCAATGTCTGTAGTAGTAGCGATGATGAGGACCCCATATCCAATCTACCTAGGCTATTCAAAGATACCACTCTTTACATGATTAGCACCCGTTCCTTTCAAACAAACCATCAAAATCATGAGATATGCCTAGTATATCCCCAACTCATCGACTATGACCAATGAGGACCACTGATTCTCGATACATTTGAAAATGATGAGGTGCTCTTAGAATTCATGGGATTGCGAGACAACATTCCAGATGGGGATCACAAAGCATGGTTTATAATGGAGCTAGATACACATGCCTATTATTGGGAAACAATTGAACCCTTCAGTTGCAAAAGTGAGAAATTAAGAATAATATCCAAGTCCTTCAGTGAAAACCACACTGTGGCACTCTCTGACAAGAAAAAAGTAAAAAGAAAGGATGCATCCAATGGTGAAAACCTCTCTAAGGTGCCTAAGGATGGGGGATTCAATCTTCCTTTAAGAGCTATTCATCAAGAAAAGTCAGCAGTCTTGGCAGAAAAATGCAATCCGATCAACCTAGGAACAAAGGAGACCCTGTATATCACATTCTATGTAGAATCACTACTATCAGAACAGCAAGAGCTCCTAGCAACATTCCTAAGGGAAAGATAGATAAAATTCGCATGGAGTTATGTCGACATGCCAGGACCTGATCCAAAGACTATGGTTTACCACTTAGCAGTGTATTGAGAAGAAAATCTTGTTAGACAAAAGCTTCGAAAAATGCACCCTTAGATCGCCTTATTAGTCAAAATGGAGCTAAACAAGCTACTAGATGCAAGATTCATATGACCAATAGATTATCCAGAATGGGTATCAAACTTGGTACTTGTTTCAAAGCCTAATGGAGCCATTAGAATCTATACAGACTTCAGAGATTTGAACAAAGCATTTTCGAAAGATGACTTCTCATTTCCAAATATTGACATAATAGTAGATATGACAGCAGGTCATGAGATGCTATCATTAATGGATGGATTTTCAGGATATAATCAAATCATGATAGCAAAAGAGAATCAACATAAGACAACCTTCAATTGTCCATGGGGGACTTACTGCTGGAACATGATGTCATTCGGCCTAAAGAATGCAAGAGCAACATATCAAAGGGCCATGACATTGATATTCCATGACATGATTCATAAGATGGTCGAAGACTATGTCGATGACATCCTAGCTAAATCCAATTAAAGAAAAGATCACATAGCAACCCTAAGTGCTATTTTTGATAGATTGGAGGAGTACAAAGTCAAAATAAATCCCAAGAAGTGTGTCTTCAATGCACAATCAAGTAAATTGCTAAGATATATAGTATCAATGAGGGGTATCGAGGTGGATCCAACAAAAGTGAAAGAAATCCTCAAAATGGAAGCACCAAATATATTAAAACAATTGAGAGGTGTCCAAGATAGACACCAGTCCATCTGATGATTCATAGCACAATTGGTGGACAAATAGAACCCATACTCTCACCTACCCCGCAAGGGAGTAGTGTACAAATGGGATACCAAGTGTGAAGAGGCATTTAACAAAATCAAAGAATATCTACTAACACTGCTAGTCTTAATGCCACCCATCCCAAAGAAACCATTGATCTTATACGTATTAGAAACAACAGTACCCCTTGGAGCTCTCTGAGCTCAACATGACAAAAATGGAACAAAAAGGGCTATCTACTATATCAACAAGACAATGGTTGGGCATGAGCTAAACTATTCATTCATTGAGAAAACATGCCTTGCAGTAGTGTTTGCATCACAAAAATTTAGACATTACATGTTGGCACATAAAATAAAACTCATCACCAAAATTGACCCTCTCAAGTATCTACTATCAAAGGAAATGCTCACTGGAAGAATGGAAAATTGGGTAATGATACTATTAGAATACGACAATGAATATGTAGAGTGAAAAGCAATCAAAGGCAAAGTCATTGCAGATTAATTGGTAGAAGCATCGATATATTCAAAGAATCCTCTTGTCTCAGAGTTTCTAGATGAATCTATTTTCAACCTCAACGTAGCTGACCACTGGAAAATATACTCCAATGGCTCATACACATAGCATGGATCAAGAGCTGGTGTCTTCTTCATCACCCCACAAGGGGATTGCATACCAAGGTCCTACAAATTAGCATTTCCCTACACCAATAACATTGTGGAATATGAAGCTTTGACTATACATCTCAGGATAGCAATGCAGTGGAACATCATAGCTCTCAAAGTATATGGAGACTCCCAATTGATCATAAATCAAGACAATGATGAATATCAGACCAAGGACGACAAGCTCACTCCATAAAAGAAATTGGTGGAGACTCTCAAATAATCCTTCATTGAAATTACATTTGAGTAGATACCTAGAGCCAACAACAGAGCAGCAAAGGCCATGGCAACAATTGGGTCCCTACTGGACATCCCCAACAATGTTCCAAAATATGAATTATTGATAGAGTAGCTTCTCATTCCTACATTCGAGGTACCAAAATTAGAATTTTTGTGCAAAATCATTGGTGCTAGTGATCCTCAGTATCATGACATTTACACATACCTTCGAATAGGAGTCATACCCACTGACCTACCATCAAACCTAAAACAAACCTTTGTTAAAAAGGCATCCAAATTTGTCATCCTAGGTGATACCCTATATTGTAGGAGCATAGAAGGAACCCTACTATATTGTTTAAACATTGAGGAGGCATTAACCGCTCTAACTAAAGTTCATAATGGTATCTATGGTTCACACTCGAGTGGAATGACCATAGCTAAGAAACTGCTAAGGATGGGGTAGTATTGGCCCACAATGGAAAGAGAAGCACATGATCATGCTAGAAAGTGTCTACTATGTCAACAACATGGGGACCTCATCCATGCTCCAGCTCAAGAGCTTCATCCTGTCATCACACCATGGCCCTTTTCACAGTGGGGACTCGATCCCATTGGGAAAATCACGCCCACTTCATCTAACATCCACAAATTCATCATAACCGCAATGGAGTACTTTACGAAGTGGGTGGAAGCCATACCCATGACGTATATAACTGGAAAGTATATTTCAAAGTTTATTCTGAAGTATCTCATATGCCACTATGGTGTTCCACAAGCCATTATCTTAGATAATGGGACACCATTCAAGAATCAGGATGTTCGTGACTTGTGAGAAAATTTCAAAATCCAACATCGCTTCTCCACCCCGTACTATCCCCAAGGCAATGGCCAAGTAGAAGCTACAAACAAAACCATTCTGAAAATCCTCAAGAAAATAGTCAATGACGTAGGTCTTGACTGGCATCTACAGCTTAATCCAGCCCTCTAGGCCTATCAGACTAGTATCCACACACCCACCGGTGCTACCCCTTTTTCCTTGGTCTATAGATCAGAAGACGTACTCCCCATTGAGATCGAGCTCCCATCCCTCAAGATATCACTGCAAAATCTCATGATAGATGAAGAATACATATTATCAAGACTAAATGAGCTGGAGCTACTAGATGAGCGACGTATAGATGATTTAAATCATTTGCAAATCTATCAGAATAAACTCAAATGGAGCTACAATAAGAAAATCAAAAGTAGGAATTTCCAAGTCGGAGAACTGGTCTTAAAAGAGAATTAGAAGAATGTCCCAAACCCAAACAGCAAAGGAAATTTTGAACCCAATTGGTTTGGACCATTCATCATCACAACAAGTTATAAGTTAGGGGCATATTAGTTATCAACACCCGAAGGGGAACCTCTGCAGGAGCCCATGAATAGCTCCCATCTCAAAAAGTTTTATGCCTAAATCTTTCAAGGTATAGAACCAAAAAATCTAAAAAATCAGAAAATGTCCTAAAAAATTGGTTACTTTGGCGAAAGCCTAGAAAATAGGTGTCTTGGTGACAACAAAAAAAATCCAAAAATCCAAAAATCCAAAAAAATTAGAAAAAGGATAAAAAATAGTAAAGAGAAAAAATCATCTTCTAGTGAAAACCACTTTGGTGGCACTTCGGGCAAGTACCTTAGTGAAAACTTGGCAAATAGGCGCCTTGTGTAAATAAGTACTTTCCATCCACTAGGATCTTATGGCTTGTTCTGCATCATCCATCCATTTCGCTTCCATCATCCATCACATTCAACTCTCCATCCATCACTCATCCACTCAAATCCGCACCATAGCTTGGTCCTCTGTTCGTACCATGATCCCTCCTAGTACTACTTGGCCCATCCCCAAGGTCATTTTGTCCTACCTTTATCAGAGTAGTATATTGCATCATGCTGGGGGCATGTTCTCATTGGATCAAATTCGAGTATATTCCTAAAGACCTAAAAATCAAAAAATCCAAAAACATCAGAATATCAAAAAATCCAAAAACATTCAAAACATATCAAAAATCCAAAAAAAGGTAAAAAATTCTTTCAAAAATTCAAAAACAAGGTCGTCTTGTCAAACTACATTGTCTCTAAGCTTGAACGTAGGAAAGATTGATCTTTGATCATCCCCCGAGACACTTAGGTCAGTCCTTTAGAAGTCCGTCATAATAAACTAACAATTCATCATGTATATCTTCATTTGTAAATCAGTCAAGTCATCAGTCAAACTACGTGGTCTCTGCGTGTATAACGTAGGCAAGGGTAATCTGTTTATCAGCCCCTGAGGCCCCTAGGATAGGTCTTTAGGTTAGTCTCTTGGTCAAAATATCAGAAAATACCAAAAACATTTGAAAAATAAAAAATCAAAACATTTGTAAAACCTCACAAAATACCGAAAATAGACTCAAAACATTGTAAAACATCAAAAATATCCAAATATTTGAAAAAATCCATCTGTCTCATCTCGCTTACACCCACGATAAACACCATTCATAATAAACTAATCGTTACCCTCAACCTCTAGTGAAATAGTTAGAAACAAGTCTAGCAGGTTTAAAGTTAAACTCAAAAACGTCAAGTCTCGGGTCTAAGTTAGTACATAAAAAAGTTGGTCAATTCTTTGTGTCAATAGTTCATCATCCAAATAGTCCCATATCAATCATTTGATAACATCATGTCCTAGGATGAATCCTTCCTACAAGGGGCATTATTTATCAGAAATAGCAATTTGGATAAACGAAATGGCATGCCACCATCCACTAACATGTCCTAGGATGTATCCTTCCTATAATGGGCATTATCTTTTGGCAATAGTTTAAGTTCTTATCCTTAAAAACAAATTCACTTTTGGATAGCGGTATTGAAGAACATCAACTTGTTTGCATGCTTTATCTTTGTCTTTTGAATTATCTTATTGCGCTCAGTCTAAGGACCTCTTGATGATATCCAAATGAAGGATTTAGAGAGATAGGAATGGGGCAATGATCATTATCCTTTTGTCTGATGTGTTTGTTGGACGTTCTTGTAAAATAACTTGGTGAATACTTTCTTTGTTAGATATGTATAAAGGATGTTTTGGATAGCTTGTTGACTATTGCATTGATTGGTTATACCTTTTCGTGTTTTGGTTTGAGGTGTTTGAAACTTCTAAAGTGCATCCTAGCAAGGTTTCCATATGTCAAGTGTGAACAAGAATACTCCTATCTATTTTTTGAGTCAAATTCCATCACACTAAGTACCATGCCATCCTAGTCCTTTATACCTTGATGCATTGTACTTATGTGTGTTATCAAACATAAGGTAAGTGAACCTTTTAAAATCCCAATCCTTGATAAACAAATCATCCATCTATCATCATCATTTCTCATCACCATTTCTCATCATCATCTCTCATAAAGTTGGCTTGTTGGATCTTCTTGTCATCATTTAATGTCTTCTTTTCTGCACTAACATCACGTCATGAACAATTAATCATCATCACCAATACATCCATCTTGCATCCATTTTGCATCCATAAACCATCAGTATTCTGCATATCATCTCACATGCATAATAATATAGATATGTTAGTCTAATCATTTGCATAATCACAACATATCATCATCATAATATAGATCTATTAGTCTAACCATCTCATAAATCATCCATTTCATCCACCTTATACATCATATCATCATTTAAGTTGTTTAAGATAATATAGATTTGCTATTCTAAGCATCTTAAAATCATCTCATTTGCAACATCATCCATAACCATCCATTTTGAACCTCTTTATTGCGAGATCAACCCTCAAATAAAATCTTTTCGCTTGATCTCTCTAGGGGGCAACAATGTACTATTTTACTTCTTTTCACTGGGGCAACTGAAAAAATCAAAAAAAATTTGAATTTCGATTGCGGAAAATTTATTCTTTGAACCAATGCAACAAGTACATTTCTTCAAAGAGGGGCAAAATGTAGACATGCAAAATTAGCATTATGCATTCATCAAGTAAACCAGGCTTCACATTCATCCACTCATAAAATTAATCATGTTCACCTTCATCCATGCATCAGGTAAATTAAACTCATTAATTTCATTCCTAAGGTTGTTTATTTAAATTAAATAAATCAAACATTCATTTAATTAAATCCCAAATTCATATTTCTCCCCTTTTGATTTAAATAAATCCAAATATTCAAGTCAAAGGGGTCAAACTCACCTAATCATCATTAAGCTAATCTAATCCTAATTAGCCTAACCTAACCACCCATCACAACCTCTAGATATTCCCACTTGCACAAATAAATCAATTTATTGATTTATTAAAATCCTTATTTTCTTTCAACTTGGCATAAAAAAAAAATATTCCCTCAAGTTTGAAAATGATGACAATTTGACTTGTCCCTTCCAACATTGCATTAACTTCTCATCTTCATGTCCCCCTCTCAACATTTATTTCACAATTTGAATTTGAATTTCCCCCTCTTGGGCACATTGGCCAAAACTTGCACATCCCTCAACCCATGGCATGTTGATAAGTGGCCTCTTTTCATTGGTTTATATTTAGTCCTACATTCACCCATTTGGTCAATCTCTCATCAAGATAATATATAAATAAAGGCATCATTCTTCATCAAATCCATCTACATCTTCATGCAAAGTTACTCTCTTAATTTGAGAACTAATTTTTCTCTTCATCATAGTGCATTGCATCATTTCAAATTTTTAATAAGGATTGGGAAAGGGTCATTGGCACATTTGACACCAATCCACTATGGAATAGGTACTTGTTATGCTTTCATAATGTCTCTAGATTTCTCTTGTTATTTGTTGCATTTTGAAGCATTCACATGTTATTTCATAGGAACATTTTGATGAATTTGTAGGTTACTAACCCATGCTTGAGGTTTTAAGTGTTTGCATATTTTAATGGGTGCTCACATTTATATTGTTTTAACATTATATATATATATAATCACTTGATGATGATCATGGTTTATTTGTGTCTATCATTATTATAAAGGTGGGGTACCCTAGGGAACATGATATAGATTATCACGGTTCAGAGAATGTGGTTTTGTAACTAGACTAACATGGAGCTGTGAATATGGAAGATGAAGTTAATGATCCTATGGAAGAAGATGATCATGCACCATAAAACATAGTTGAAGATGATGGTACAAATACATTGATCCATGACACATTTATTGGTAGAGCAGATCATGATGATCAAGATGAATTTGATGATTTTCATGATTTACTTGTACTTGAAAAGGCATATGAGCCCCTTTATGAAGGCTCCCAAGCAACTCTTCTCTTTGTTGTATTGTTTTTGTTGAACTTGAAGGTTATGAATGGTTTATCAAACATAGCAATCTCATGGATGTTAAGGTATGTCATATATATGTCATCTTTTTTCATCTATTTTAATTATTGTTAGTTCATTAGTAGTAAATAAATGATGAAATATGTACCATTAATATTCTTTATATTAAAAAAATATTTTTTGTTGTAGATTGATTGGTGAATTTCTTTTACCATCGTCAAATATTTTACCTTGCTCATACCAAGATTTATCTAGCATTATGAAAGATATCAGAATGGAGTATCAAGCAATATATGCATGTCCCAATGATCATATTATATATCATAAACTACATGAATTTGCAACAAAATTCCCATAATTTCATATTAGTAGATATCGAATAGATCAACTAACAAAAAAGGTGCCTTGCAAGCTTCTTCGTTATATTTCCATTATTCCACGTATGCAACGATTATTTAGGTGTGAAAGCTTAGCTCAATTTATGCATTAGCACACATGGAATAAAAGTGGAGATGATAATCTTTGAATGCCTGTGGATGGTTTTGCATTTAGGGACATGGAGGAAAAATGGGCACACTCTAAAGAAGAACCTTGTAATCTCAAGCTTTCATTGGCAGTGGATAGTGTCAATCCATTTGGAGAGTTGAGATCCATTTACTTGGTGTGGCCTATTTTTGTTATCAACAATAAAATTCCTCCATGGATGTCAATAAAGAGGGAGCACATAATGTTGTCAATGATTGTTCCAAGAATTTTTTTACATCAATTTTCTTTAACGTAGTAGCATCTCATTTATCTTATTTGTTGCATAATGACTTATATTTTTTTCATTCAATAGTCATGTACATTAATTTATATATATTGTAGTAAAATGGTTATAATAATTATGTAATTTTTATGTTCATTCAACTAGGTAAGTACCAAGTTAAAGATAAGAATGTATATATCGAGCCTCTTATTGATGATTTACTAAATTTATGGAATGCCATCACTATGTATGGCATCTCTAGACCAATAGGACAAAGACAATTTCAATTCCATGCAATGCTTATATGGACAATTCATGATGCCCCAAGGCTAACACATTTTTGTGGTATGTTATAATGTTTTACTACACTTTAACAATATTTAATTTATGAAGTAGATATCATGCATTTTTTTAAATAATCTATTCATTATATATAATTATAAAAATTGGCATATTTAATCCAATTATATACGATCTTGTAGGTCTTCAAGATTTGTGGTCCAAAGATGAAATCTCGTCATTCAATAAGTTTAGGAAAGTAGGTATTTGATGAGTATAGGCACTTCGTCCACAAAAAATCATAAGTATTGAATTACTAAAAAATATCTTTTAAATGGAAAAGAAGAGACTACATTAGAACCACAAAGAATGACACCTCGCCTATGGAAGTTGGAATATAATAGAATTAATTGTCAAGGTTATACATCAGATCAAATTGTTTATATATCATATATGATATGTTTTGAATTTATATTTTTTATATTGTAATGTGTTTAATCATGCTATAATTGACAATGATTGTTGTTAATTTTTTTAACTTATATGCTTCATGAAGGTTGTCAAGGCATTAATGACTGGCTTCCACAAGAACTGAAAAGTTATCCTAGAAAATTTAGTAGGTTTCCCTACTATGAGCAGCTACAAATTGTGTATTTGTTTGATACAATGCATATCAGAAAGAGTATAACATAAAATTTATGGAAAATATTTGATGGAATGCATGACAAAGAAAAAATTGTCAAAATTTGTAGTGACATTCAGGAAGACAATCATGCAATGAAATTTTTTATTCAATTAAATACCGATGGAGACCAAATTAATATAAGTTCCCTTCCTTGGTTATTAATGGAGCAGCAAAGCAATGCTACAAAATAATTCATACAAAAAATTCATTTTCCCATAGGATTTGCTGCGAACATAAACAATATAATAACAAAGAAAGGTGAATTTGGGTCAGGGATGAAAATGCATGATTGGCATACCTTAATTAAGGTAATTATTCTGGTATATTATATACACTTGTATAATGCATGTACTTTTCAGTGTATTATGTTTACTACTTTTGGAAAAATAATGAAAATATCATTTTATAATTGTTGCAGTACATTCTACCTCTATCTCTCCCAGACAACTTCAACAACAATGTCAAGAAAGTTATATATGATCTTGGAAAATACATGAGGTAAGTAGCAATATTTGTTCAATTCATTGTATAGATCTTATAATTTCCATTTTGTTTACTTGTTATGTAATATATTGTATATTTTTGTTAAATCTCATTAATATATTTGCACCTTGAATCACTTATAGATGGCTATCATCTAAAGAAATCCATAAAGAAGATATAAATTATTGGAAGAGAAAAAATTCCTTGTCTAATGTGTGAAATGCAAAATTTTCTACCTTCAAAATATTTCAATGCACAAGAACACTACCTCATACACCAGGTTGAGGAGATTGAATTGTGTGGACCTGTACACACAAGGTCATTGTAGATGGTTGAGAGGCACTTGAAATTTTTGAAGGCTTTGGTTAGATAAAGAGCACATCCTGAGGGTTCTATGGTGGAGGGATATATGGTATACTAGAACATGGTGTACATTAGTGAATATCTTCCTAAGTTTGTAGCAAAGATCCATGTAGATCACATTTGGGATCCCAACTCCATTAACAAATTTGAAGGGGAGTACTTGATGGGGAAAGGTAGATTGAGAAAAGTGAGAGGTAATTATAAGATGGTCATGGAAATTAATTGGAATACATTTTACCTATTGTTTTTATGTATATTGTACTTATTTAATTATTAATCTTCAAAATGCATCAATTATGAATTAAGGTCATATACCGTGGTATTTAACTAATTATACATTGTTTGTGAATTTCAATTTTCTTTTATACAGTTGGCCGAGAGTGGGATGCACTTCATTTGTATGTTGCAAAAAATCTTGATTGGATGACGGTATGGATTGAAATATGTCAACAATTTGGTCGCTCATTAACATGGGAAGGTGTGGCTTCATTGGTTAAAGAAACTCATTGTAATGAAGATTCCAATGTTACACAAAGGGAAATTGATTTAGCATATGGTTTAAGAGATAAATAGGTACATATAAATATATTAATCACCCATATTATTCAATTATTTTCAATTATATTGATGTATATATATGTTGAGATTGTTTTATTTGCATACATTCAGCCAAGAATAAATATGTTTATCAACTGATGATATTGCAATAATTTTTACATGTTTGACATATTGCAGGTGAAACACCACAAGGATATGTGGTGCAATGGTCATAAATTTTGAATCAAAAAGTTGGATGACACAAAGAAAAATTGTGATTCTGGTATAACTGTAGTCTTTTAGGTGACTAATGTTTCATTTAGAAGTGGCATACATCTAGAAGTCTCAAAAAATTGATACTATGGGATTTTGGATGGTATACTTGAGTGTGACTTTAAGTCCTTCAAATTAATTTTGTTCGTTGTCCTATGGTACAGGCTACAATTGAATGAAAATGATCCTAAGAGAACTGTTATTGAACATGATAATGGATTTACCATGGTTAATACAAAGTTGATCGAGTGAGCTGGAAATGAGCCCTATGTTCTTCCAAGCCAATGTGAGCAGGTATTTTACTCGAAGGTTCTAGGTAATCTGGGTTGGTCATTTATTGTTAGAAATGATCCAAGAGGAAGGTTGGTAAATTATAATGTGGTGGAAGAAGAAGATAATGAAGATATAGAAGATGATGTAGATGATGATCAGGATCAACAGTTAGTTGATGATGTCCCTAACGAAGATATTGAAGAGGAGGAACTAGATCATGATGATGTAGGAGTTAATGTTCATGAAAATGATATATGTGTGGATGATGACATTATCGAAACTGATATCAATGATGATGATGATATGAAAAATCCTTACAATGTTGAATCTGGATCAGATGATATAGATAAAGAGTTGGAAGAAGAAGAAGATCAATGACATTGAAATGTATGAGTTATGAAATTATATTATCTATTTTACATTAATTTCTTGATATAATTATATTTGAATTATGTTGTTATGTAATTAATTCATGATGTTTTTAATGTTTATGCCATTGCATAATTAATTTAATGATGTACTTTTTAATGTTTCAAAGGTCAAAAAATTAAAACATTTCAATAATGATGTTAAAAACCTTGAAATTAGTGTGTTTATGTTTCATGTGATCATAAAATATTAAAAAGTGAATTGTAGAGGTGGTTGTTTAGTGGTTGAGGTGTAAAGGCCTTTAAAATACAAGCTCTTGACATTCAAAAATCTATGTTTTTCTTCAAATTTTATGTATTTTTCTTGTTATCCAGCACTCTACGGTCACATGCAACCATATTTGGATGTGAAATCAATTCCATGTCGTGAAGATATGTGTTAAATTTGATTTGAATCTAACTTGAGGGCTTAAGGCATTGATTTGAGTTAGAAAGCTTCATTTATTTGCATACAGCCCGGTTACCCTATTTTTGAGGGTTTTGTAGTCCAAACATGATATAAAGGGGATCTTACACTTTTTGTGATTATTGTAGCTTGTGTAAGAGGTCCCATGGATACTATTGTAATTGTAGGATGCATAAATATGTATGTATGCATGTATTTTTATTTTTAAATGTAAATGTAAATGCAATTACTAGATTCTCCCTTAGAACAATAAATGCAACATATCATTAAATAAATCTATATTTATGTATATAAATTTGTATTTCTAAATGCAAGTGTAAATGCAAAGACCATATGGTTTTGTAGTGTTATAGAGTCTACAATCAATTGTAGGAGAAGAAAGCATGGTAGAATGATTGAATCCAAATTAAAAAGGAGTTGGTGTGAACTTGGATTTTCTATGTTGAAGCATCAAATAATGCCTTGAGCATATTTGGATTAATTAAAAAAATTGATTTGGTAGACTATAAAATTTCTAAACCAAGGAAAAAATGTAACAAGTCTAAGTCAATCATCTTAAAATGCCTCACTAACTATACTTCCAAATCATGAATCTACTTGGTGTAAGATCCCATAGTTATTCAATTATCAACATAGAGTATAAAACTCAAGAATATCCTATCTACTATTTGAGTTTAGACTATAGGGTCATGAGGAATCCATATAAAACTAGAATTAATGAGAAACATTTTGATCTTTTCATACAAATCTCAAGTATCCTATTCCAATCTGCACAATGATTTTTCAATGTTCACATAGAGTTGGAGTTGTCAATATTGATAAAATATAGAGTTTAAAACATGTAAAATTCTTCCTATAAGTCTCCATACAAGAAGGCACTTTTGACATCTATTTATGGACTTCAAATCTCTATGTTGCAACCAAGGATAGTGCAAGCCTAATGGAATTCATCTTAGCTATTAGAGAAAAAAGTGTTAGGTATGTGTTAGCTTTGATTTGAATCCAATTTGAGGGCTTAAGGTGTTGATTTGAGTTAGAAAGATTCATTTCTTTTCATACAGCTCGATTACCCTATTTTTCAGGGTTTTGTAGTCCAAACATGATATAAAGGGGCTCTTACACTTTTTGTGATTATTGTAGCTTGTGTAAGAGGTCCCATGGATACTATTGTAATTGTAGGATGCATAAATATGTATGTATGTCTTTGTATTTTTAAATGTAAATGTAAATGCAATTATTGGATGCTCTCCTAGAACAATAAATGCAACATATCATTTAAGAAATCTATATTTATGTATATAAATGCTTATTTCTAAATTCAATTGTAAATGCAAAGAGCATATGGTTTTGTAGTGTTATAGAGTTTACAATAAATTGTAGGAGAAGAAAGAATGGTAGAATGATTGAATCCAAATTAAAAAGGAGTTGGTGTGAACTTGGATTTTCTATGTTGAAGCATCAAATAGTGCCTTGAGCATATTTGGATTAATTAAAAAAATTGCTTTGGTAGACTATAAAATTTCTAAACCAAGGAAAAAATGTAACAAATGTAAGTCAATCATCTTAAAATGCCTCACTAAGTATACTACCAAATCATGAATCTACTTGGTGTAAGATCCCATAGTTATTCAATTATCAACATAAAGTATAAAACTCAAGAATTTCCTATCTACTATTTGAGTGTAGACTATAGGGTTATGAGGAATCCATATAAAACTAGAATTGATGAGAAGTTTTTTGATCTTTCCATACAAATCTCAAGGATCCTATTTCAATCTGCACAATGATTTTTCAATTTTCACACAGAGTTAGAGTTATCACTATTGATAAAATCTATAGTTTAAAACATGTAAAATTCTTCCTATAAGTATCCATACAAGAAGGAACATTTGACATCTATTTATGGACTTCAAATATCTATGTTGCAACCAAGGAGAGTACAAGCCTAATGGAATTCATCTTGTCTATTAAAGAAAAAAATGCCAGATATGTGTTAGCTTTGATTTGAATCTGATTTGAGGGCTTAAGGTGTTGATTTGAGTTAGAAAGCTTCATTTCTTTGCATACAGTCCAGTTACCCTATTTTTGAGGGTTTTGTAGTCCAAAATGATATAAAGGGGATCTTACACTTTTTGTGATTACTGTAGCTTGTGTAAGAGGTCCAATGGATACTGTTGTAATTGTAGGATAGATGAATAGGGTGTAGGATGCATAAATATGTATGTATGTATTTGTATTTTTAAATGTAAAGGTAAATGCAATTATTGGATGCTCTCCTAGAATAATAAATGCAAAATATCATTAAATAAATCTATATTTATGTATATAAATGTGTATTTCTAAATGCAAGTGTAAATGCAAAGAGCATATGGTTTTTTAGTGTTATAGCTACAACATATCCATAAATTAATGTAATTGAAATTCTAAATTCTTCAACACATATAATATGAAATCGATCAAACTATTAAACTACATGAGAAATAAATCAAAACAATAAATGCATATGTATGTGTATTTCTAAATGTAAGTGTAAAATAAATAAGAATAATGAAAATTATTAAAGAATACAAGGGGAGACCAGTGCCTTATTGGGTATATGGAGTCTAATGAATATTTGCAAATGTGGATTTCAATAATGGAAATAATTCAAACTGTTAGGCACAAAAAATGTTTACAACTTGTGTAAATGTGCAAGTGAATAATGGACAAACTCTTCTTGACATATAATGGCAATTCTAGTTATGTGATTCTTCTTATTAATCCAACTAACACTTCCCAATTGTTGTGATTGATTAAAAGATTTTAATCCCTACTTGAGAGAACTAAATAACCAGATCACACATATATAGCAAATGTACAATGATAAAATGAGTATAAACTTGTTATATCAATTTAAAATATAGAGAAGCATCAGAATGGAGACAATGAAATAACTTCATAAATTTAACAAACAACTAATACCAAAATATTAATCCATAACTTAGATATCTTCATTTACTCCAAAATACATGCATCTAAGTCTCTATATATGAAAGCATTTTTCTAGAAAGCCATCTACTGAATATATCCTAATGCCTATATCTATTGCATTACTATGGAATGGATATATATGCATCAAAACTTGGAAGGGATATGTCCCTTCACAAATGTTCTATTTTACTTAACTAATTAAAACAAGAGATTAGGCTCTGTTTAGCCATAGATGAACATTTGATAAATGATCTAGATAATCTTGTCGTTCATGAGTATCAGCATCTCCTAATGCATTCCTGGCCAATATTTCCACCTTTATCATCCTTTTTTTGTTCTCTCAGCTCTTTTCCAATGTCGAATCATTTCCTGTAGCATTTTCTAGAATTCCCTGCAACATCAATTCACATTCTTCAATCCACTTTTCTTTCTCTTTCAACTTTTCTCCATCTTCAAATAGTGTAGGAAGTCTTGTATTTATAACATCAACTAGCCCCTTTGCATCTTCTTGCAGTTCCTCATAATAGTCCCTATGTCTCTTTATAATTTGGTTACTCATACCAATGACCACACTATCAAGAACATCTCTTTGATTTAATTCTTGAAACTTTTCTTCAATCCTTCCATCAATTCTCTGGTGTTCCCACCTTGTAACATGGTTCTTTGAATATGATCCCAATAGCTTATTCAACCAAATCATTAAGTTACCCTACCTTTTTTCTGATTATTGCAGTGAGTGTATCATATTTACCTTGTGAATATGCATTTGAATCCTCTAAATGATCTTTTACCTCATGTGAGCTTTCAGTATGTGTTATTAATTTAGGAGGCCCCATTGTGACTCCTAGCATGTCCTTCAAATGATCATTTTCTCTCATGATCCATAAATTATTCATTTTGTACAATTCCTTTTCTTTTATCAACATTTGCATTTGGGCTTTATTCAGTTTTTCCAAATTAATCCCAATGTCTATAGTCACCATAGGATCTACCTCTCCAACCTTCAGAGTCATGACATGTCCAAATTCTTTCTCAGTATTAATCACCACTGACTTTTTATGAGGTGGATACAAGGCCCATATCATGAGTGATCCTTCATCCGGGTTATATTTGGATCCAACATATATTTTTGTCATCCCCTCTAGACTAAGCTTGTTTTTGGAACTATTATCCTTTAAGAAGCTATCGAACACCAATGCAGAATTCAATTTGAGCCTTGGAAAGATCATAACTCCAACGTCCTCTAACATTCTCCTTCCTTTATCTAGGGTCATATTAGCCATTTCTCTATCCACAGTTAATTTCAAATTATTTAGTAGCTACTCCTCATTGCTTGGTGTAATATTATCAAATGTCTCCCTTATCTCCTTTCCCTTATGCTTATACAAGAAAGATCTAAATTCTGAAGAATTCACAAATTCATTATCTTCTACAAATGAACTATATGCCATTTGTCTGGTGTCTATATCTTGGCTCTCTTCAACACTTAGTTCTCTAGGAGGGTAGTTGTAATGTTGAGTTTTTAATCTTGAAATCCTACTAGGTAGGTCTCGTGGCATATCTTCTCTAATTTCCTCATCTCCAAAAAAAGGGAACCCTATATCCAACAACCCTTGGTTGTATTCCTCCACCACTCTCTTTGCTTCCTTTGCCTCCAAATTTCTAATCATGTCATCAAAATGATAAGGCACATGATCATATCGTCTAGAGTTTATCGTTTGTTTGGAAGAATTGATATATCCCTCTGGATCAAAACCTTCTCTTGGTGGACCCTTATTCATATTATACTACATTAATTTGTTAAGGATCAAATCATATCCTTCCTTTGCAAGCATAGTAAAATCACCAAAGCACAAAGTTCTAGGCATAAATTCCTATTTTTTGAATGAACCAAAATTCATGGAACTAGAAAAATCCATTTGTCTTACAAATTCCAAATATGCAATCCTATCTGGGACTATTTTAGGAAAAATGAATGGAGAATCCTTAAAACTAAACACCCTTAACATAGTAGCATCTTCCAAGCAATACCAATCTCCCCAATTGTGATCAATTGGTCCATTAAAGTCCTTAGGTCTGAGGAAGTGTTTTATTTCATCATACAATGATTGTGCACAAGGATGACGATAGAATTCATATACTGACTTTACAAAATATTAATCAAAATACAGGAAATTGAAATTAGCAAATCTACTATCCCAAATGGCAGTCCACAATTGAATGGGTAACAATTTTCCCTCTTTATCAAACTACGAAACCTTCAACCTTTTTGGACAAATCCCTAACTCTTGTCTGAAGTACAATACTAGATGCATTAAAAGAGAATCATGCCTAAGGTGCATAACAAGGGATTTATTCTTGATTGCCACCAATGCTAAGTTGAGATCCTTGGAGACAAATGAAGCATAGTCGAATAACCTAGAATTATGACATTGAATGTCAGCTGCAATTACCATGGGAACAATGGACATATACTTAGGAACTTCCATATCGAACACTTGTCCTACCGAGAAATAGGTATCTCATATAGGGCTCAAATAAGTCCACATGGAATGGAGGCCCATCGCCATCATCAAGTGGGACAGTTTTACCATCTTGTTTAATTTTATGTAAGGGAAACATCCAACCCTTGTACGTGGTGTCCATTCTCCAAAACTCCTTTTCCAACTCTTCATTCACAATTTTCTCATTACACCACCCTTCCAACTTAAAAACATCACATATTGAAGCCTTTGATATGTATATGAATGGTTTCCCAAATGGTCCACATATGGCCTTAAGTTTTGATTCATAGTGGGTGGCCAACAATTTTACCAACTCTATATTGACAAATACATTAATGCAAACCATTTTTCACAAATTTAGATGCCATAGATTACAAACTAGCTCAAAACAATCTCTTCATTGAAAGTGGAATCTAAACAATTCATAGCCTCTTATTGGGGTCCAAATATCTCCTATGTGCTTGTACTTTTCATCCAATTTATCCACTTTCACCCTCATTTTCACATAGCACCTACCTCTAGACCCAGAGCCAAGAAATTGGTTAATTAAATCCTAATTCAACTTTTGTTCAGCACCCTCTGGCTCAATTCCAGACTCAACTTTTGTACTTCATACTCTTAGGGTGACTGATCTCACTTTGCTTTCTACCTTTCAACTTCCCTGAGGTAGTGCCTTCCATATTACTCACTTAAAATTGCAGAAATGAAAAAGTTAAAATGCAAAGGACTTACTAGTTTTGATTGAGGTCTTTCAACTAAAACAATTCTCTGGCCCTTTGTCTCCTCATTTCCTTCGTTACCAATTCACAATAATGTTCATTTTGCAACGATTTCCTTTCAATCTATGAAATTACATGTACTTTGTGGCACCATTAATGTTTTAACTCCAGGAATGAATGTAATAGATTTTTGAATTCCTTACTATCACATCAAATGAACTAGTTGGCAAGACACCTTCAAACTTTGGTTGATCTATACATTATTATGCAGAGTGGCAGGGGAAGCAATACTTTTTTCCAATAGCTTCTCTAAATGCACACATCAACTTCACTATTCCTTCCAACAAGAAACTTGATCACCCAACTCAACTCACACAACCAGACATGTTTGAAGGACTTGGGGATGCTTTGTACACTCTCAAAATGTCAAAAAAAGACCAAATAACCTGACTTTACACTCAAAAACTCCCATTCTCTCATCACTCTTACACAAGCCCATGCAACCTTGCAACATTGCCAAATAGGACAGTCAAAATAAAAACTTATTAAAGGCATTAACCAGACAATGAAATCAGGTTTTAGACTTCTAACAAGATCCCCCACAAGTTCCCAAAAGCACAGGATCAAACACCCAAAACAAATGTATCAACAGATTGATTTACAAGCCATAAACAAGGCTTAACTAGGCATGTACAAGGAAGCTTTCAACTTGTCAAGGCACACCCCAACACCCATAATGCATTTAAAATACTCAAACAGGTTCTCCAAGTCCCATTTCACATGTTTCATCCATTCTATTTACTCAAATAATCAGAAATTGAAAGAAATGCTTACAAATGATCATTTTCTGGACTGTTTCAAGGTAAAACCAGACCTAGGGCATCACATAACTTTTGTAAACCTCCATTTTTCAATATGAAACAAATTTCAGCATGTAAAGGAGTCCTAAATCTATCAATCCACCTATTTTTAGATTTTTCCCACGGTGGAAATGGGAATTACATCCATTTTGGTGACCAAACCCTTGTTTTGCAAGGTTTCAGACCCACTTTCACTAAAATTGATGTAACTTACTCAATACTTGATGAAAACGAGTCAAATCACCACCAAAAGAAAGTAGACTATGCCCTCTTTCAAACCATTACAATTTGGAGTCCGTACAATTATGTACCAGGCCGTACCAAGCACGGGATCAAGAAAAAATGCTGTAAAAAACAGAAAAAACAAAGTTTTCTTCTTATTAAATGCTTCAAAACTTCAAAACTGCCAACAATAGTTCAACCTCGACCCAAGGGAGGATTCTTAAACTTGTTTCCCATCATTTACAACTGCCCTCAACTGATTTTTGAAGGAGGAAACCATTAGTTAATGAAATTACATCATTAATGTTGATTTTACGCCAAATTTCCTTATGACAACTTTGCATTTTGAAGCAACTTTTTAATCCTAAAGACCTAAGACCTTAAAAACCATTCAAATGGATTGGAATTAGCCTTATTACATTATTAAGACCCCAAACCTTGCACAATTACATAAAAATTCACATTTTTGCCTTCAAAGGCTACAAAAGCAACTTTTAGTGCAAGATTGCATTTTTGCATATTTTGACTCAAAACTCAAAAAATCACCCTAGATCCTTCTCAATGGTCTTGATTGACCTTATTAATGACAAAAAGACTCAAAAATACTAATTCTAACCTTCTAACAACATTTTTTCATTAAATGAGCAAAAATGGAGGATGAGGTGTAGGTGCTCTTGCACCATACACCCCCCCTAGAAAAGACTCATGCCTCATGAGTTGTGTTTGATACCACTGTCTCCAAGCTTCAAACAAGGTCCACTGATCCACAAAGCCACTTCACTGGTTCATGTAAACTGGAAATGCAAACAGCCCTGCACTTCTAGCATTTTGGAATGCATTGATACATGCATTTTCCCTCTTCTCTGTCCTCAGACCTGCAAACAGTCTTTTATCTTTTCCCTGACCAAGATTGAATTGTTTACTATGTTTTTCACCTGCATACAAACAAGGATTAGTAACTCTATGATCTTTGTTGTTTCCTTTGTCACCTTCATGCATGCAACTATCTTTTTATCCCTGTTTTCCTTGTCTTTCACTCACTGCCTCATCAAGTTGTTTTGCCACTGTCAAATCAGACTTATGTACTGTACTTCCTGCAAAATTTGTTTGTTTCTCAGACCTGGTCTTAACTATAGGGCATTCAATGGTTCCTACTAACACATTCTCATGCAAACTCACTGTCCTCACCTTCTTTACCTCTGTATTTTCCTTTACATCTATTATCCCTGTATTTTCAGTCTTAGAACTGATTACATGATCAGAATATTTATTTTCCTTTATCACATTTATAGTTTCCTTCTTGCCACACATTATTACTTTTGCCTTACCTTTGATATCTTCTACAAGAGGAGTTAACACAAAAGAATGACCATCTTGAACTATGGTGTAAGTATTTTCCCTACCATCATACAATGCCCTCTTGTCATATTGCCAAGGTCTGCCTAATAAGAGATGACAACAGTCCATTGGAAGAACATCACACACAACACTATCATGATAACCACCAATTTGAAAATCCACTATAGCCTTTTCATTCACCAACAAAGATTGATCATCAGTTAACCATGAGATTTTATAGGGACATTCATGAGGAATCTTTTTCAATCCTAACTTATTGACCATTTCACATGACACCATGTTTTCAGTTGATCCAGAATCAATGACTACTCTACATACCTTGTCCTTGCACTTACAATTTGTCTTGAAGAGACTTTTCCTTTGCAAAGGTGCTTCCTCTTTTGCTGCCTTCAAGATTGTTTTTCTCACCATCAACATTTCCCCAACCTCAGGATCTGCATTCCTACTTGGAGAACAATTACTTTCACACTCCTCTTCTTGTACCAATTGTGCTCTTCTATCAATCTTCTTGTCTCCACTAGAAGAACTACCAACCCTCTCAGGACACTTCCATGAAGGATGGCCAAACTCATTGCATGTGTAGCATCTTCCTGCAAAATCATTAGAACCTCTACCAATACCAAACCTTCCTCTACCTCTAAAACCAAAACCACCTCTAGAATCATTGTGATCTTTACCTTTGTTTGCTCCTTGATCTTCATTTGGCTACTTTGATGTAGAAGGTATTCCTCTTCCTCTTGCACTAGGACCACCTCTTCCTCTTACTGCTTTCTCTTGTCTCCTTTTAAGCTTCTCCTCCACCCTGATTGCCATTTGATAACAATCCTCTACACTCCTAGGGTTAGCCAAAACCAATTCATCCTGTATATTAAGCCTCAAACCACCAATATACCTAGCAATTTTTTCATCTTCATTCTCATTATGACTAGACCTCAAACTTAATTTATAAAACTCCTCAGTATAGGACTTAATATCCATTTCCCTTTGCCTCAAACTTTGCAATTTTTTAAACATTTGAATTTGGTGATCTTTTGGTAAGAATTTACCTTTGAGTTTAGATATCATCTTGTCCCATGCTGTGATCCTAGACTTTCCTTGTTTCCTCCTCTCAGACTGAAAGTAATTCCACCATACCAAAGCATGACCCTGCAACTTAGTCTTTGCAATCCTTATTCTTTGCTCCTCAGGAACTTCTTCACATTCAAAATGGTTATCTAATGCAGCAATCCAATCAAGTAGTTCTTCATCATTTAGACTACCACCATATTTAGAAACATCAAGTTTTACCTTAGGCTTGTCACCTTTCACTGCCTTCAACAACTTTGCCATTCTTTGGTCTTCTGGATCAAGTTCTTCTTCCACGTCTTCAAACTCCTCATCTTCCTCTTCTTCTGGCTCACTCTCTTCAGCATCTCTTCTCTTGTTTGTCTCCAGGGCTATGACTCTCTCTTCCAACTCTTTGAGTTCTCTTGCATGCCTTTCCTTCATCTCCCTCATCTCTTTAGCCATATCTTTGCTCTTTGGAGGCATCTTGTCAACCTTTTCTTTTCTTCAACCTGCAAAATGCAAACCAAAACCTACTCCCTGCTCTGATACCACTATGATGCAGAGTGGCAGGGGAAGCAATACCTTTTTCCAATAGCTTCTCTAAATGCACACATCAACTTCACTATTCCTTCCAACAAGAAACTTGATCACCCAACTCAACTCACACAACCAGACATGTTTGAAGGACTTGGGGATGCTGTGTACACTCTCAAAATGTCAAAACAAGACCAAATAACCTGACTTTACACTCAAAAACTCCCATTCTCTCATCACTCTTACACAAGCCCATGCAACCTTGCAACATTGCCAAATAGGACAGTCAAAATAAAAAATTATTAAAGGCATTAACCAGACAATGAAATCAGGTTTTAGAATTCTAACAAGATCCCCCACAAGTTCCCAAAAGCACAGGATCAAACACCCAAAACAAATGTATCAAAAGATTGATTTACAAGCCATAAACAAGGCTTAACTAGGCATGTACAAGGAAGCTTTCAACTTGTCAAGGCACACCCCAACACCCCTAATGCCTTTAATGGACTCCAATATGTTACCCAAGATCCCTTTCACATGTTTCATCCATTCTATTTACTCAAATAATCAGAAATTGAAAGAAATGCTTACAAATGATCATTTTCTGGACTGTTTCAAGGTAAAACCAGAGCTAGGGCATCACATAACTTTTGCAAAAATCCATTTTTCAATATGAAAAAAATTGAAAAATGTAAAGGAGTCCTAAATCTACCAATCCACCAGTTTTTAGATTTTTCCCACGGTGGAAATGGGAATTACATCCATTTTGGTGACCAAACCCTTGTTTTCCAAGGTTTCAGACCCACTTTCACTAAAATTGATGTAACTTATTCAATTCTTAATGAAAACGAGCCAAATCACCACCAAAAGAAAGTAGACTCTGCCCTATTTCAAACCATTACAATTTGGAGTCTGTACAATTAAGTACCAGGCCGTAACAAGCACGGGATCAGGAAAAAATGCTGTAAAAAACAAAAAAAACAAAGTTTTCTTCTTATTAAATGCTTCAAAACTTCAAAAATGCCAACAACAGCCCAACCTCGACCCAAGGGAGGCTTCTTAAACTTTTTTCCCATCATTTAAAACTTCCCTCAACTGATTTTTGAAGGAGGGAACTATTAGTTAATGAAATTACATCATTAATGCTGATTTTACGCCAAATTTCCTTATGACAACTTTGCATTTTGAAGCAACTTTGCAATCCTAAAGACCTAAGACCTTAAAAACCATTAAAATGGCTTGGAATTAGCCTTATTACATTATTAAGACCCCAAACCTTGCACAATTACATAAAAATTCACATTTTTGCCTTCAAAGGCTACAAAAGCAACTTTTAGTGCAAGATTGCATTGTTGCATATTTTGACTCAAAACTCAAAAACTCACCCTAGATCCTTCTCAATGGTCTTGATTGACCTTATTAATGACAAAAATACTCAAAAATACTAATTCTAACCTTCTAACAACATTTTTTCATTAAATGAGCGAAAATGGAGGATGAGGTGTAGGTGCTCTTGCACCACATTAGACCCCAACCAACGTTCAATGAATACTCTACTAATTGGGGTAACACTCTACACATCTGACTGATGGTAACATTTGTCTTGTATACATCACCAAGAGTCACCTTGATAATCATTTTGGTTCACGTGTTTCTTCATCAGCCTGACTTTTAGTATCGCTAACACATTCAGTGGTTCCTTTGATGAAGGGATAGATTGATGTGGTTGCAATGGATAAAGGTTTCTTTTCTTTTACTTTCAACTATGAAGATGATCTAGTAACAATGTTGATGGGTGGCCCATGGTTCATTGGAAAGTCCTCTTTGATGCTAAAAAGGTGGGAACTAGGTTTCAACCTAAACCTGTGCTCATTTTTGGTTGCTCCGATTTAGGTTTGACTTCTTGGTCTCCCAATGGAATTATGGGATGAAAACGTGTTTAAATGGATTTCGAGTACTTTTAGGAGTTTATTTTCAATTGATCAAATGACAACCTCTAGGAAGTGGCTAGTTTATGCAATATTTTTTTTGAATGTGGAGCAATCAGCTGACTTTTTTGTTTGTGGTTAGGGAACAAGTGGTTGAATTCAATTTGAATCCCTTTCGTTGCTTCCATTATACAAATTTGGCCACTGGTAAAAGAAATTTCCTCTCAAAGTGTCGAAGTAGATGGCCAAATAATGGAGAGATAAGGATAAATCTCCTAAATAGGATTTGGAGCCTTTGGAAAAATGGGAGTTAGCACTATGTGATGTTGTGGCTGATAAACCTATGGAAATGAGCTTAGTAGTGGTTGACAAGGTCGACATTCCTAAGTGCTAGGTGGAATCGGTAGAGTTGACTTAGGAATAGGAGTAGGGAGAAGAGGATATTTACTCCCCTAGTCTTGATACTATGGATTCTATGGATGTAGTGAAGATTGAGGTCATGGAGGCTGATAAGGCCTCTATGAATGATGGTTTAAGGTCTCCTCCCTTGGGGAAAATTTAGGTGCAAGATGATGGTTTGAAGGTTGAGGGATTGGAGGTTGTTTCTAAAGCTAATGAAAATGGGGAACCTAAGGATCTAGATAATCCTCACATTCTAGTTCAGGGACGTAATAGGAAAAAAAAACTCTCCCTCACTAGGATTTGTGACAAGGAATAGACAAAGGTTAGATTGTGGGTCTGAGCCAAGAGGTAGAGGTCACCCTCCTGCTAATGTTTCTAGGGAGAAGGAGAGTTGTGTGCATATTGTTTATGGTATGCAAAGAAATTTGCTAGAGATGTGCTCCAAGAGCACTTCCCAAAAGCTCTTATGAAGATCATTTCTTGGAATACAAGGTGGTTAAATCACCCTCACAAGCATGATATTCTTGCTAATCTGGTAAGAGATCATCACCCTGATATTGTGTTAATTCAAGAAACTAAAATGGGTTTGGATAAATTATCTAGGTTGAAGAATAAGCTTTTTAAGCATTGTGGGATGCATTTGGAGGAATCATGACTTTTTGGAATCTTACGGTGATTCATGGGGTTGAGGTGTTCAATTATTGTAATCATGTGGGTACTTCCTTTAACCATTTGCATGATAAGTTCTCTTGGACTCTGTATAACATCTATGCTTTGAATTGTAAGAGTTCTAGAAAAAGGTTGTGGGAGAATGTCGGTTCGTTCAAAGTGTTGCACCATGTTGATAATTGGTTGGCTATGAGAGATTTTAATACTCCTTTGCATGATGTTGATAAGATGGGTGGATCACAGATTATGGATGACAGTAGATATGATATTATGTATCTTATTAATGATAATGCTCTTCTTGATTTGGACCTCAAAGGTGCTTCTTTCACTTGGTCGAATCAGTGAGTGGGAGATCCTCTTATACAGATCAAGCTTGACTATGCTCTTATAACCCTTGAGTGGCTAGTTCATTATTCATGTTTGCTCTCTACTTTGAAAAGACTAGGGTTAGATCACTTTCCCTTATCTTTTTTGGTGGATCTATTGGGTGGTAACAAAAACTTTTCATTTAGATTCGAGAAGATGTGGACTTGTCATCCTGATCTCAGTAAACTAGTTAATGACTGGTGGAACATTCACGTGAATGGCTCAGCCATGTTTAGAGTTACTAAAAGCTCACTAATGTTATGGATAATTTTATAAAATGGAATTGTACTTCCTTTGGTCATATTTTTTTGGAGGAGGATGTGTCTAAGGAGCTTCAAGCTATGGGGTGATCCCAAAAAGCTGGTTTACAATTTCTGGGAGGAACTGATTTTTGCTGAAATCACATATTTTTAGAAAATATAATGATTTAAGCCTTAAAAGGTTCCATTTGAAGAATTAAAATTGAAGAGGGTTTGATCAAACTACCTTAAATCAAACCCCATTGGATAGAACACCTCTAGTTTTAAACCATACCTATAACAGAGTCTCTTTTACACCTATCAAAATGCTGATAAAAAGCCACTTTTGATTTACCTTTTCAGGGATCAAATGAATTCATTTTAAAAAAAAATTTGCAAGTATGTAGTCCTTATTATAAGCTTCCCAAAAATTATAATTTTAAATAAATTTAATTTTATTATTATATTTATTTTTTATTTCTCATGAATGTAGGTTTTTCATTGAAAATCAAGCTCTCTATTATGTACATGTGGAAAAATAGCATATTAATTATTAAAAAAATTTTTATAAATATTAGTGCACCATATATTGAAGTCCTTAATCCAACAAAGAAAAAAAAATTGAATTTCGATACATACAAAAAAAGTTACGCTTATACAGTCCCGCTAAGTCTGAATTATAATTGGTTTGAATTCGAAACTTGATTAAAGAAAAAATATTCAATAAAAAACTATCTAACCAAGTGGAAGCACTAGATATCAGAGTTATGAATCTAAATTTGAAAGAATTATAATTTTATCCTTCATGGAAAAAAAATTATGTGTTATACAATGATCGTCACTTTTTAAAAATGTTGTTTTCTGAAAAAAAACTAGTTTTTGAGGGAGATGGAAAAAGAAGTGCAATCTGATTCCAAAAATTTTGAAAAAAATATATTTAGAATCTATCAAAAAAAATTCATGAAACTCTAGTTTACATCATCTTTAAATTCCTCATGGTTTAGCTGCTATAAGTGCCCAAAAGTGAAGATTTAGTTTAAACAAATATTTCAGTGTCCAGTTTGGCCAAAAATTGTAAACCACTATTATGGGATCACCCTATGCAACAATCAATCTAATTTTCCAAGTATGATCATGCCTTGGTTTTGAAATAAAATATCCTTCTCTCTAGATTGCATAATATTGTTGCTAAGGAGGAGGAGTTCTAGAAGTAGCATTCTAGAGGTATGTGCAAGATCATCATGGAAAAAACAAGCCCTTAAGTGGCAAAAAATTTAGAAAAATCAGAGTTAGGAAACTTGACATAAAAATTTGAATAAGTTATCTATATTAGTTCATGTAAGAATAGAATTTGTATAAAATTGAATGTAGTTTCTAAACTACTAGGTTTATTTAAATAAAAAAAAATCTATTTGGTAAAAATTTGTTTCTAATGCTAATAGCCCTAAAAAAAAATCTATTTGGTAAAAATTTGAAATTTCAATGCAATAGCCCTTAAATTTCAAGGAAAAAAAAAGTAGGTGTTTGTCTAACCAGCCTAACTGATGAGCTCAGGATATACTCATAATTTGAGTATCATGATGTATTTTTAATATCTATACTTTTATTGCTAATGGATGTTTTAACTATGTGATTAAAGACTTTTTATCTGAAATTGGGTAGTATCCTGTAGCAATACATTCCTATATTCCTATAGCTTAACATCTCTATGTGTCTTATTAATTACCCTGTTTGACCACCTGAATGACTAGTATAATGCATATGGTTTTTGAATAATGAAATTGATTTAATATGTGATTAATGAATGTATCATGTTGCTTTCCACGCATGCTTTCTTTCACCTCTATCGCCTTGTGCATTGCAGGTTGTTGAAGGGAGCATGAACGAGTCAAGCGCAATAGATCTTGGCCCTGCAATAAAGTCCATTTCCTGCATGATGTCGAGGAAGTTTTTTCAACGAAGACTCTCTAACCGGGTCATTGGGAAGAAACTTTGATCATTAATCTAGGAAGAGTGGAATGCTAAATTCTCTCTGGATCATGTTCAATAGATATGTTTTCACTTATGAGAAGTCTGTTCCTTGATTTCAGGATACATTTTATGTCCACGTCTTTCTCTGTTAGTTAGTTGCTTTTTTGGTTTAAATAAGTGTTCCTCCTACGCGAGTGAGCAAGCAAAGAATGTAAAAGTTAGTATGATAATAAGAAGCATAATATATAAGAGTTAGTACTATGATAAGAGAAAGAGTTTTGTGTTAGTTTTCATATGAGCAGAACAATATATATCATTCTGAGTTTATGAATAAAAGATGATGAAGTTCTAAGTTCAATTCTTGCATAGCTGGATGATGCTTGCTAAGGGGGCCCACTTAGTAAGTATCTATAGTTAGTTAGTTGTTTATTTCCTATTGCTCATAAGTTAGATTTCATTCTGGAAAGTTTCAGTGCAAACCTAGTCTTATATTGTTCCTGCAGCATCGGGAATCCATCCTTGTGTTTGTTCCTACAACATAAGGCCAGTTCATAGTTTGTTTCTTGGTCACAGTTGTCATGATGTATGTTTTTGATTAATTTATGCTTAAGTTAAGAAAGCTTTACGTTACATTCCTGTATCATAAGTAGAATTCCTTTCACGCATTTATTTCTAGTAAATCGTGACTGAAACTAGTTCTTAGTGCACATACAATGCCACTCCATTTCAAGTATACCTTCCCTGGTTTGACAAAGTAAATGAATGACCATAAGAAGATGTTAGTCACTTGCTATAATGTCCAATTCCAAGCTTAGGATTTGTTGTGACATATATATCCTTTTGTGGGTGCGACCATTTTTGGTGCCATTGTTGGGGATGGTGTCGAGCTAAGAACTTGTCATAGTCATTGTTAGCAGTAGTTTAGTCTATTATTCAAGTATTTTCAAAACTCCATCAAGTTATGGTTCATTCTATTGCATGCATAGAAGAAGAGATGCTCTGGGAAGATTCGTCCCTAACCTTCCATTATTTTATCACAATCCTGAACTAGCTTATAATCTATTTGAGGAAGGAGGAGACCAAGATATCAATCCATTTTCTAAAAATCTGCTTGTTGAATTACCATTTGACCCAGCTGATGAAGAACCTGAGGAGAATCCATTTTCTTTGATACTCCATCCAACAAATATGGCACATAATCCACCTAACCGACCTCCTTCTTTTGAATTCCCCATCATTACTCAATAAGATAATAATAACCTTAAAAATATTCCTTCTTCATTACTTCCCAGGTTCTATGGACTAGTTAGAGAGGACCTAGACACTTTCTTGTTTGAGTTTGACATCCTCTATCATAGCTATGATTACACTTCAGATGCTCACATGATGAATTTGTTTCCTACCACTTTGAAGGAAGGAGCCCTTAGATAGTTTATGAGTTTTGGAAGGGGGGTTGTTGATGGTTGGGCAGCCATGCAAACAAAATTTCTTGAGAAATACAAGGAATATTGTAAGAGTGGTAGTAAGGAAGATGATATATTCAGAATTCAACAAAAGGAGGATGAAAGCCTAGAAGACTATATATCAAGATTCTTGTTTTCCCTGAAAAAGAATTCAGACCATACTCTCAACGAAGAATCTCATAAACTACTTTTTCTAAGGGGAATCAGTGATACCTGTATAGATGCCCTAGACTTGATGGGAGGAGGTGATATAACCCAACTACCTTGGGATGATATCAAGAAAATATGTATTAACTACTCTTGAGCAATTGTTAAGAAAGGTAGAGGTCGTCAAGCCATAGTGGGAAAGTCCTCTACTAGTGGAGTTTCATGGATGGAGATCATAAATTTGTTGTCTAATTTCAAGCAGGATATCATAAACAACATGGCTACACAGTTGGATACTATGCAAGCTCAGAAGAAATATGAGGAAGTTGAACCAATCTTGGATAAGTTCTATCCACATTGTAGACAGAAGAAACGAGATTGCAAATGTAATATGGTGGCTAACTTGGAGGCTAAGCAGTTACCTACTGACTTTAATATGGTAGAGAGTGATGATGACCAAGTATTCTTTGTTGCACAAAGGCGACCATGGGCTCAAAGACAAGGTATGCCTCAAGACCCTTTGACTTTGGTAATCCTTATTCTAATTATAATAACCAATGGCAACCTACATATGGCCCATCACCACCTTGGAATACTTCTCAACCACACTGGCCTAACTATTAGAGTCCTCAATGGTAATCTCCTCAAGGAGGTTGGCAGCAGCCATAAGGAAAATGGACTCCACTCCAAGGTAACTGGCAACAGAATCCTCAATGGAGAGGTTCTCAGCAATGGTAGAACCAATCCCCTGGATCTCTATAGTTTCAACAGCCACAACCTCAGGCCCTCATGCCACCTCCTATAGCACCTGCAACAAATACTAGCCCTCCAAAACAAACCCCTATGCCTGCTCAACCATTGTCAAATTATAATAATAAGCAGCAACAACAACAACAACCTAAGTATTTTGCAGAAGCCAATCAGTATCCAGCTTATGCCCTAGATATTCATGATATCCATCTCAAGTATGGAACCACTCTCCCTGCTCCACAGCCGCCTGTAATAATAGAGATACCAAACTCTACCTCTGAGCAACCTACTGATCCTATAGAACATATACCTGTATTTGATATTGTCTAAGGAGTTTGTCCTATAGCATCAAGTCAAACCGCCTTTTCCTCAGAGATTGCAAATTACTACATCCAAGTCTATGGAAGTGCCTACCTTTGATATTTTAGATCAGCTAAAGAATGTACACATTCAAATCCCCCTTTTTCAAGCCATTAAAGATGTCCCAATTTATGGAAAAGCCATTAAGGAGGCCTATTTAAAGAAACCAGGAAAAAAGAAAAAGGATCCCCAAACTATCCATGTTCTAGGATATTTGACATATATTATGTTAGGGAAGGTAGTCATTCCAAAATATACTGATCCTGGGAGTCCTGTGGGACAAATAAATATTAATGGCCAGATAGTAAAGAATGTTTTGATTGACCTCGATGCAACCATCAATGTAATGACCAAGAATACAATGGAGTATTTGAATATCTTAAACATTTAGTCTACACCTACCATCCTGCAACTTGTTGATAGTTCTACAGTAAAGCCTGATTGAATGGTAGAAGATGTTATTGTCATCCTTGAGTTTTGGGAATACCCAGCAGATTTCACCATATTGTCCACTAAGGAAACTTTGGGAGGATATCCTATCATCCTAGGTAGACCATGATTAGCCACAACTGATGCTTTTATAGGATGCCATTAAGGATACATGACAATTTCGGATAGTTAGTCAAGAAAGAAATTGGATTTATACCCAACTGCTTAGCCTCAACAAGACTTGTCTCAACTAATTTGGCTAGATTTAGGAGAGGAAACTAAAGAAGTCAATTTATTGGCTCAACTAATGATGTTGCAAACTAATCAATTTTCACAGCTTCAAAGTGAAGATGACCTACTTTTACACATTTTGCAGTCTAACCCTAGTCCAAGTAGCCCATCTGCTACATATAGCTATCTTCAGCAGTGTTTCCTACAACAACTGAATTCTAAGAACCTGTCACCTGAATCTCCTGCAGTTTATCATAATTTTCTTCCATATGAAATATAGACACTACATTTATTAGCAGCCTCCATGAATGATCTTATCAAGCAAGTAGAAGTGTCTCCAAGCCATTGTCTGAATATCAATAATAAGCTGCCTCAGCCTCAACAAGCTGCCCTAGTCACAATGTTGCAAGAACAACATAGAGCTTTTGCATGGGACTATGGGGATATGAAGGGAATAGATCATCAACTTTGTACTCATAGGATCTACATTTAAGAAGATTTTTCACCTATCAGGCAGCCTCAAAGAAGGATAAACCCAGCACTCAGGGAAATAGTTAAAACAAAGCTCCAGAAATTGCTTGATGCTAGTTTTATCTACCCCATTTTAGATAGTCAATGGGTGTTTCCATTGGTGATTGTTCCTAAAAAAGGTGGAAAATGGAGAGTTTGTGTAGACTATAGGGAGTTGAACACAACAACTAAAAAGGATCATTTTCCACTACCATTTGTTTACCAAGTGCTAAACTCATTGTCTGGTAAAAAATATTTCTCCTTTTTGGATGGATATAGTGGAAATAATCAAATTAGAATTACCCCTGAGGATCAAGACAAAACAAATTTTACCAGTCCATGGGGCACTTTTGCCTACTATGTTTTACCTTTTGGACTGTGTAATGCACCTGCAACATTTCAAAGGGCAGTGATCAGTATTTTTGCTAACATTTCTCATGATTCTATGGAGATCTACATGGATGATTGCACTAATTATGGAGTTACTTATGAAGAAGCATTAACCAATTTGGAGAAAGTGTTGAAAATATTTAAGGAGAAAAATTTGTCTTTGAATAGTGAGAAATACTTTATGATGATGCAAGAGGGAATTGTTTTAGGCCATCATATCTCTCAAGCAGGAATTCAAGTTGATCCTACAAAAATTGAAGTTATTCTAACTTTGCAAATACCTATGAAACAAAAGGATGTTAGAAGCTTCCTAGTACATGCTGGATATTATAGAAGATTCATCAAAGATTTCAACAAAATAGCTAGTCCACAATATGCCTTATTGAATAAGGATTCTGAATTTACCTGGACTGAGGCCTGTAACAAATCTTTCCTACAGCTTAAGACCTTACTTACTTAGGCACCTATTCTTTAAGGACCGAAGTGGAGTATTCCTTTTCATATACACACAGATGCTTATGATTATGCCATAGGGGAAGTTTTAGGATAGAAAGAGAATTCCATAGAGCATGCCATATATTTTATTAGCAAAAATCTTCAAGGCCCTGAATTAAACTATATTGTCACAAAGAAAGAATTGCTAGTAGTTGTGTATGCCCTGAACAAGTTTTGACATTATGTCACAGGTTACCAAATATTTGTCCATACAAATCATGCAGCAATAAGGTACCTCATGAATAAGCTTACCATATCTGGCAGATTAGCAAAATGGCTCATATTGTTGCAGGAATTTGATATCATAGTTATTGATAAGCCAAGCTAGGCTAATGTGATGGTTGATTTCTTGTCAAGACTTCAAACAACTACACCTCCTGAGGTAATTGATGATAGCTTTCCTGATGAACATCTATTTTCTATTGTTGCTCAAACTCCATGGTATACAGATATTGCAAATTGTTTAGCAGCAAACAAGATCCCAGCTCACTTCTCACCAAAGGAAAGGAAATTGTTGGTTGAGAAAAGTTTTAACTTTTCATGGATTGCAAATTGTTTATTTTACACAAGACCTAACCAAGTCATGAGAAGGTGTGTTAGGGAAGATGAGACCTATGACATTTTGTATGTCTGTCATGATGAGCCCTATGGTGGGCACTTTGCAGCCAAGAGAACAACTATGAAAGTGCTTAATATAGGATACTATTGGCCCACACTACACAAAGATGCTGCAACCTACACAAGGAAATGTGACAGATGTCAATGCATGGGGAGACCAACAAGGTATGATGAAATGCCCCTAAATCCTCAAGTGGTTGTCAGTCCCTTTGACAAGTGGGGCATAGATTTTTTTGGGCCTATTGATCCTCCATCCGATGGAAAATCATATATTTTGGTGTATACTGATTATGTAACCAAGTGGGTAGAAGTAAAAGAAATGACACATGCCCATGACAATAAAGTTGCTAAGTTCCTGTATGAGAATATTTTTATAGGGTTTGGAGTCCCAAGGGAACTTGTTACTGATCAAGGAGCTCATTTTACATCCAACTTAATCACTGCATTGATGAATGATTACAAGATCAGGCACAAAAATTCTAGCCCCTATCACCCTCAAGCCAATGGTCAGGCAAAGGTTACCAATAGAGAAATTGAGACAATCCTTACAAAGACAGTCCAATTACACAAGAAGGATTGGAGCAATCACCTTCCTTAAGTAGTCTAGGCCTATAGGACAACATGGAAAACAACTATAGGGTTTACTCCTTTTTAATTACTCTATGGTAAGACTGCCATGTTGCCAATAGAGTTTGAGCATAAAACCTTGAGGACTGCTCTCTAGCTTAATATTGATATCTCTGAGGCTCAAAAAGAATGCCTCCTACAGCTGAATGCATTGGATGAGATGAGGAAAGTTGCCCTGCAGCATGCTAAAACTATCCAATAACAAAGAAAAAAATGGCATGACAATCACATTCGAACTAAGCAATTCTCTACAAGTGATTAGGCATTGCTCTATGATTCTAGGTACAAGAAAAATCAAGGTAAGCTAACCACACGATGGCTTGGTCCTTATGAAATAGAAAATGTGTTTGATAATGGCTCAATGCAATTGGCTACAATAGATCCAGTTCGATTCAAGCTACTGGTTAATGGACACCATCTTCGGTTGTATCATAAACTAGCGTCCAAAGAAGAATTTATGCAACAGTTTGTTTTGAATGCGCCACTGATCTTCCTGTAGCGAAAGGCTTCAGTCTTTCTCCTGCAACATCTCTTTAAATTCCATGTTGCATGCCCATAATAAAGGTTTCCTTTTTAAGGGAGCCACTTTCTTCACTTTTCATCCATCACCACCACTCATTCCCTTTTCTTCCACATCATCAATCATGTCATACCACCCTCATTCATGGTTTCTATTCCAGTTGTCATTTCATGGTGCGATGTGATCTTTCCCAGCATGTACGAGCACTAATTAAAAGGTATGCTATATCTTTTGTTAGATCACATTGTTTATTTATTTCATTAATTCATCAACTGCTATGTACATAGCAATCATTATCACCCATTCTTCACCTATCCTTTCGCACATGTGTTGACACTTGTCAAAATTTAAGTAGGGGGCAGGATAATCCATTTCAAACCTTTTCTTATGTTAGTGTCACAACTAATAAGATATTTTTATTCTTCTTGTACTTTCCAAATATGGTTGTGTGTTTTATCCTAAACAACATTAACTGCTTGATATGAGTAGTTCCTAACAATCATTACATGCAATTATCTTTTGAGTCATTCTTGGAAAAGAAGAGAAAAGTGACGACATGACAGAAGGAAGAAAAAAGAAGTAGAGAAGAAGAATTTTATTTTGAATTTTCAAAAAAGGTTTGGGTTTCTAGAATCTCAGTAGGAGTAATTTGCAAATATGGGTGGTCAATTGGTAAGACATGAGCCTATAGCTCATGAGCTCTTAACCCAAAATCCTCAAACAGTTCAAGCATTTAGTAATTGTGGTTGGCTAAACTATTTTCTGAGGTTAGATTATTTTAATGAGGAAGCTATTGGTAAATTTTTAAGAACTCTTTCAGAAGGGGAAGCTTCAGTATGGGGTCTGACAGTGGCTATAACAGAAGAACAAATTTTTGAAATAACCGAGCTTCCTGCAGCAGGAGAAAATTTCTCTTCAGATGTTGTTTTTGCTAGGGAAAAATTTACAATACCAATTGATGGACCCTTGGAGGTCTCTAAACAAGGATGCAAACGAGTGTCGCTACCCTTTCCATATTCAAAATATGATGCATTCATAATCAGGTACTTAACCTGTGAGGGATGCTTCTCTTATTTACATTCTTACCATTTTAAATTATTGAGCCTTATGAGGCATGGGTTAGCTGTTAATGTCCCAAATTTCTTATTAAATCTTTTAAAACAAAGTGCCCATGAAACCTAAAGGGGAAGGGACAACTCTATTTCCCATCATTCCCTCATTAAACTATTGATTGAGCATTCCCTAAGGGATGTATCTGAAAGGAAATAAAAAAGAGCAATGGAAAGTACTAATAAAGAGCAATTGTTTGAAGGAAAGAGATTACCAAATAAGTTGAAGTAGCCAAACCAAGCACCACCAAAGCAAGAGAGACACAAGAATTTGTTAAGGGGAAAAAGCAAGAAAAAACCCCAATATTATGAATGGAGGCAAAATGCCTAAAGAATAATACAAAGAGAGAGAGAGAGCTTCAGCCTTAGTTTGCTTCCATGAATCTTGAAGAATGAGAGGAGAGGCACCTCAATAAGTAGAGGTGAGAAGAAGGAGTTAGAATGTAACTCCCAACTCAATGAATGCCACCATTCATCTATGTGTGTGCAAAGTGTCACCTCTTAAGGAGGTTATTACAAATATTCCTTATTAAAGGAATTAAAAAATAAGCCATCCTCACACATGTGTGAGATGACAAAAAGACAAAATACTTGTAGGGATTCCTTTGGAATATTCCTACAAGTTAATAAAAAATTACAATTAAAGAATAACCTTTACCAAGTAAAGATTAATCTTCTAACATCCCCCCTTAAGCTTTACTTGGGGAGGTTACATCAAACCCTTCAATGGGTTGTAATCCAAGATTTTTACAATGAAAGAGAAATTTATCTTTACAAAGAGCTTTGGTGAGAATATCTGCAACTTGATCTTCACCTTTACAATACAAAAGAGAAATTTGCTTGTCTTCAATTTGCTCTCTAATGAAGTGATGTTGAAGAGCAATGTGCTTGGTCCTTGCATGAAAAATTGGATTCTTTGCCAAAGCAATAGCACTTTGATTATCACAATACAAAGGAGTAGGATCCTTTTGAGGTAGACTCAAGCCTTCAAGTAATCTTCTTAACTATGATGCTTCTTTGGATGCATTAGTACAACCTTTATATTTAGCTTTTGTAGAACAAAGATAAGTAGATTGTTGTTTCTTACTATTCCATGAGATTTCACCTGATCCAACAAAGAAACAATAACCACAAGTGGATCTCCCATCATTGGGATTACCTCCTAAATCTGAATTAGTATAACAATATCATTTTCACTATGCTTAATATATAAATTTGGATAATTTTTACTTCTAATGAAACCTTGAGATAGAAAGAAAGCATAGCCCAAATTAAAAATGTCAATATATAGACATAGCAATAATAGATCTAGGTTTCCTCTCACTACATCATTTGTTGTATTGTAAAGGGAAATTGTATCAAGATTAATAATAAAGGACTTTGAAATTAGTCCTAAAGATGGTTTTTAAAAAACCATAGTGCCTTAGTAAAAAAAAATTCAATATCAAAAGTCCTAATAATGGTATAAAAACCATATTGCCTTCAATAAAATAATGAAACATAAAAGTTTCAAGAACTTGATCCCCATCAATTAAGAAAATAGATCTAAGTTCATCATAAATAAGTAAGTGCATACCATCAAAGTGGATGGAAATATTTTCCATGGGTCCCAAAAAAAAACTCCAATGAGACTTGATAAAATATATGATTCATTATAGATAGGGCTCCCTATGCAACATTACTGCAAATGCGACTAGCGCATAAAATATATATGTAAAGGCTCCATTGAGACTTGATAAAGAGATTAATTTGCAAAACATATATAGATGGAATAAATCCATCAAGAAGGAAAATACTCCAATGAGCTTTTAATTTTCAAAAAAATATAGATGAAATAAATCCATCAAAAAACCAAAGTTACCAATAAGGCACAATATCAGATTAATGAGACACAATAAAATATCAAATTCCCTTTTTCAAAACAACATAACTGTAGTTGAGAAGGAAACACTAGCTTTGTTTTAAATATTGTAATAGATCAAAAACCACAAATCAAGCCACCTTAAGTTATGAAAATTAGTAAAAAAATTGTGATGGAATAATGGGAATTGCATATTATGAAGTGAAGTATTATTAAGTATAAATAATTCATTTAAGATGATATTCATGCATTCATGACTACATGAATATCCCCTTTTCATATTCAAAATATAATTGAGTAAAACAAGTACACTATTATTGGGTTGATCAAGTCCAATAATAAAGTACTTGTGAAGTTATTTAAAAGAAAAAAATTATGTGAAGCAACATGATGAGATGCACCTAAATCAATAACCCATTCAAAAAGGTTTAGAAACATTCAAACTACATGTAAAAGCACGTCTAGATTGATCACCATTGTTATGAAATTGTTGATTATTTTGATTCATAGGCTTTTTCTCAATTTTCTTTTTAAAACAAGTATTTTGCCAATGACCATCCTTATTACAATAAGTGCAATGTGGTCTCTTAGAAGAGTTAAACTCTCTAGGATCATTGCCATTATTATAATGAGGTTTGAAATTATAATGTTGTTGTTTAGAATGAGATTTAAAATTTTGCTTATGCTTAGACAAGAAAGCATGTTCATTAGACTTAAGAGTACCAAACTGAATTAACTTAGCCTCTTCTTGTCTTAATAAATCACGAAAAATATCATAAGTTAATTGAGTAGCTAAAGAAGGAATAGCTAATTGAGCATGAATATTAGTAATGAATTGTTGAAATTGTCTAGGAAGACACTTTTTAAGAATAAGATGAATTAATCTAAGATTATCTAATTTAACTCCTAAACCATCCAATTGACTATTTAAAGCATCAAATTTCAATAAAAATTCATCCATAGATTTAAAATCAGAATACCTCAAATCTTCAAGTTGATCTTGAATTTGAATTTTTCTTGATTCATTTGTACTATCATAAATTGTTTTGAGTTTGTCCCATGCTTCATAGGCAGTTGTGCATGTCCCAATATGAACATAAAGTTCAGGTGACATGGAGATACCTATGAGACCAAGGGCTTCTTCATTTTGGAGATTCCATTTTTCAATTTCATCTTTGGATGCAGACAACCTGGTTTAGATTTAGGATTTGTAGCTACATCTAAAATATGTTTAAACCGAAAAATAAAAGAGATATGAGTCTTCCAAGAATGATAGTTAGAAGAATTTAATTTAATTTCTGGAATTAAAGTAGACATTGCAAAGATATTGAAATGCACAAAAAAAAACTTTATTAAAAGAAATACTTTATAGCTTGAGAAAGGAAATAACTAATTAGGCTTAAAAGAAAAATAAAAAATAAAAATAACCCTCTTTAAATAAATTTAAAATTTTGAAAGAAAATAAACTCCTTTTAAAGAATTAGTTTTTTTTTAGAAATAACCTCCTTACAAAAATGAAAATTTTGATAAAAGAAATTAAATGACTAATTTGAAGATATCAAGAACTTTGATTAAAAAACAAATAACAAATTAATTGATTAATATAATTATGAATATTATGTTAAATATTAAAATAAAATAATATTAATAAATAATATTAAATTTATAAATATTTTAAAAAAAAGGTCAATTTAATATTAAAAGAAAATTAATTTAAATCTTTAAAACCTTTATTAAAAAACTTAATAAATAATAAGTATTTATTTAAAGATAAATACGTAAAAAAGAGAGCTTTTTATAAAAAGTTTTATTGAAAGTTTTTATTTAAAATTAGAAATTCTTATTTCTTTTCTTAAAAAAGTAATCGGGCCTTTTGAAGAATTAGTTTTTTTAAACTTATAAGATATAAGAAATGGGCGGCACTTTTTAATTTATATTTAAAGATTTCAAAATGAAAAAAAAAGCGGCACAAATTTAGGGTTAAGATTTGATTTTAAAAAGAATCAATAATGATTTACGCACACCGGAGAAGGGCAGGTTGAAGGACATGCAAAGAGCTGCGCGGAAGGAGGCAACAGGGAGTGCTGATTTTAGGGTTTGAAAGAGGCACAGAGAAGCGGTAGGAAGAGGCCGCAGAGGGCTATGGGGAGAATGGGCGTGAGGGCCAGGCTGCGCACTTGCAGCCAAAAAAAAAGCAAAGGATACAAGACTGTGAGGCAGGGGCGGCCCAAAGATTTGGGATTTTTTTTTTGAAATGATTTCTAATCAAAGGGCCAAAGCCCTAATAAGATTAGGGATTTTTTTTTTTTAAAAGAATTGAAAAATAAAAGTTGAGATTATTTTTTAAAATTTGAAAAAGCCTTTTAACAAGAAAATTGATTTTTTGATTTTTTTAAAAACTCCTATAAACAAGGATATATTTTTTAAAAAAATATTAAATATTTTGGAAAAAGAAGTTTGAAACTAAAATATAATCTGATTTTTTACTAAAATAGAGTTAAAGCTCTTAAAAAAAATTTGAAATTTTTACAAAAGAGAAAATATAGTGAAATTTTCTTTTTATAGCTTTAACCTGATATTGATTTTTTTACAAACTAATGATTTGTTCTAAAACATTAAAAAAATAACCCTTTATTAGAGGGTTTTTAAAATTTTACAAAAAATAAACATGCATAGAAATTAGAATGGATTTTTTTACAGATCTAATAAAAAAAAAGATTAGTTTTTTTTAAAAAAGAATTTCTGAAGTAGAGTTAGAGCCCTTAAAAAAATTTGATTTTTTACAAAAATTTTGAACTATAACCCTTTATTTGAGGGTTTCTAAAATTTGGCAAAAAAATAAACATGCATGCAAACTAAAATACTTTGAAATTTGAAAACCAAAGAACTTAGAAATCTTTAGATAAAAAAAAATTCCTGCACAAGGGTTAGAAGACAAAAAAAACCAAGATTAGGCACTAGCTCTTCTTCTCCTCTTGAGAGTGTGCTAAAAAAATCTGGTAAACCTTCAACAATATAGCTCACAAGATATTAGTAATACCAAGCTCTGATACCATGAAAGGAAATAAAAAAGAGCAATGGAAAGTACTAATAAAGAGCAATTGTTTGAAGGAAAGAGATTACCAAATAAGTTGAAGTAGCCAAACCAAGCACCACCAAAGCAAGAGAGACACAAGAATTTGTTAAGGGGAAAAAGCAAGAAAAAACCCCAATATTATGAATGGAGGCAAAATGCCTAAAGAATAATACAAAGAGAGAGAGAGAGCTTCAGCCTTAGTTTGCTTCCATGAATCTTGAAGAATGAGAGGAGAGGCACCTCAATAAGTAGAGGTGAGAAGAAGGAGTTAGAATGTAACTCCCAACTCAATGAATGCCACCATTCATCTATGTGTGTGCAAAGTGTCACCTCTTAAGGAGGTTATTACAAATATTCCTTATTAAAGGAATTAAAAAATAAGCCATCCTCACACATGTGTGAGATGACAAAAAGACAAAAGACTTGTAGGGATTCCTTTGGAATATTCCTACAAGTTAATAAAAAATTACAATTAAAGAATAACCTTTACCAAGTAAAGATTAATCTTCTAACAGTATCACCCATTTCTTAGCAAGAATTTATTTCCCAAAAGGGTCTACAACTTCAAGAGCCTCCCAAAGCACTCCCTACAACACCTACCCCTATAGCATCTATTCCTGCGACCTCCACACCAAAGCCCTCTACCCAAGTTCAAACCAGGTCTTCTAGTAGAAGAGAAAAAGGAAAAATGAAGGTAGGAGAGTCATCTAGGGTAGAACAAACCCCAGAGTCTGACCCTCATGTTCAAAGACAACAGTGTCCCTCTCCTGCAACACCTTCTCCTATAGTAGTTCCTCCTGCAGCAACACCTGTTGTCACTGCAGTTTCACCATCATCTTCTTCTGTTGAGTTTGAACCCTCTAGGAAATTTAGAAAGAGGAAAGCCACGAGAGTGCCTCCTGCAACTTTCACATTACCAAAAAGAGTTTCAACAAGGAAATAATGTAAAGTCACCTCAACATCTGCTCAACCTAAAGTTATAATAATTTTAGAGGAATCTGAAGAACTGAGTCATAATGATTCTCAGAATGTATCTAAGAATGTTTGACATAGCCCACCTGTTGTTTTTGAGGACATGAAAAATGATCTAATAGAAGTTGATGAAGTACAACATGATAGTAATGAAAGGGGAATGCCAATTCTTGATGACTTGGCTGAGGCAGCTAGGAAAATCTCAGAGGAAGTACACTATCCTCCTACACAACAACATGAATTCATCTTGCAGCAAGAGGAAGAATAGACTGAACAATTAGAAGTGTCCAATGACACACTGTTACCCCCTGTAACTTGTTAGGCAATGGTTGTTCATAAGAAAACATTTTTGATTGAATTTTTGGAATACCTTAGGACCACATGGAGACCAGTCACATTTCAAACCTTGAGTTTCTGCCACTTAGCCAAGACTAAAATTCAACAAAGTCTTTGGGAGGAGGAGAAGAAGAAATTGAAAAGAGAAATTGAAAGGCAGAAATAGGAAATCTAGGAAATGAAAAAGAAAATGGATGAAATGATGAAAATAACTGGAAAAATTGTGAAGTGTAGACCACCGCCTAGGGTTTATGCTATGTGTCTAAAGGAACAATTTATTTGGTTTCAATTAATGAGAATTTCAAGGAATTTAGATCCTATTATTCATACAACCAAAGAATTTTATGATGCATACCAGGTAGCCCCTAGTTGGCTAAGAATTCTTTGTGTGAATTTTATTTGCATGGATTGATAATTCCCTCTGAAATAGAGTGGAATCCACTTCTTTATATTGGTGATATTCATTTGAGGTCACTTATGTCATGGGAAACCAATGAAACTAATTATGGCAGACAATTGGAAGCCTATGAATAAGTTGAAAGGGATGAACCTATACCACTGCGATCAGAAAGCACAGATCCCTACACAATGCTGAAAACTTGGCTTACTATTACATATAGGTTCAATGATCAAACACAAAAAGTAAAAATATTTGATATCAGAAAGCAAGTGTATGAAGAATTCAAAGATCAACCGTATATGTTTTGGAAGCTTGCCTCTTCTAGAATTGAAAAGAGATGGGATAAATTGATTGTTGGGCTAAGGAAATCTGAGCCACATAGGCCCCTAAATTTTGAAGCAGCCCTTGGAAGGATAGAGAAGTACATACAGCTTGGTCTTCAAAAGACATTCAAATTATGGTTGCCAATAACATTTCGACCTCCAATTTTAATGTGGCCAATTTATCCCTATCGAGCTACAGATGTTAATAAGGATACAAAAACCCTCAGATATGAAAGATGGCAAAATTTTAGAGGTTTCTATTATAAATTTGGGACTATGCCAAAAATCCATATTGCTCCTATGGATTTCAGGGAAATAGCCAGGAAGCTTAATGCTAGTGGACCATCATTAGGTTAAGTAGGGGGCAGATGATGAGCTCAGGATATGCTCATAATTTGAGAATCATGATGTATTTTTAATATCTCTACTTTATTGCTAATGGATGTTTTAACTATGTGATTAAACACTTTTTATCTAAAATTGGGTAGTATCCTATAGCAATACATTCCTATATTCCTATAGCTTAACATCTCTATGTGTCTTATTAATTACCCTATTTGACCTCTCAAATGACTGGTATAATGCATACATTTTTTGAATAATGAAATAGATTTAATATGTGATTAATAAATGTATCGTGTTGTTTGCCATGCATGATTTCTTTCTCCTCTGTCGCCTTGTGCATCGCAGGTTGTTGAAGGGAGAATGAATGAGTCAAGTGCAATAGATCTCGGCCCTGCAGTAAAGTCCATTTCTTGCACAACGTCAAGGAAGTTGTTCCAGCAAAGACTCTCTGACCGGGTCATTGGGAAGAAACTTTGATCATTAATCTAGGAAGAGTGGAATGTTAAATTCTCTCTAGATCATGTTGAACGGATATGTTTTCATTTATGAGAAGTCTATTCCTCGGTTTTAGGATACATTTTATGTCCGCGTCTTTCTCTGTTAGTTAGTTAGTTTCTTTTTTGGTTTAAATAAGTGTTCCTCCTGTGAAAGTGAGCAAGCATAGCATGTAAAAGTTAGTATGGTAATAAGAAGCATAATATGTAAGAGTTAGTACTATGATAAGAGATAGAGTTTTGTGTTAGTTTTCATATGAGCAGAACAATGTATATCCTTATGAGTTTATGAATAAAAGCTGATGAAGTTCTTAGTTCAATTCTTGCATAGCTGGTTGATGCTTGCTAAGGGGGCCCACTTAGTAAGTATCTATAGTTAGTTATTTATTTCCTATTGATCATAAGTTAGATTTCATTCTAGAAAGTTTTAGTGCAAACCCAGTCTTATATTGTTCTTGTAGCATCGGGAATCCATCCCTATGTTTGTTCCTGCAACATAAGGCTAGTTCATAGTTTATTTCTTAGTCACAGTTGTCGTAATGTCTACTTTGATTAAGTTATGCTTAAGTTAAGAAAGCTTTACGTTACATTCCTGTAGCATAAGTAGAATTCCTTTCATGCATTTATTTCTAGTAAATCATGACTGAAACTGGTTCTTAGTGCACATACAGTGTCACTCCATTTCAAGTATACATTCCCTGGTTTGACAAAGTAAATGAACGAACATAAGAAGATGTTAGTCGCTTGCTGGAATGTCCAATTCTTAGGTTAGGATTTGTTGTGACTTTTATATCCTTTTGTGGGAATGGCCACTAACCACAATAAAATGATAATATTTTGTTATAATATTTTAGATATATGTAGAGGACTCATGTCCCAATGTGATGCATATTTATTTGTAATTTTTTTTGAAATAAATAATTAATTATGAATTTTTTATTATAACTTTTAAAAAATATAAAATTTGTATGTCTGACCACCTTAACTTGGTCAAAACCTCATGAAATTTAATTTTTTATTTTTTAATCCTATAGTATGTGAAGCATAGAATGTGACACATGTTTCAGATTCAAAAAATGTCATACCGTTTGAAAGCTATAGATGTTTTCCAATCAGCCTATCAATCAGGACTTTAGTTGTAATTCAAATAGAAAATGAATAATAATTATTTATTATATTCAAAGTAAAGCATAATTTATATTAGTGGAAAGCTAAGAATCTTCTTTAAAACTCTTTTCATTTTATCAATTTTGGGTAAAAAAAAAAGTTGTCAACCACATACCCTACACATACCCATAATATCACCACTTTTTGGCCTATCATGATCCTACACATACACCTAGGATTATGTGGCTAAAAAGTGGGGATAGGACTACTAAGTTTTCTCACCTCTCTATGCTTAAACACAAGACTTCTGACTGAATCAAAATGATCAATTTCAATAATCGAGTGTTGGAGAAGGATGTTGATTTGTAGTTTGTTGCTTCCTCCTACTTTTCTAAGTTAATTTCAGTGGAGGGGGAGCTTGGCTTGGTGTGTCAAGATGATATTCTTAGGGTTATCCCTCAACTCACAAATGATGATATTAATAGGTAGTTGGTAAGCATTCTTTTGGTGAAATAAATTAGAAGTGTTGTTTTCTCTTTTGAAAGAAATAAGGAATCAAGTCTAGATGATTTTCCTATGTCTTTTTTCAATCCTTTTGGGAAATTATTGATAAGAATGTTGTTTTGGCTACCAAGGAGTTCTTCAATTTTGGTTCTCTTTTGAAGGAATTGAACTCCTATTTTATTGTTCTTGTGCCTAAGAAACCTAGTGTTGCTTCTTTTGATGAGTTTCATCCCATCCGTTTATGTAACGTGGTTTATAAGATCTCCTCTAAGGTTCTAGTGATCAGATTACAAAGGGTTCTACCTCTTATCATTTCACCTCAGCAAAATGGGTTTGTCGTTGGTAGGAAAATTCTAGATTCTATTCTCTTTGTTCATGAGAATATTTACTCTCTTACTATTAATAAGCATGTTGGTTTTATTATGAAGCCTGAATTACTTAAACCTTATGATAAATTTGATTGGGGATTTATTTCTACAATGTTGGCCTATTTTGGTTTTGGGGAAAAATTGGTGGCTCTTGTGCTTCAACTTATCTCTACCCCTCAGTTTTTTGAACTTGTCAATGGGTCTCCTCCTCTCTTTGACTATTCTAGGGGTCTGAGGAAAGAAGATCCTATATCTCCTTTTTTGTTTATTATCATGGTGGTATCTTTGGGTCATCTCATCCAAAGAATTATTAACACTGGGGTTATGTCTGGGTTAGCCCCCTCTTTCAACAATATTATCTACTCCCATCAGCAGTTTGTGGATGATTCTCTTATGCTTGGAAAGTCATATATTAAGGAGGCTAAGGCGATTAAGAATATTTTACAAAAGTAAAGTATGAGGCTACTTCAAGGAAAAATGTTAGCTTACCCAAGAGTGTTATTTTCTTTTTCAACACTCTAGTCCATAGGCAGACTAAAATTGCAAGAATTTTTTAGTGCTAGATTGGGGAACTCTGCGTCTTATTTGGGTCTTCCCTTGTGCTCTAATGTTGTTGATTATATTTGGTGTGTCATGATTGATAAATTTAATTCTAAATTGGCTGCTTGAAATGGAGCGTTGTTGAGTCAATCCAGGAAAGTGCAGCTAATTAAATCTAATTTTCAGAATCTTCATATTTATGCTCCCAGTATTTTCTATATGCCTAAGAATTTTGTGGATAAATTGGAAGGAATTCAGAAAATTTTCCTTTGGTCCAGTGTTGAGGATAAGAGAAGAATTGATTTGGTTTCTTGGGATGATGTCTATAGACCCAAAAATTTTGGTGGTCATGGAATCCATAAAATCAATTTTTTTAATATTTCCCTTCTTGGAAAACAGCTGTAGAACCTTATGCTAGCTAAGAGTGAATGGGAGAAAAATTCTTGGAGTAAATACTTACATTGTATTGATGGTATAAAGGGGTTCTAATCACTTGACTTCCCCCCCTATCTAGTTCTACTGTATGGAATTGTATGGTTAAGGCCTATAGGCTTGTGGCCAAGGGTCATTTTTGGAAAATGAGAAATTGTAGAAATATTTTCTTTTGGGAAGATAGTTGGTTTGGAAAGAGGCCTCTTAAAGATGATCCATGGGATCAACCTTTCATGGATCTATGTGTGCAAATATTTGGCAACCTTATTATTGATTATATTGAGGGAGGTTGTTGGAAACAACTACACAAGGTGGACCCTAGACTGGAGGCTCTTTTTGAGGCTATCTCTATGGTTCATATTCCTTCTCTCCCTTCTTCTGATAAATTTGTTTGGAGGAATTATTCTAATGGTAACTTGATCATTAATTCTACATCATTAATTCTACATATTAGAATAAGACCAAGAATATAATTCAATAAAATCATGGGGAAGTGCATAATTTCTTGGATTTCATTAGATTCAAGGAATTTTCTATTAGCATACATTATTTTATTATTAAGTGATAGTAGTTATAAAATTTAAATTTCTAACTATCTCCAGTTAAACCAACTACCTATGCCCACTCTTTCCTTTGTTCCATGCTTGTATAAAGGCAAATGTTGCTCATTGTTTAGGGGTTCACCCCGCAGTGCGATGACAAGTCACTTGGCCCTATTGATAGGGCATCCCAAGTTTGATTCGCTTCACTTCAACTTCCTTAGGTGGATGGAGGATGATGTATAGATGGAATGGCTAACAGCATATTATGACGCTCCGTGTTGGAGCTTGAAAGTTGAACCTACCGGCTGGAGATTGGAGGACAGAGTTAGAGGACGGTAGACGCAAATGATTAATGGAGGATGAAAGATGCATTGGGAGCATGAGTGAGCAGGAAGGAAGGAAGACAGTGTGCCAGCTAAAGGACGGGTGGGTAGGAGGTAGGGAGGAATGGAGGATAGAAGAAAGACGGGTGAACGAGAGATAGGGAGGATGGAGGAAGTGAAGGATTGGAGAAAAAATAGAGAATGGTGGAGAGGTAGGAAGGTGGGAGAGACAAAGGAGGTAGGAGGATGGGAGAAAAAGGATAATGGAGGAAGGGAGAAAGAAATGAAGGTAGGAGGATGATTGAAGGAGAATGGAGAAAAAGAAGATGGTGTTAGCAGGACAGAAAGGAGGATGGAGATCAAAGGCGAGAGGAGAAGAGAGGAAGGAGGGTGACAGAGGAAGCCTGAAGAGGAAGGAAGGATACATCTACATGAGACAAATTAAGGATGAAATTGGGGATGGGGTCCCCCATTGTGACTCCACCGGTTCATAGCTCTAGTCAAAAGTGACTACCGATCAAAAAAAAAAAATGTTGCTCATTGTTTAATCTATTAAGTATTTATTCGCTCATTTTTATATTAGAGCATCACCTTTCTCTATGCCTATGAAAATTAGAGCTTAATAGTTATGTTGGGCCTATGAGTTAAATGACATGAAGACTTGTGTAAGAATAGATCTAGCATGATGTTTGATATTTGTTAAGAATGAAGGTGATTTTTACAATGAGATGAAATTCTTTGTAATTCATCATAATTAATTTATTGTAATATTTGTAGAATTTTGATCTAAATAATTTTTATGAACAACATATAAAATAATAGAGATGAACTCATTGATATCATTAACAACATACAACAATACATATTTATACTAGAAATTAATCCAACTACTTTCCTAGATATCTAGCAACTAATTCAATAGATAGTTGTAGTTGATCAACAACAAACTAGGTCTTATTGACAACTAAGTATGACAACAAATTGAAATGTGGATATATCAAATAGTTTTATGTAGACTCCTATCCAAACTCTTCCTACTTGCATAATTTAATTATTGAGTTATTCAAACATTCCCCCTTAAGGAATAATGAAATTTTGCAAGATTCCTAACATATATTTATGTGATACAAGCATTTTATTGCCTAATGGCTTAGTAAATACATTATCCATATTATTAGTTGTGTTACAATGTTGTAGCTCTATCTCTTGAGAATGAGTCTTTGCTCTAGTAAAATAATGTTGTGTTTCAACGTGCTTTGATATTGCATGATAAATTGGATTATTTACAAACTTTATTGTACTTTGATTCTCATACTTGATTGGAGTTGGTCCTTCTTGCTTTTGTCGCATATTTTCAAGAATCCACTTTAGCCAAATAGCTTCATAGGTAGCACCGTATAATGATTTTATACTTAGATTTAGTAGATGATAAAGAAATAGTTGGTTTCTTCTTGCTAATCCAAGAAACAACACCTAATCCTATGTTGAATGCTAAACCAATTGTTGATTTACAATCATTTGAATCACCTACCTAATTAGAATCTGAATCACCTATCAACTCAACATTGAAATGGTTAGTATATTCAATACAAAAATATAAGGTACATTGTAGGTATTAAATGACACTTTTTGCTTCTTTCCAATGAGGTTGTAGAGGCTTAGCCATGAATTAGCTAAGTATGTTGACTGAATATGCAATATCAATCCTTGTAGTGGTCAATTAGTTCAAACTTCCCACCATCTTTCTATATAAATTTCCATTGACTTTTGTAGTATTATTATCACTATAAAACTTAACATTTTGTTCTAATGGAGTAAACACTCCTTTACAATATTTTATATTAAAATTTGAAGCAATTTGTTTGTATAATTTCATTGAGTAATCATAGTCTTACCATCTTGTCTCCATACTTCAATTCCTAAATAATAATGTATTTTACCAAGGTCCTTGATTTCAAATGCATGTGATAATTCTATTTTAATTTCACCAATAAAATCTATAGTAGTTCTTTTTATGATTAATTCATCCAGATACAGTGAAATCAAAATGACATTTCCATATTCATCATTCCTTATGTACAGATTTTGGTCAGTTTTACTTTTGACATACCCTTGTTGAAAGAAGAATTTATCAATTTTCTCATACCATGACCTTAGTGTCTACTTGAGACCATACAATAATTTCTTTAACCTACATGCAAAATTTTGTTTTCCCTTCTTTACAAGTTCTTCAAGTTGAAAAAGACATATTTCTTCTTTTAAATCACCATTCAAAAATGTTGACTTAAGCCATTTGATGTAACTCCCAATTTAACTTAGTAGCAAGTGCAATCATGATCCTAATAGTACTCATTTTAGTAATAGGTGCAAAATTATCCTCATAATATGTTCCTTCATTTTTTGATTATCCTTTTGTAATGTAGGAAATAGGGTTCCACCTTTTTGGAAGATAGAACACAAGCAAGGGGATATTGGACCCTCCTATTTCACTAACATATCATTCAAAGAGACCCCTAGAGATCTCAAGCTAGGGATGAAGTAGGAGAGAGATATCTTGTAATGGGGTGTCCTAGGGTAGGATTAGAGACTAAATGAGGGTTCACTACCAAGCTAGGGCTTGGAAAGAGAAGATATGAAAATGACATGTAAAACTTAACTAGATGGCCTAGGAAATGAAACTAAAATACAGAGTATCAAACTGGAAATGAAAAGAGGTGCACCTAGAAGAAGGATGAGGTCAAAACAAGCTCCAAAACCCTTAAAAAATAAAATAATTTCCACTGGGACTCATACGCTAGTCTAGGAAATTTAGCCCCAAACTAGGGTTTTTGTGCCAAAATTGGAATTTGACAATGTATGATCGGGAACAACTAAAATCTAGAAAATATGATATACTAGGACTCATATGCCACAAGTTGTGTATCAGTCCCACTTAGCATTTTTGGAGGGTTAAGACTTGAATCTTCTCTCCTATCTCTACTCATCCTTGCACACTTCATTTTTGGATCTGAAACCTTGATTTGCAACCTGTAGGTGACTTTATTGAATATATCAACCTTGTGATGACTTGATGACCTTCCTCAACCTTGCCACCTAATATTCAAAGGATCTTCAAGCTCCAAGAAACCTAGATCTGCAATCACACATGTAGAGAGAGAAAATAATGTTGATTGTTAGAGAATAGGGGTTTTCCTTAGTCAAACCCCATTTAGGTAATTAAACCTTGTGATGAAACAATGAAACATAAATATGAAACATGAAATATGAAATTGTAATGTCGTAAAATTGTACCCCTTGCAATTTCACATACATTCTTGTATCTACTTTAGTGTCCACTTAGTTATCATCTTATGTGGGCTCATTTTAGCCCTTGCATTAGTCCTTTCCCCTCTTAGGATGCTCAAAAACCCCTTTTTAGTAGCTACCTTTACATGTCAGCTTTGTGTTAAACTTGGTGCTTTTCCCATTCTTGTCATTTTTTAGCATGATGTTTTTGGACACTAGCATGTCACGTGGATGTCTGCATGTCACGCTAGTGTCCTGCGATGTTTCAACATTCAAATGACCTTTTATGAGCATTTTTTCCACTTGTTAGCTAGTTTTTTTAGTGGTAACTGCTCGATATGCCTTGTAACCATTTGAGAAGCTTTTTTTCCCTCTTTAAAATTCATCTTTTCAATGCATTTGGCCTTCTTCTGGCCTTCAATATTAGACATTCTCCTATCTTTCTCTTACTATCTTGTTTGCATAGCTCTTCTTGCTTGCTACAACAACACTTTCAAGCTCTCTTTACAAATCTCTCAAGCTCTCACAACAATCCTTGCAACCCTCTTGGCTCTTGAAATTATCTTTGTCTCCCTCATCAACTTCATAAGCCTTGCATGTGATATCTATGTTATTCCTTGCACCTTTAAGCATCTTGGGATTTTTCACATCCCCTATCAATTGCATCTCTACTTCATGATACGGGTTCTCCTCCTTGAGTAGGGATTGCTTTTATCACCTACATTCTGTGATATGGGTTCTCCTCGTCAAGTGAGGTTTTATTTTATCACTTATCGTATACTTTGTTTCTCTCCATCTATCTAGTTCTCCATGGAGGTGGGAACACAAAAATGGGGGCTTGACTAAGGCCAACCCCTATACAGTCCCAACATTTTCTCCAAATCTTATGTATGTAGGTATTAAAGACATTCATTTGCTAGATGATCCATTACTTGGATTTTTGTCAGTTTCTATCTCTCGGCCTCTTCTAATTTATTATCTACTTTACTATATTTTAGTTCTACCATATTCTACTATTTTCCTATACTCTAGAAGTTCTCACCAATTAGATCGTTAGTAGTTCTATTGTTTTATATGAAAAACTTACTTTTTAGTCCGTACAAGATGTCAACGAGCCTCTGGGATCCCAGTGTACTGTGTTGTCATCTATATTTCACATTTTCATCCTTTGGCCAAGTGCTCATGAATTTGTCCAAAAAACCTTTGTTACCTACTCACTCTAATTTTGAAACTCTCACTTTATTCCCTGAGGCAATTTAGGGCAGTTCACCCCTTGGGAATATCTTGAAAATAAATAGACTCGTGAGTAGTGAATCCCCATTCTCTACATTTTGGTGAACTTGATGTGAACCAAAGTATTTTTCAAAAAACTAAGAATTTATTTACCCCAACTTGGTGGGGTCATAACTTTTGACTCAGTCCTCATAATTTAGAACCGTTTGCACCATTGGAAAAGTCTCCCAGAGGGATTCTTCAATCCCTAAAATGATGTTCCCTCAATAGCTGAATTTTAGGGATTTACGGGTATGTGCAGGATCATCATGGAAAAAAAAGTTCTTAAGTGGCAAAAAATTCAAAAAAATCAGAGTTAGGCAACTTAATGTAAAAATATGAATAAGTTATCTATATTATTTCAATAATATGTTAGAATAGAATATGTAGCAAATTCAATGTAGTTTATAAAGTACTAGGTTTGTTTAAAAAAAAAATCCTATTTGGTGAAAAATTGAAATTTCAATGCAGTGGTACTTAAATTTCAGGGAAAAAATAAGAAGTAGGTGTCTGTTTAACCACCCTAACTACAATAAAATGATAATATTTTTTTAGAAGATTTTAGATATAACTAGAGGACTCATTCCCTAATGTGATGCATATATTTTGTAATTTTTTCTAAATAAATAATTAATTATGAATTTTTATTACAATTTTTTAAAATATAAAACTTGTATGTCGACCACCTTAACTTGGTGAAAACTTCATGAAATTCAAATTTTTATTTTTTTAATCCTATAGTATGTGAAGCATAGAATGTGACACATGTTTTGGATTCAAAAAATGTGATATTGTTTGAAAGCTATAGATTTTTTTCAATCAGCCTATAAATCAGACTTTAGTCATAATTTGAATAGAAAATGAATAATAATTACTTATTAAATTCAAAGTAAAGCATAATTTATATCAGTGGAAAGCTGAAAATATCCTTTAAAAACCCTTTTCATTTCATGAATTTTGGGTAAAAAAATAGTCGTCAGCCACATACCCATCATATTGCCACTTTTTGGCCCATCATGATCCTGCACATACCCTGACATGAGTTCTGACCCAAAATTCTACTTTGAAGACCTTTGAAAATGCAAATTACTAGAACCTAGAAAATACCAAAACAATTAGGATTTTCAGTTTTTCTCAATTCTGTCACCCCTAGATTGCTCCAAATCAGTTGGCTTGTTTATTCATTTTTTATTATATTTAGCTTACTATTTTAAAAATTAATTTAATATCTTCTTTTATGAGTTCAATATCTAATTATATTCAGAATGGTAATGATGTTCCATTTCATGCATGTGATAGTGACTTGGATTTTCCCATGTCACTCAGTATCTTTGATCCTTCTCTTGAAATTCTTCTTGCATCGAAGGATATTTTTTTAGAAGATGAAATTATTGATAATTTTCTTAATTTTACTCTACCTCCTATTCATTCCAATGCACTCTCTTCTAGAGATGATGCATGAATGAATGATGACTCTCTTCCCTGTTCTAATGTGCTATCCTCTAGAGATGATGTTATTGGATAGGACAACTAAGAGGGGGCGGTGAATTAGTTGTCACATATTATAGTCTTAAATTCAATTACTAGAACTAATACATCTATTGATTAAGTGATTAAAACCATGAAATGTAAATCCACAAACATAATAACACCATATTTGCATAGAAAACCCAATGAGGGAAAAACCATGGTGAGGATTAACTCACACTAAAATGAATATCAAAATCGATTACAAAAAGGCTCACTACCTAAGATAAGGCTCACTACCTGAAATAAGGCTCAATGCCTAAAATAAGGACTCATTGTTGGAAATAAGTACACTGTCCATAGGGATATAACCTGGAGGGATCACTACCACAGAGATACAAAGAAGATGGCTCACTACCATAATACAAAAGTTATCATTTACCACCAAAAGTGAACTGAGGAATTAAATTTTTCTTGTACTGAATTCAGTTTCGAATGAAGCTTAGTAATCACTCAATAGTTATGGTCTAACTACACACTTTTTTCCTCACCTAATTCACTTATTTTGATTTGCAACAACCACAAACTTTTTTGACTTTATGTTCTTATTTTATAACCTCACATCTCACATCCTTCTCTCTTACTCTTCAAAGACACATATGAATATATATATATATATATCTTACAAATTGATTAGGTCAGCCAAAAACATTCATAAAGTATTGCATATGCCAAGTCAGCCAAGATCTTGAAATAACCAAATCATAGTTTGTCACACAGTAGGAACCAAGCCTAAAACCAACATGTGGGACCACATATAATTGTAAACTTCAATGTGAAATAACTTTTGATAAATTAGTCTTATATACAGCACTGTGTTGACATCAATGACAACTAGTTGATGCAATCTTCAAATTCCAACAATCTCCCCCTTTTTCATTGACGGCAACACAAGATGTGAAAAGCCAACAACAAGAAAAATTATTTTCATTTTTCACATGCTTCATCTCTCCTTTTTTCACATGCTCTCTCTCCGCATTTGACATCAATGACAAAAAAGAAGGTTATATCTGCCCTTTACTTCAATTTTTTTTTTTCAAAAGTGATTCTTTACCTCAATCCTTCTTTCTTCAAAATATTTCCTTGTATTTTTATTTTAGTTTCGAAAGACATTTCTTCCAAGAATCCACTGCCAGCTTGATGTATAGACATATATTGTGGTTCTTTGCTAGTAAATCAATTGTTTCTCTATAGTTCCCAAAAGCAGTAGGCCACCAAAGCCAATACCTACATACACTATTTACACTTTTGATATAGCTCCTTAGTTCACTTATATTCCAATTCAACCTATTTTGTTCATTTGTACATCTTTCTTATAAGGCCAATTGAATTTCTCCTTTTGTTGTTTCAGTAGGTGACAATTCCCTTAATTTTTCCTCAATCTTTTCAATCAATACTTCCGATAAGGTGCTTTTCAATTCACTTAGATCAAGATCATTATGAATTACATAGATAGCAAGAGCATCTGTAATCTCTTCTTGTTCATATGATTGTCAAGACAACAATAAATCTCCAATCTTCTTTATTCCATCAGATTGCTCAAAAATATTTAACACCTTTTCTTTAGTAACATCTTCTTCATCACCATCTATTGATACCAAATCAAGTGCTCCTACAATTTTTGCTTCCTTTCCTTCTTCCTTCTCCTTTGTCTTCATCTTCATTTTTCAGAGGGAGAAATGAACTGATTTTCCTTGTTTTCCTCTTTTCAAAGGAGAATCCTTCTTCAAACATCATAAATGGACTAGAAATCATACCATAATTCCATGTATTTATCTTAATAATTTCAAAATACTCTTGGGAAACCTTTTCCCTTTCTACTAGACATTTCATATATTGATAATCTTGCTTCCCAACTAGTATAGTAGACTTCCACACAACATTTTCTTTCAATGGTAATGAATTCAGAAAGTACATCGAGCATTTAACAAAAGTTTTGAAGTGAAAAGGATAATTATCATTCTTTTTCATATTTATATTTTCAATTAGTTGATTTCTTTGTAACTCACACAAGTCAAAATCCTCCTTTTTCTCAACCATTTGATGGACAACATAAACAACAATAGCTGAAGTAGAACCTCCCCTATTCCTAAAATAAATCTTATACGAGATACCATATGCAACATATCTTATCACTGGGTCAATTATGGTGTGAATTATAAGTGCCCTTTGATCTCCTGTTACCCTAGTTAGGGCTCTTACCTCTTTGTTCTTTATGGATTTCTTGACTAGAATAGGTCTGATATTACATAGTCTTGTTATTGCTGCAATTGCTTCCTTCATGATCTCATAGGGTTTTTCAAGGATTGTCTAATTACCTTTAATTCTACTTAAAATAACCCAAACAATGTCCACATTTGAAAAGTATGGAAATTTACTCCAAATTTCTAAACCCTTGTTCCCAAAATATTTGACCTTTTGCATTTTCTCAACTGAAAGAGAAGTCTCGACAATTTGAATCATTCCATGATCAAATTCATCAATCTGTAACTTACTCAATTTCTGTGATTCATTGTTGCATAGATTAAATACCACCATTTCCTTTGACTCCATTACTTCTACATTGTTCTTCATACTTTCACTTACCAGTAACCCTAACTCTGTTTCTCAACTCATTCACTTGAAAATGAAAATTACCACTCAATTTTCCTTATTTAACTTATCGCTTTTAGGTTTTCATTATAAAGGATAATTTATTGCTTTCCACATCATCATTTGTACTTTAGTCCATCATTTCTCTTTTTTCCTAAGCTATTATTCAATTTGTGAGATGCACAGTAAGCAAAAAAAACTCCACAAATCTTCTATAATGCTTGTTTTCAGCTAGAATTTTCTTCATTTCCTTTGGAATGAAAATTTACATCGCATATCCTTGTGTCATCGCATGACATCTCTTATAGCAGGGGTTCGATATATTTTTCTGTGACTGCTCCCCTTGAGGCTATTACTAAATTTAGTTCATAGAAGAGCTATTTGCATCAGATGCAGATACAAGATTATCTTATTTTTCCTTGCTCTTTGGTTCTTCTTTCTTTCTCCAAGTTTTTGCTATTTCTCTAATCACTTATTCTAGATTAAGCTTGTTCTTTTGTTTCAGATTCAGTTTCTTCCAAACTTTTCTCTTACAAAATTTTGAGATATGTTCAGATTTGTTGCAAGAGTGACATAAACAATCTTTGATCAAGAGAGTTTGTATTCATCTTTGTCTTGCATTGATTAGCCTTATGCTCAAAATTATTGCATGTGTAAAAGTAGCCTTGAAAGGAATGAAATGTTCTATTGGTAGTAAATTCGTTCATCACTATCCAACTTCTATATTCTATAGATTTAAGCCCAAACTTGTTTCAAAAATAGCATTGTCCACAAAAGAATTTATTATGGTTCATCATTCTTCTACATTTTTTTTCTCTATGTCTGAATTTATTGCATGAATAAAAAATCCATTAAAAGATGTGCACCTTTCATCATTAGGTTGTCGGTTGTGTATCCTTTTGGTATTGATACTTCTATTCTTTCCTTGATAAGTATTTTCTTGAAATTGCCTTTGACTATTCATTTTGTTGAGACTTGGATTAGTCTTTGATATTTATGCTTCTTCAAGTCCTAGACCACCTTTATCCTTTACAAGTTCTGAGATGAAATAAATTCATCAAGCATTCCTGAACTTATCTTAAATTTGTCTTCAAAAAAAATTCCCCTTTCTAGATCAAACATAAGAATTGCTACTTCCTATTCAAGCTTGTCACATTTTTATGTCTTTTGAATGATAATTTATTTTATTTTTCCAATTTCCAATTTTAGATTCTCTTCCATTATCTTGATTTCTTCAAGTTTCATTCTTATATTTTTAATAGTCTCCTTTGCTTCTTTTAGTTCCTGGTAAACTTCTTTATGTTTGAACTTAAATTTCTAGATCTGGTTTCTTAGTTTCTAAATGCATTCACCTTCTTGCTTGAAATTTTATTTCAAATCTTCATTCTCACACTCTAAGGTCTTTTCTCTCAATTCTACATCTAAGTTAGATCCCTTCATATTTAGTTAAACCTACCAATATCTCCTTCAAGTTTTTTAACTTATTCCAAATGACCTTTCTCTCATATGAATTGTTGGATAAGACAACTAAGAGGGGGTGAATTAGTTGTCATAGATTATAACCTTAAATTCAATTACCAGAACTAACACATAAAATTATTAAGTAATTAAACATCAAATGAAAATCCACAAACACAATAACACCAGATTTACATGGAAAACCCAATGAGGGAAAAACCACGGTGAGGATTAACTCACACAATAGAGAATATCAAAATTGTTTACAAAAAGGCTCACTACCTAAGATAAGGTTGACTGCTTGAAATAAGGCTCACTACTTGAAATAAGGACTCACTGTCCTGACTCATTGTCCATAGGGCTACAACCCGGAGGGCTCACTACCACAAAGATACAAAGAAGATGATTCATTATTAGAATACAAAATTTATGTCTTATTTCCAAAAGTGAACTAATGAATTAAACCTTTCTTATGTTGAATTTAGTTCTGGATGAAGCTCAATAATCACTCAATACTTATGGTCTAATTACACACTTTTTCATTTCCTAATTCGTTTCTTTTGATCTGCTACAACCACACTTTTATGACTTTATGTTATTTTATAACCTCACATCTTGTATCCTTCTCTCTTACTTCTTAGAGATAGATATGAATATATATCTTACACATCGATTAGCTCAGCCAACAAAATCCATAAAGTATTGCATATGCCAAGTCAACCAAGATCTTGAAATATCCAAATTATATTTTTCCACATGGTAGGAACTGAACCTAAAACCAATATGTTGGACCACGTATAATGGTCAACTTCAATGTGAAATAATTTTTGATAAATTAGTCATTTATACAATACTATGTTGACATCAGTGACAACCATTTGATGCAATCTTCAACTTCCAATAGATGCAGTAATGAATGATGAATCTCCTTCCACATCTGATCCTTCTTGGATAGATGTTGAGAATATTTCTTTGAATAATTACTCCACTAGTTATGATTAGTCTGTAAATATAATCTATTTCTATGCTATCCCTCAAAGGCCTCACAAACCAGTTATTTATTTGAATCCAACTAGTCATTTTGTTAAAAGGATTTATTCTATTAATGGTGTTCCATTTGATAGTCACTCTCTTGATATTTCTAAGGCTCCCTCTTATAGAGTAGTAGCCCATACTTATAATACTAAAAGGAATAAGAAAAATATTAATAAACCTAAATATTAATAAACCTACTTCTTTACAAACTACTCAACCAAGCTTTCCTCAAGCACCTAAACCTACAACTAAAGCACCTGATGATTATGATATTGTTAAGTAACTCCACATTACTCTAGCCAAGATATCATTGTCGGACTTGCTTCAGCTAGCTACGGTTTATTGAGGTATACTTCACAAAGTCTTGGAAAAAATATTCTTGCCTTCTTATGCTAGGCCAATGGATGTTAATGCATTGATAGCACATATTCATGTGGATTCACTAAATATCACATTCTATCTATAGGAATTTTTTTCCCTAGATGTGCAGAAACAAGCAGATCCTTGATCATAGTTAACATTAATAATATTGGCAATAGAGCTACTCTTGTTGACACTAGTTCAATGCTCAATGTATGTAGCATTCATCCATTTCCTAAGATAAATATTTATTTATCTTCTCTTAATGCTTTTTATGTTGACATTCGTGGGTTTGATAATGTTGGTCAACAAGCTCTAGGAATGATAGTCTTTCCTTTGAGGTTAGGACCCATTATCATACCCACCCTTGTGTATGTTATGGTAGAAAAGTTACCATATAATCTTCTACTCGATAGAAAATGGATTCATGCTATGCGTGCAGTCCCATGACCTACCTTACATAAATTTATTAAGTTTATTTGTAACAATAATGTAGTCACAGTTAGGACTGACCCTAAGGCTATGCACTTATGTGAAATGGTTGCTACTAGTCAAGTTTTCTTTGTGCCTACTCTTATTCCTTTAGTGTCTTCCAATAAGTCAATGTTTACTCAAGTAGGACCTAATACAAAGGATACTCTTGAGATAGATGTCCCTGAAGAAGATCCTTTTGAGGCAAGAAATCTTAACTCTGCTCTATCTACCTCTTCTCAAGAAGATGCATGTCTTGGTGATGATTAGGGTTCTATGGACTTTATATAATCCTTTAGTAGGGAACATAAATTCAACTTGATCCACTTAATCCTTCCAATAACAGATGTCATCCACACCTGCTATCAAAGATGCTTATTCTTGTCCATCGTGGGATTATGTGAATGCGAATTATAATGTTCTTAACATTCATACTACCCTTTTGGGGAAGATGATCACACTTTTGATAAATAGGTTAATGTTGGAAGTCCTATCAAGAAGGTTGATAGTGATCTTGTAGAAGAGTCAATCCACATTGTTGGAATAATTCTCTCCATGCAGATCCTCCTCATCAAGATTTGCATACATGTTATGGCCCTAGCTTTAAGCTTGTCTCTCAATATGGCTATGAGCGTAAAGGTTGTGGGAATAATGAACAAGGAATTCAAGTCCTTATAGAATGCATACCTCATAAGCGTAATTTGGTACTTGTTTGCTTGAATGAAGAATCTAAGATGAAACCACAATTGAATGTGGACATAATTTCTACTCAATGCCATTCTCTTGAAAAGTTTCTATAATAGAAAAAAGAGTATGCCTTTTCCTTGCTTGATTTGGGAATAATTAATGAAAAATTGAATGTAATGTCACCTTGATCTAGTGTTGTGAGGTGTTTTACGCATCCACATTAGGTCTTGGGCCCTTTTTAAGCTAAATTAACCTAACTCTATTATAATTTAATGTTGTAAAATGTATTTATTTATACATTCATATTAAATTTAAGTAGCGTGTAAACTAAGGTGGACCTAATCCAGTGTTTTAATGTATTTTACACATTCACATGGGATTTAGGGCCCTTCTAAGCTAAATAGACCCAACTTTACCTTAATTTAGTGTTGTAGAGTGTATTTATTTACACTTTCACATTGGATCTTTTTCCCTATTTCATTTATGACCTTCATATCATCATTAATAGGCCCCTATGACCCTATATTGTGCATCCCAAGGCATAATTTAATCAAGAACCTATAAAAATCAACATATGAGCTTAATTTCTTCACTTCCCAACATCCTAGTTGGAAAAATAGCCCCTTGTGGGACCCACTCACCAGTTTGAGTGAATGAGTCTCATCCAGGTGGAACTCATTCACCTAAGATGGTGAATTATTTTCAAGGTTTGAGTTGGAAAAATTGGGTTTTAAGTTCAAATTTCTCCTATGTCATCCTTGGGGATCAGATAAATAGTCCTTTGAGTGCATTTACTATACAAGCAAGCTTCCAAATCATTAATTCATCATTTATTCATCTTATCAAATCAAGAAAGCAAGAGTTAAGAATTCCAAGTCTTCATAAGAGAATCAAGAGACCATTCAAGATTGTTTCTAAAGCATTCAAGGGAAAAAGTATTCATCAATTGTTGCAGCAATTTAAGATCCATCCTCATGGCAAGGTTCTAATTGAATTGTTTCATTTTCATGCTTCATTATCGTATTTCATCATTTTGTTTAATTACCTAAAAGGGGTTTGACCAAGGAAAACCCCTATTCCCTATCAATCAACACTTTTATCTCTCTCTCTCTTTGTGTGATTGTAGATTTAGGTGATTTGAACACTTGAAGATGATTGCAAATTAGTTTGCAAGCTTGTTGGAGTGGTCCCCTTATTTTCAAGTCATAGCTTTCATTAGATGTTCATCTACAACCTCGAAATTAGCGTTTTAGACCTAGGAACTTGGAGGAACATATTAAGTAGACTAAGAAGAGCAAATTCCAACTTTTAATTTCTAGAAAATGAAAATTGGACTCATTTTCCACAAGTGGAAAATGAGTCCCACTACAGGTGTTTTACTTAAATCTTTTTAGATTTGGCTACCCTTTGGCTGAAACTTGCTCTTGTGCAAAAACCCAGATCTGGGACTATTTCTCCTAGAATGGCGAATGAGTCCCACTTGCCCAAAAGTAATTTTTTTAAAAATTTCAAAGCTCCATTTAATCTCCTTCAGACTTATAGGTGTACACTTCCAATATTGCAACTTTTTATTTTATTTTGTTGGCATTTCAAGGTCATTTAGTATTATTTTTCATTCAATTGGGGTTTTACATTTCATTGTCTTTTCCAAGTTTAAAATTGGTGGTGAACCCCTTAATAGATCATCTTCAGCCCCTAAGACAACCCTTAGCAAGATTTTTTTGTCCTTTGTAAATTTATCTCAAGGGTTACCCTTGAATGAAATTGGAAATGTGTGTGTGGGTATGATCAATGTCTAAAACTATATGCTAGCATCTCCCTAACCACTTTTTCATCATTTTATTTTGGTGAACCTAATTTAGAGTATCTTCTTTTCTGATTTGGAGTCCATCATCATCATAGATCTAGCTTGCAAGGACTTTGCATTATGATAATTTGAATTAGTTAATTGACATTCTATGGTTTAAAAAATTTTCATTAGTGAAAGTGCATATAGGTTGCATTTTTCATCTCAAATCATCTGAAAATTGCATTTACATTTACTTTATAGATCCTACAACATAAAAAGCATAAAAAATTCATTAAATGTTTTTTATTTTTTTTTTTAAAATCCCTACTTGGACTCATTTTCCACCTTGGGTGAATTAGTCCCATAAAAAATCTAAAACAACATTTTACAACATTAAAAACCCTTTTTTTACACTTTTGTTTGTTGCAGTTAACTATATGTTTTAGGTGGTTGAGTTTCTATTACATGCATTTCATTAAATCTAGCTTAATTTGGTCAATTTCATGCATTTCTTAATTTCAAATTTTCATTTTCACATTGTTACATAGCATAATCAATCAATTGTCATCTTCAAAATATGAAAAATTGCATAACTCTTTTGCATGTTTGCTTTAGCATTGTTGCATTTCAAGCTTGTAGAACAATTATTACATAATGTTTTCATTGCAATAATCTATAGTTATCATACTTCATATTCTATTTTCAGATCTTATTAAGAATTGTAAGAAATTTTTGTTAAGCGCATATGAATATGAGGTCCTTTCCTCTCTTTTTTCATCATTGATCCCTCCTAGTATCCCTTATATGAGAGAGGTTATTTTAGTGAAAGAAACCTTGAGTAATCATGAAAATAACACTTCTTCTTCTCCTAATATCTCTCCTAATTGTGAATAAGATATTTTTGCATTAGAAGAACTAATTGATGAGAGTTTTGAGAACTCTAGTTGTTTTTCCCCTCTTACCTCTCTTATTGGACAAGACGTTGCTAAACAAGAGGACATAGTACTAAGTAATCATAATGATAACATAAGACAAAAAGAGACCATTAAAACCTACCAAAATTCATCTCCCAAAACCTTCTCATATTGTGATGATGATGAGGACATGTTGGTGTTAGATGAGAAAACCTTTAAGATCTATTATAACCCCCTTTATGTCTCTTCCGCTACCTATCCTATCTTTGAAGAAATGAGGGAACAAAGGAATGAACTCATAAGTGATCACGATAATCATACTTGTTCTTCTCATAGTATCTCTCATTGCTATGTAGAAGATACTTTGATGATAGAAAATACAATAGATGAATGTCATGAGGATCTTAGTTGTCCCCCTTCACCTATGGAAACCCTTATTGAGCAAGGAAATTAAACCATTGATCATTCACCTACTTGAAATGAAGGCATTTTGGAAGAACCAATCCTTGAATGTCAAGAATATTTGGTTTGTAGTTCTCCTAAAAGCTCTCCTCCTAGGGAGAATATCATGGTGTAGGAAAATGACAATAAGAGTAACGTGGCTTCCTTAGGTGATGATAAAAAGGTGATTCTATATTTCCCTTTATTAGAAATACATCAAACCAAGACCACTGAGGTTATGAATGTGCAAGTGTTTGTTAGATACCCTTTGATTAATGGACCTCCTACATACCCCATGGGACATCCTAAGAATCCTCTTATCCTTTACCCACCTTCACACAAACCCCTAACTCAAAATAAACTTGAACATGTCCTTTACCCATCTAAGAATAATTTGTCATCGAAACTGATTCATAATATTTTTTCTCATACATATAACACTAGGAAAAATCCACAACCAAGATAAGCACCTCCAACATCCCTTCCATTGCCTAGTCATATCCTACTTGGTCCCCCTCATTTTCCTGCACAAAGTGGAAAGGACTATGATCTTGTTGAACAACATAAGAACACTCCTACTAAGATATCATTGTAGGAACTTATTCAAGCCTCCCCCCACTATCATAACATGATTCAAAGTGCCTTGAAAAAAGTTCTTATCCCTTCTAATGCACAGCCAAATGACATAGCAACTCTAATTCAAGGATAAACACTGACATATTTTTCCACCAAAGTAAACTCCCCCCTTTGGAAGTCAAAAACCAAAATGAAGCTTTCATAATAATAGCTAAATAAAATAGAATAAGGATAAAGTGAACCCTTGTTGATAATGGATAAGCCTCTAATGTATGTAGTGTTAACCTTTTAGATAGGCTTCATGTGGAAAAATCAAAGATTCAACCTGACTTTTTATCTATTAAGGGATTTGATAATGTAGGAAAAAAATCGCTTGGTATGATCACTTTACCTATTACAACTGGAAAGGCCACATTAGAAACACTAATCCATGTTATTCCTAATGATCTTTCATATAATCTCCTTTTAGGAATACCACGGGTTCATGCAATGAATGGGGTGCCTTCTCTAGACATGCAAAATTAGCATCATTTACATTCATCCACTCATTAAATAAATCAAGTTCATTAAATCAATTCATTAGGAAAATCAGGTCCATTTAATTCAATCTCTAAGGATTATCCACTTAAATTGAATAAATTAACTTTATTTAATTTAATCCTATCATTCCCTCTTTGATTAAATAAATCAAGGCTTTATTTAATTAAATCTCAAAATTCATATTTCTCCCTCTTGATTTAAATAAATCAAAATATTCAATTCAAATGGGTCAAAGCATCTTAAACATCATCTAAGCTAATCTAATCCTGATTAAACTAATCTAACCACCCGTCACATCCTCTAGCTTTTCCCACTTGCACCAATAAATCATTTTAATTCATTTATAAATTCATCATTTTCTTTCAACTTGGCATAAAAAGGGGATATTCCTTCAAGTTTGAATATGAAGACAAGTTGACTTGTCCCTTCCAACATTGCAATAACTTCTCTCTTTCATGTCCCCCTCTCAACATTTAAATCACAAATTCAAATTTGAATCTCCCCCTCTTTGGCACATTGGCCAAAACTTGAACATTTCTCAACCTATCATAATGTGACAAGTGGCTTCATCTCATTGGCCAAATCATTATCCCACATTGCTCTATTTTGAGCTCTCTTCCAACTTGAAAATCTATAAATGAAATGCTTCATCCTTCATCAAATCATCTACACTCTCATGCAAAGTTACTCTCTTAAATTGAGAACTAATTTTGCTCTTCACCATTGCATTTCATCATTTGAGTTTTAGCAAGGATTGGGAAAGGGTCATTGGCACATTTGAAACCAATCAAATATGGAATAGGTACTTGTTATGCTTTAGTAATGTCTTTTTGATCTATTTTGTCATTTGTTGCATTTTGAAGCATAAGATGTTATTTCATAGGAGCATTTGATGAATTTGTATGCAACTAACCCATGTTTGAGGTTTTAGAGTTTGTGCAGATTTTGATAGGTGCTTCATATTGGTGCTATAAGGAGGGAAAATTTCATATTTTATGGGTTATATTATCACACTATTTACATTATAAATTTCCATATTCTCTGCATTATTCTCTTTATTAGAAATTAGTGTATATTTTTCGTATATCTATGTTATATATATGATCATTTTGACAGACATTAATGATGTGTTATAATACTTTTTGAGTAACTATTTGTCACTTTAGTATTGCATTATGCTTAGATTTGCATACACATGTTAATAATGATCTCTTTTGCAATAGTAATAAATAATACTTTCTCTGGCTTCTTCATCTATGCTAATAAGTAGGTTTTCTAACCTTCAACTACCTTGCAATCTCTATCTGGTCTTATTTCAATATTTAAAATCACACTTAAGGTGTATACTAGCTGTTGGCTATTCAAAGTATGAGGTCCATATAATTGTATAAAAATATGAAGATTGTTTACTTTTGGAGGTGACCTTTATGGCCATAACTTTTGCTGAATTCATAAGATCTCTGCTAAATTCATGTGGGCTCGAGTGTTTGAAAGAAGTAAAACAACAATATTTATGGTTTCAGGTGTAAAGGGAAGTCAAATGCACAATAATTTTTTGATCTTATGGAATTATTTGACTAGATCAGAGTTAGGTTGTTAGTATATACTATGAATAGGCTAAATTTCATGCTCTCTCTAATTGTTGTCAAGGTTCAATTGTGAGTTATGTTGATGGACGGAGGTATTTTCTGGCCAATCGATGGAGTTTGTGTGAATTCTAATACCTTATATCTCCCACTTCATTCTCTGCCCATATTCAGCGACTGAATCCTTGTTTGTTATTTTAAAGAGTATGTTGGTAATTCAAACTATCCTCTGACGTATACAAAAAGTTATATGCATTGAATTGTTATGTTTGGTAAAGTCTTGGTAATTAAGCTTGAATAGATCCATTGCATGTCCATTCAAATATGATAGCTCCTCAACAAAATCTTTGTAGGATCTAATCTCTCGGTAGGTTTGGCGTCACATTAAATGCATTTCTTTGTTGGTCTCTGCTTTTGCTTAAAAATTCATTCAGATTTAAAGAAATCATAGCTGGCGCCACAATTTCTGTCTCTTATAGGTTGCCAAAATGCTTTGAAAACAAATGGCTAGTATAACTTTATTGTTTCAAAAAGATATTTTCTTGTTGTTGCGCAGGTCTTGCAATCATTATGAACTCAGTTCACACCTACAAATTGCATCAGATTGAATTTTTTTTAGCTCATGATAAATGCGCGTCATTAAGTGGTTTATCTCTTTGTCTTATCATTCACTTGCTTGATTTTTTTTTTGTTTTTGTTGAGTTAACTGAGTGATATTTCAGCATTGAGTGAAAACTATGTAGATCACTTATGTCAATACAGGTTTTTTAATCACTTGTATACTCATCATCAAGTCACAGTGGGAATACGGAATGAAGATAGTTCATCCTCCAAGAATTTCATTGTACGACATAGACTATGGATAGGGAAAGCCTCTAGACGTGAAAATAGAAAACCCTTATGATTAGTAATTATGGTGTAGAGCATTCAATTGTTTATAAAGCATGGAAGAATCTTATGAAGTTTCTAGAAGATTAATTATTAGGCCTACATGTGTTTGATCTTATGTTCCAATCTCTTACCAATGTTTATGATTCGAGAGAGTTTGAGAGACTGATTTGTATTTGATTCTTTTAGTGAAGTTGTCTTTATGATTACATAGATCAAATCATATGTTTGGTTATTACGTCCTTGTAATGTCAACACCCAATTGTGATCACTGTAACAGTAACGTGACTGTATGTTTATCGGACAAGTGACACTATTTTACAGCTAAACTATTATACTTTATTTTGCATCACTAATTTTATTAATTGTGGTGCTAGTTGATTAGGAAAGGCCTTTCATGTGATTTGACCATTTGCATTATTTTTCTTTTTGTACAACTGCATGCAAATCTTTTGAAGGAATGGACTTTATTTTCAATAAGACTTACCATTTCTAAGGTATTATTGGTTTTTCAAGTTGAAGGGAATATTTAAATTATTTGACTTTTATTGCAATATGTATTATAGATGTCAATATCCACTAATGTGTCTCTTTGATTCAAAGATCCTTAAAGGGAAGGGTTTTTATGTATAGCTTGGTATATTGAAAATATGAAGTTTGAAATAAATGGTGCTATTATAAAAGAGGATGTGAATTAAAAATAAATTGAAATTTATTTTTTGCCATATGCCTTGTCAATCTTATTCTATTTTTTTCACATTTTATCATTTTACATGTGTAAACTCTCATTTGTGATGATCATAGGTGAAAATGAAGGAGAACAAAGAAAAGCAAAAGTAAAACAAAGGAAAGCGAAGAAGGAAGATGAAGGATAATGAAGGACAACGAAGGTAAAAGAAGGAAAGCGAAGAAGGAAGACAAAGTAAAACAAATGAAAAAGGAAAACAAAAGAAAGAGAAGTAGCAGGAAGATATTTCACAAGATCAAAGTGTTTTTTTTAACACTTTAGTGTTTGTTTAACACTTTAGTGTTTGTTTAACACTTGTTCATGAAATTGTTATCTCTTCTTTCTTAGGACACTAATTTTCATTTGGGTTTAAAAAGAATCTTTCCAATTTTTTGCAAAGGTTTAAAACAAACATTAGGAATACAACCTACTAAAGTTTGTTTTTGGTTTACAATTGAACAAAATGTCTCTCATTTTTCATTTGGTGTTCTAAAAAGAACTCACATTTTTCTTTGTGGATTTAAAAATAACAAGTGCAACTTTATTTTTCATGAAGGCTTACTTAAACTAAAGGCATTGAAAAAGGATGTATGCGCTTCTCTCGCGCTTTATAGCGATCTTGAGAATCAAAAGGCCTTTTTCATGAATTTAGGGTGATATAAAGCAATCACCTCCACACATCAATTTGGGTTTAAAATTGAACAAAATATTGTGCGAGTGTGAGTAGAGCATCATCTTGTATATTATCTTTCTTTGTGTCGTCAAAGATTGATCAAGTTACAAATTTTTTCTTTGCTTGCTTTTGTTTATCCTAGATGGCTTGCCTTGGGGAAAAAATACTCACCCAAGGGAACAACTCAACTAGTAACACTCTAAAGCCAAGAGTAGTTCCAATTGGGATATAAATGTGTGTATTGGATTAAACGCCAATATCACGTGGTTGATTTCGACAAGATGGATCCAAAAGGGGACTCTTGTCGCATGGGTCAATCTCGATGAACGCAAAGTCCTTATTAAAACCCATGTGCTATAATTTTCCAGAATCCTTTAATCTATTTGTTGGCACAAGAACGGTCATTCTAAAGCCACCCCACACATTTATGGTATTTTAGTAGAAATGGAAAGCATGCCATGGGAGTTTCATGGGTGTTGATGCCTGGCTGCCCTGATTGATGTTAATGAGCTGTGGAGGGGAGCCAGTGGGGTCAAGCATCTAACCATTTGCTAAAGATAATAGTAGCTGGACTTGTCCAAGTGGGAATCCAACAAATATTGTCTTACACATCCACAGGGTTGTACTTATTCTTGGGTTACAAAATGCGTTGCTTGATCGAAAACATCTTGAAAACAAACACTTAACATCATCATCCAAATTTCAAACCCTTTTGGAGACAAATACAATTGACTCAATCCATATGTTATTGCTTTCCCTTGGGATTTACATCCTTCGAGGTTTCTAAACATTGAATTACATCTCAATTTGTCTACTAAAGTAAACAATAGGAAAACGTTTGCCTTGAGTTCATCGAATTTCCACATAACATATCTTGTAGGGTTTGAAGAGATTTAGACATTGGACATCTTAGTTTGAAAACTTAATCAAAGAAAGTGTTTTTGGTAAAATAAAGCCATTAAGTAAAGCTAAGAAAAATGAAATTTTATGTGTGTTGAAGACTCATGATTTCCAAAATCTCCAAATCCCAAAACAAAATTCATTGGTTCAAAATCCAAAAATGTATGTCCAAATGGAATCATTTCTTGGTTACAAAGGTCTATAGAAGCATTATATGCTCTTCAATACCTAGGTCTAGGAAAACAAAGTGTATTTTTTAGGTTCATCTTAGGATCAAAGGAAAATCAAAATATTTTTCATCCATTATTCAAACATCAAAGCAAACATCATCTCAAAATCACCTTTTGGAAAATCTTGAAATCATCCTTAAATGCTAGGATTTTTTTTGGAAAAATCAAAATCATCAAAATCCTTGAGACTAAATCCTTGAAAACATTATCAAAATCACCTTTGGCTAGGTATGTGTAGATGCATCCTTTTGCATATGCTTAGTCAAAATTATCAAAATCATCTTGTTTAGCTTAGTATATGTAGATGAATCATTCTTCATATGCTTAGTGAAACTGTCATCTTGTTTGAATAGGTGTGGCTAGATGCATCCTTCTCCCCACACATATCCAAATTATAATCCTTTGATAAAATCTATCCATTAGATAATCATCCAAACATATGAGGGTGTATTTGTTCAAAATCCAAATCAAAAATGAAAATCAATCAAGGACAAATCCCAAGGGAAAATCAAAATCAAAATCCAAAACATATCTGAAAGTCCCAAAAGCCTAGTATCTCCTTCAATATTTACCAAAAGATCATAGCATCCACATCATCCATATTTTTCATCATCATCATATCACTTCTCAATCCTCAAGATATCCTAAAATTTTCTACTTTGAGGCATAAAATATAGATCAATCCAAAGAATCAAGAGATTCATCTCCCATTCTTAAAAAATGATCCTTGTTTTATGGTTCAAACTAGATCTCAATACAAGAAGAGCATGGAAGCCAACAAAGAAACACTTGCTTCAAGTGATCTTAGTCAAACCACTCCTGAAATGAATCCCATTGGGTCTAGAAATCTCACAGTTAACCTTCTGACATCATCGCAAAACCCACAAGAAGAAGCCCAAGGAGAAAACCTCACATTTGGGATGTCTCACGATGAAATAACTAAAATGCTTCAAAATATGGAAAACCATAAGATCGTCAATATCATGATGAGGCTTAACCCTTCATTATACATTCTTGAACTAGCAAAGCAAAGGGCCAAATTTCCTTCAGATTTTGACTTGAATACCATAGTGGAGACATCTTTTCCTCCAATCTCATCCACCATTCCCATCTCATCCACACCCCCATCCCAAAATATCACTCAAAACATTTTGCAAATCATGACATCTTTTGCTCCAACCCAACCTAACGTTAATAAGGGAAATGCATTTCTCAATGCTATTCAAGCACACCCCCTTGTTAATAATCAAAACTTGGATGCAAAAACCATCTTGGAACAAAACATACTCAAAAACCCATTACATAAGAATGTTCCTCTCACTTTCCATCATGATCCATCATCAACATTTTTCCATGCAACTCCTCAAACTCCTCTCCTCACAAATTTGCAAGAGGAAGGAGACATGTTCAAACCAGGGAGCATCTTCGACACCACAACATTTTTGCAAGAATTCACACCCCTTACATTTCCACCCCTTCCACCATTACCACCATCATCCACACCACTCCTTGGTTTAGGGCTTCCTCCTTTACCAAGTATCAATCAAACCAACATCCCAAACATCAATCAAAACATCATGCAAAACTTGTCATTGACATCGCAACAATAGATAACAAATGCACAAGCAATCAAAACATCATCAAACACCCCCCTAACATTGCAAAGAATAGTCTCTCAAGGGCCAATCACATCAATAGCACCACTTATCACTCAAACCACCACATCAATAATACCATCTATCCCTCAAATCCTTAACACGACATCACCATTCACCACCACCACAAATGCCATTCCGAATCCACCACCACCCCCACCACCACCAACTTCCACCACATCAAGTTGATACAATGTGGCATAGCAAGCTACTTTTCAAAGGGGATTCCAATAAGTGTGGAAACAAATGGCCTTACAACTAGTTGCTCAGCAAGTTGCTCAAGCTACGCAAGCTACCCAAGCTACACAAGTCACATTACAAGTGTAAAAAGCCACACAAACCCAAGCTTTATTGCAACAACAACAACAAGCCACTCAAACATTGCAAGCATTACAAGCACAAAAGACTACTCAAGCACAACCTCTATTACAACAACAAGTGGCACAAGCACAAGCCCAAGCACAAGTAGCGCAAGCAAAAGCTCAAGCTTAGGAAAATTCCCAATATCAAGCACATCAAGCACAAGCACATGCACAAATTCTTGCACAAAGACAAACAATGCAATTGCAAGCATATATGCAAGTAATTAAGCAATATCAAGAGCAGCAAGAAGTAGCTGAATTGGCAGCCCAACAACAAGCATTGTTGGAATAGAAACAAGCACAACAACAAGCGTTGTTGGAACAACAAATAGCACAACAGCAAGCACAAATCTTAGTGTAGCAACAAAAAGATCAACAATAGGAATTATTCATACAAAAGCAGGTGGAAGCCTACCTAGCTCAGAAAAATATACAGATGCCATCGAACAACACACCGACCAACCCACAATAAAAACACCACAAAACACCTTCATCCCACCCCCTAATCTGCAAAATGATGTAACAGCACAAATCAAGTTGCTCTCAGAAATAAGTGCTTGATCTACAATAAGGGCGAACAACGGAAACACCAAGCAACTTGTGTCCCTGTCCATTTGATAGGAGCGTAGTGATGAAACTATTCCGCAAGGTATTTGAGATCCCCAAATTTGACAAATATCGCGGGATGAGAAACCTTAAAGATCACATCAGGGAATTCTAGGTTCATTGCATGAAATTTGCATACGACGATAATTATCTGATGTGACTATTTCCTAGGAGTTTGGTAGACCACACTATGGAATGGTTTTCTCGCCTACCTTTAGGCATTAGAACATTCCAAGAAATTATAAATGCATTCATTAAAAATTATGCATGCAACATTGCAATGGATGTTAGTCTAGAAGAACTCTCAGCTCTGAAACAAGGAAAGGGTGAATCATTCACTTCATTCCTACAATGATGGTGATCCAAGGCCACTCGGAGCAAGTGGACCATTCCAGAAGAACAAAAAGTTTGCACCATCATCGCCAACCTTGATGGCCTCTTGGAATTTCATCTCAAGGTTCAGGGCATCACCACATATGATCAGTTGATTCCCAAGGCACTCAGCATTGAAAGAGCCCTTATGACTCAACCAGCGGGATCAACTTCATACCCTAAACAACGAAAAAACCACCCACCATCCAATTACAATGATAAACCTAACACATGGGAAAGGAACAAAAATGTTACTAATGATGGTGTCATTGATGCCAATGTAGTCATTAGTGCCCCTTGCTAAAACACACCTTCACCACAAATCCAAATCCAACACCAAAAAAATTATCACACAATACAACAAATGCACAACAATCTAACAATCAATAATCTTAATGAGAAAAGAGGACCACCCCAATGCAAGAGTTATCCCAAGAAAAAATATACCACTTTGGGGGAACCACTTGAAGACATAATGAAAAAGCTGATAGACAAAAAACTCATCAAGCCTCCTACATTTGAGAATTACCAAGAACTAGATGTGAAACCTCCTTGGTATAATGAGAATCAACTCTGTGAGTTCCATAAAATAAAAGGCCATACCATGAACAGTTGCATGAGATTAAAAAACATAATCCAAGATCTCATCGATAAAATAATCATAAACATGGAACAACCTACAGGAAATCAGGATCTTAAGATATATACGAATCCGATGCTGAATCATGGCAACAAAGGGAATAACAATAAAAAATATATAGGGAAGGGAATCCACTCAAACATAAATCATGTGTATGAAATAGTCATTGCCTCCCTAGATGAAAACTACATGGTCATTACTATCAAGGGTGCCTATGCTAAAGATTGTGGAGTCACCACAAGAGGCAGCAAAGTAACCATCGCAGGATCATCCCAGCCAAATAGATTCCCTACATCTAGATCCATCCCTAATGGCTACAATGTCCTAGATCAACTCAAGAGAATGCCAGCGCAAATCTCCATCATGGAGTTGCTAAAAATCTCATCTTCCCATGGGAAAATCCTTGAAGAAGCATTGGCCTCATCCATTGTCCTTGCAGATCTTGATGCGGAGCAATTCCAAGCTATGGTCAAAAATATCATTATGCCTAATCTTCTTACATTCTTTGACCAGGATTTCCCTTCCCAACCATCTCACAACTTTGTGCTTCATGTAGAAGCCATCATGCATAAGAGCAAAATCAAAAGGGTCTTGGTGGATGGAGGTGTAGGTTTGAATGTCTGTTCTCTCAGCCTCATCAAGCAGTTGAAAATATCAGAAGATTCTATCAACAAAGGGAATGGTATCATGATAAGAGCATACAATGATCAAGAAAGAGTGTTTCAAAGCACAATCAAACTCCCTATTCAAGTAGGGCCTACCATCATGGAAACCACTTGTCAAGTCTTGGACCTTGACCTGGCGTATAACATCCTCTTAGGATGCCCATGGATTCATGTGATGAAAGTAGTAGCATCAACCTTCCACCAATGTGTGAAATTCACACATAAGGGACAAGAAATTACCATCCATGGAGATCCCGAACCTTTCTCATATTGCAAAAATATTGAAGGAAAGTATTACAAAATCCCCCAAGTACCAAAAAATGATGAGGTTCCATCCACACCATACATTGACCCTGCAACTCTCGCATCCACTTCTACAATAGAGACACCCACCACTCCCACCATTCCCACCATCTCTGACATCAAGGTCATCATGCAAGATAATGGATATGGCAACTAAAAGCTCCCTAATAATGCTTTTGTGGTAGGAGAATTACCACAATCTCCTAGATCAAGGGGATGCCCACAAATAAATGAGGCTTCCACATTTCAAACACCTCTTGAAAACTATCCCACCTTCACAAGTTGGGGAGATATTGGACAAGAAGTTATTGAGGCAGATCCATCTCATATGCTCTATCAAGATGAAAGACCAGTACCAGATTTACCAATGGATGACAGAAGCAAGGGTCTACAAATGATGCTCATAATGGGCTACAACAGAAATCAAAGACTTGGAAAAAATGACAATGGGCTTATAATACCTATCATTCTAGAGATGTGACCAATAACAAATCTTGGCCTTGGATGTACCCCTCCGAGTATAACCATACAAGGCCGAAGTCTGTGAGTTAGGACAATTAATAATCCTCCTTAATCAACCCCAACAGAACTACGCTTACCACTATCTACAGGAAGAGTCATGGATAACTTTACATTTGATATAACTGACATATGTAGTAGTAGTGATGATGAGGATCACCTGACTAACTTACCTAGGCTATTTGAGAATACCACTCTTTACATGATTAGCACCCTATCTTTTGAATCTGACCACCAAAATCATGAGATCTACCTAGTATATCCCCAACTCATCAACTATGACCAACGAGGACCACCAATTCTTGATACATTTGAAAATGATGAGGAACTCTTAGAATTCATGGGATTGTGGGATAACATTTCAAATGGGGATCACAAAGCATGGTTTATAATGGAGTTGGACACACATGCCTATTATGGGGAAACCATTGAATCCTTCAATTGCAAAAGTGAGAAATTAATAATAATATCCAAGTCCTTGAGTGAAAACCACACTGTGGCACTCTCTGACAAGAAAAAAGTAAAAATAAAGGACACATCCAACTATGAAAACCTCTCTGAGGTGCCTGAGGATGGGGGATTCAATCTTCCTTTAAGAGCTATTCATCGGGAAAGTCAGTAGTCTTGGTAGAAAAATGAAATCCAGTCAACTTAGTAATAGAGGAGACCCCACATATCACATTCTACACAGAATCACTACTATGAAAAGAGCAAGAGCTCCTAGCATCATTCCTAAGGGAAAAATAGATAAAATTTGCATGGAGTTATGCTGACATGCCAGGAATTGATCCAAAGGCTGTGGTTCACCACTTAGCAGTGTATCTAGAAGCAAAGCATGTTAAACAAAATCTTTGAAAAATGCATCCTCAGATTGCCCTACTAGTCAAAATGGAGCTAAAAAAATTATTAGACACAGGATTCATCCGACTGATAAACTATCCAGAATGGGTATCAAACTTGGTACCTATTTCAAAACCTGATTGAAATATCAGACTCTGCATGCAAACTTCAAATATTTGAACAAGGCATGTCCAAAAGATGACTTCTCGCTTCCCAACATTGATATGATAGTAGACATGACAATTGGACATGAGATGTTGTCCCTAATGGATGGATTCTCAGGGTACAATTAGATCATGATAGCTAAGGAGGACCAACATAAGATGGCTTTCACTTGTCCATGGGGGACATACTGTTGGAACATGATGTCATTCAACTTAAAAAATGTAGGAGCAACATATCAAAAGGCCTTGAAATTGATATTCCATGTCATGATTCATAAAATAGTCGAAGACTATGTTGACGACATTCTAGCTAAGTCAAGAAAGTGAAAAGATCACATAGCAACCCTAAGTGCCATCTTGGACAAACTAGAGGAGTACAAGGTTAGACTAAACCAAAAGAAGTTTGTCTTCGATGTATAATCAAGAAAATTACTAGGATATATAGTGTCAATGAGAGGCATCGAGGTGGATCTAGCAAAACTAAAAGTAACCCTCAAGATGGAGGCACCGAAAACATTAAAGAAACTAAGAGGTCTACAAGGTAGACTCCAATCCATTTGTAGATTCATAGCACAATTGGTGGATAAATAGAACACATATTCTCACCTACTCCACAAGGGAGGAGCGTACAAATGGGATACCAAGTGTGAAGATGCATTCAAACAAATCAAGGAATACCTACTGACACCAGTAGTCTTAATGCCACCAATCCCAAGAAAACCATTGATTCTATATGTGTCAGCAACAACAGCAGCCCTTGGAGCTCTTTTAGCTCAACATGACAAAAATGGAATAGAAAGGGCTATATATTACATCAATATGACAATGGTTTGGCATGAGCTAAAATATTCATTCATCGAGAAAGCATGCCTTGTAGTAGTGTTTGCATCACAAAAATTCAGACATTACATGTTGGCACATAAAATATTTTAACTCATTGCCAAAATTGATCCTCTCAAGTATCTACTATCAAAGGCAATGGTCATAGAAACAATGGAAAAATGGGTGATGATATTATTAGAATATGACATCGAATATGTGGAGCGGAAAGAAATCAAAGGTCAAGTCATCACAGACCAACTTGCAGAAGACCTATCTATTCTGAGAATCCTCTTGTCTCAGAGTTTCCAAATGAATCTATTTTCAACCTCAACATAGTTGACCAATGGAAACTATACTTCGATGGCTCATACACACAACATGGATCAGGAGCCAGTGTCTTCTTCATCACCCCACAAGGGGATTGCATACCAAGGTCCTACAAACTAGCATTTCCCTCCACCAATAACATTGCAAAATATGAGGCTTTGACCATAGGTCTCAGAATAGCAGTGCAGTGGAACATTATAGCTCTCAGAGTATACATAGACTCCCAATTGATAATAAATCAAGTGAACGATGAATACCAGACGAAGGAAAAAAAACTCACTCTATACAAGAAATTGGTGGAGAATCTCAAAGAATCCTTCATCAAAATTACATTTGAGTAGATACCTAGAGCCACCAATAGAACAAAAAATGCCATGGCAATAATTGGGTCCCTACTAGACATGCCCAACAATGTTCCAAAATATGAATTCCTGATAGAGCAGCTTCTCGTGCCTGTGTTCGAGATACCAGAATCATAATTCGTGTGCAAAATTATTGGTCCTAGTGATCCTTGGTACCATGACATTTATACATACCTTCCAAAAGGAGTCATACCCACCAACTTACCATCAAACCTAAAACTAACTTTTGTCAAAAAGGCATCCAAATTTTTCATCCTAGGAGATACCCTATATCGTAGGAGAATAGAAGGAACCCTACTGCGCTACCTAAATGTTGAGGAGGCATAAACCACTCTAACTGAAGTACACAATGGTATCTATGGTTCACACTTGAGTGGAATGACCATAGCTAAGAAACTGCTGAGGATGGGGTATTATTGGCCCATAATAGAAATAGAAGCACATGATTATGTCAAAAACTGTCTACAATGTCAGCAGCATGGGGACCTCATCCATGCTCTAGCTCAAGAGCTTCATCCTATCATCACACCATTTCCCTTTTCATAGTGGGGACTCGATCTCATTAGGAAAATCACACCCACCTCATCTAGCGGCCACAAATTCATCATAACTGCAATAGAGTACTTTACTAAGTGGGTGGAAGCCATACCCATGATGTATATAATTGGGAAGTAGATTTCAAAGTTCATCCTAAACTATCTCATTTGCCGCTATGGTGTTCCACAAGCCATTATCTCAGATAATGGGACACCATTCAAGAATCAGGATGTCCACAACTTATGCGATAAATTCAAAATCCAACATTGCTTCTCCACCCCATACTATCCCTAAGGCAATGGCCAAGCAGAAGCTACTAACAAAACCATTCTAAAAATCCTCAAGAAAATAGTCAATGACGTAGGTCGTGATTGGCACCTACAGCTTAATCCTGCCCTCTGGGCTTATCGAACTAGCATATGCACACCCACGGGTGCCACTCCTTTCTCCTTGGTCTACAGATCAAAAGTGGTACTCCCCATTGAGATCGATCTCCCATCCCTCAGGATATCACTACAAAATCTCATCACAGATGAAGAGTACTAGGTATCAATATTAAATGAGTTGGAGCTACTGGATGAGAAATGTATAGATTCTTTAAATCATTTGCAAGTCTATCAAAATAGACTCAAATAGAGCTACAATAAGAAAATCAAAAGTAGGACTTTCCAAGTCAGAGAACTGGTCTTAAAAGAAAATTAGAAGAATGTCCCAAACCCAAGCAGCAAAGGAAAATTTGAACCCAATTGGTTAGGACCATTCGTCATCACAACAAGTTACAAATTAGGGGCATATCATTTATCAACACCCGAAAGGGAACCTTTGCAAGATCCCATGAATAGCTCTCATCTCAAAAAGTTTTATGCCTAAATCTTTCAAGGTATAGAACCAAAAAACCAAAAAAAATCAAAAAATGTCATGAAAAAATGGTTACTTCGGTGAAAACCTGGAAAACAGCCATCTTGGTGACAACAAAAAAACAAAAAAAGGAAAAAATCAAAAAAAATCAAAAAAGGATCAAAAATAGTAAAGAGAAAAAATCGTCCTCTAGTGAAAACCACTTCGGTGGTACTTCGAACAAGTACCTTGGTGAAAACCTAAAAAATAGGTGCCTTGCGTAAATAAGCACTTTCCATCCTCTAGGATCTTTACAACTTGTTATGCATCATCCATCCATTACGCTTCCATCATCCATCGCATCCAGATCTCCATCCATCACTCATCCACTCGCATCCGCACTATGGCTTGGTCATGTTTTCATATCATGATCCCTCCTAGTACTACTCAGCCCATCCTCAAGGTTAGTTTGTCTTGCCTTTATTGGAGTAGTCTATTGCATCACACTAGGGGCATGTTCTTATTGTATCTGATTCGTGTATATTCTTAAAGTCCTAAATATCAAAAAATTCAAAAACATCAGAAAATCCAAAAATCCAAAAACATCAAAATCTCAGAAAATCCAATTTTTTTTTTGTATAATTAATTATTTAATTACACTTTAGCATAAGTTTACTTAGGCATATTTTATTTCCTAAGTTAATTCTTATCCTTATCTTATTGAGCTGTATTTTTTGCTCAAGATAAGATTAGGGTTGTTTTTTCTTGCTTTATTGCATCATTTCCTTTTTGAAGGCTTTTGTATTATTTGTAAAACAATTATCCTCAATAATCATAATGCTAATTTTTGCTGGCACACATTTGCTCTGAGAGTTTACAGAACTTCTATTGTTTTGTTCTAAATATCTATGCATGTGATAGGTGATTTCTTGCAAGTGTTCTTGGGGATTGTGAAGTTGGTTTTTCAACTTCTATATAGTATCAGAGCTCCAAACCTGTTGCTACATGTTCATGTTTTGAAGATTTTCTCTCATAGTGTCTTTTTCTGTGTAAGAGATTGAAGCCGTTTTTCATTTTTACTTCAGAAATCTAGCTTCCACTCAGTTGTAGGAAAAACGATTTCTAGGTTTTGTATCCAAGGTCGAAATATGAACTGGGTATCTTTTATATTTTTGATATCTTGTATGGATATGGAGAAAATCACTTTACAAAACTCAGGGCGTGTCATTTTTCTCTTGGATGAAGTTTTTAAAAAATTGTTTTTTCATCTTTTGCTTGTTGGATCAAAAAAGGATTTTTGAGTTTTGTTCTTAGCTTCAAAATATTTTTGGGTTTTTGTTTTTTTCCACTCATTGTGAATAGATTTTGCAAAAATTAAATCAGAAGTAAACGTTTTTTGCTAGAAAACTCATTTCCTGCAAGCTAAATTCAATTTTTTTAAAAATTCATAACTTTTGGCCATGGTGTTGGATTTTCGCAAATGAGATATCATCGGAAAGTTGGTTCCGGCCTCTACGTAGATCTAAGGTCATTTTTAATCATGGAGGCAGATGTAAACATTGGTTTGTGCATGCACTCATTTTTTTTTTCATGCACTTGGTTTGCATTTTTTCTTTAGTTTATGCATTCTCTCCTTTTACAATCAGTGGGTATTGTAATAAATGAACTAAGATAAAGTTCCATAGGGGGGTTTGTTGCATAATAATATGATTAGAGTGTGCATGAACTTTGATCCCCATATTCATGTTGATTTGATGGTAGCTCGCATGGGTTTTATGGTTTTCTAGTTTCTTTTGGCCACTTTTTTGCTCATTTTTTGACACATGTCAGATTCATCGGTTCACACTTCAGATTGAGATTTTATGGTTATTGATCTGCATTGGTTCAGATCCTTCTCAATTTGAGGGTCATGTATTTATGGTTAATGTTCCATAGTTTTTATGGTACTCATTCCCATGGAAGAGTTTTAGTCACTATTTGGCATCGACATCGAGATACATGGTTTCTAGATTCTGTCATCATCTTATCTACTGTTGCTTCATAGATTCCAAGGTTGTTCTAATTTGTGATTTTTTCAGTGTTTCGTGGCATCGAGTCTGCTATCACATTATGATTCTATTTTTGGTTTCTTGTAGACATAAGTATCTTTCCTTGCTTGTCAGATTGTGGTTCCAGTGTTACACCATAGTGTTCTTCTAGTGCTTCTTTGTAGTAGTCATCTCATTGTAGTTGGGTTTTGTCCCAATGGGTTTTCCTTCTCTACCTTATCATTGCATTTGTAAATGAGTACTTGATTAGGCCTTGTTGCCGAGACTCATCTCTTGCATAATAATTTTCTTCTCCCTAAGTTGCACTTATGGGTGGGTTTTGGTGTAATTAATTATTTAATTACACTTTAGCATTAGTTTACTTAGGCATATTTTATTTCCTAAGTTAATTCTTATCCTTATCTTATTGAGCTATCTTTTTTCTCAAGATAAGATTAGGGTTGTTTCGATGTATTTTGTTGTGGATAGGGTTTCTAAGATGAGACACTTTATACCTTGTAAGAGCATTAATGATGCTTCATGCATTTTAGGACTCTTCTTCGAAGAGGTGGTGAGAATCCATGGTTTACCTCTTAGCATTGTATTGGATAGGGATAGCAAGTTTTTTGGTCATTTTTGGACAACCTTATGGAAGAAACTTGGCACTAATTTGAGTTTCAATTTTTCCTATCACCCTAAGGCTGAAGGGTAGACTGAGGTGGTAAATAGGAGCCTTGGAAACCTCCTAAGATGTCTAACAAAGGAGCATTCAACACAATGGGATTTTTTTTTGCCTCAAGTTGAGTTTGCATACAATGTTTGATGAATAGAAGTGCTGGAAAAAGTTTGGAAAATTAAAAAATTATAATTCAATAGACCTAATCTTTCCTTAGTTTACTATTGTAAAGTGTATTTATTTAAAGTTTCACATTGAATTTTTGGCCCTCTTATATTTATGAGCTTAATATCATCATTAATAGGCCCCTAAGTCCCAATATTATTCATCCTCATGCTTATTTCAATCGAAATCTTGACAAGATCAACAAATAGTGTGAGAAAACTTAAGGCATTCCATCTAGATCCGAAGCTTGCTCTTATATGTACATGAAAGGTGATCAACTAGCCAAAAGTGAAAATGACAAGTGAAATATGAGGACAAGGCTACCTAACCCCTTTCCCCCACTTAGTGCAAGGCAAGGGTGAGCTCATGAGAAGCATGCTAGAGTGAAAATCAATATCAATTAGAGGAATTAGTTGTCCCCATGTAAGGAAGAGCCTCAAACTCCATAAGATGTTGGATTTTACTACTCAAAGCCCTGCATTCATTAGTAGAATGACCATGAACTCTATGATATTAACAAAATGAAATTTTGTAGTAGAATTTTTTTCGTGTTTTTGGAGGGAGAGTGATCAAATGATCTTGGAGGAGTCTCAAAAAGATACCCTCTTGATCAATGATAGAGGATGTTCCATTATTTTGTGACAAAGATGGTTCATTCTTAGTACAAGATTCCATACCTACATAAGAATCTTTAGATTGTGATATTTTGTTCTCTCCTTTACACAAGGGTGTAAAATTTAATGAATTCACATCATTAGTGTTTTGTGTGATGACATTGACATTAAGTGAGGAGTTCTTTTCTTGTGTCATTTATTTCAAAGGATAACAAGAAAGACCACTAGTGTCTATTAGTTCATAATTCACTACTATTAGATTTGGGTTAGAGGAATCTTTTGGGAAAGTGTTGATATTAAGTGAAGGCTTGTTTATTTCTAGTAAAGGACAATAACCAAGGCCATTAGTTGTTTCTTGTGTGTTAGGCTCTATAGGGACACAAATACCTTGTTCTCCCTTTCCATTATAAAAAAGTTGTTTCATAAGCTCATAACCTCTTCCATAAGGTTTTTTCATTTCTTTTGGATTCGGTGGTTGTTGATAGTCAATAGTGTCAAAGTTTGTTGTATAATTTTCTTTTTCATCTTTAGTGGTTGTGGTGGATGCTTTCAAAGGGTTGGATTTTTCCTTTCCCTTTTGGAGTCTCTTTTATAATCTTGTATTCTCCCATGAATGTTGGTGTGAAATTTAAGGAACCTCAATCATATTCTAATAGTGTCATGACTTCCTCAATATGTTTCCCTTTGTATTTCTATTGCATGGGTTCTGCTTGTGTTGTTGGTGTTGATGTTTTCAAAGGATTTTCCTTAATGTTCAACTAATTGTTTGGGTTAGGTTCTGCTTCAAGTGTGTACAATTTGTTTTTGTAAACATACTTACTTTTATGGTGAAGAGTGGAAGGTGAAGCACCTACCAAAATCTGCACAAACTCTAAAAACTCAAACATGGGTTAGTTGCATACAAATTCATCAAATGCTCCTATGAAATAACATCTTATGCTTCAAAATGCAACAAATGACAAAAGAGATCAAAAAGACATTACTAGAGCATAACAAGTACCTATTCCATATTGGATTGGTGTCAAATGTGCCAATGACCCTTTCCCAATCCTTGCTAAAACTCAAATGATGAAATGCAATGGTGAAGAGCAAAATTAGTTCTCAATTTAAGAGAGTAAATTTCCATGAGAGTGAAGATGATTTGATGAAGGATGAAGCCTTTCATTTATAGATTTTCAAGTTGGAAGAGAGCTCAAAATAGAGAAATGTTGGATAATGATTTGGCTAATGAGATGAAGCCACTTGTCACATTATGATAGGTTGAGGAATGCGCAAGTTTTGGCCAATGTGCCAAAGAGGGGGAGATTCAAATTTGAATTTGTGATTTAAATGTTGAGAGGGGGACATGAAAAAGAGAAGTTATTGCAATGTTGGAAGGGACAAGTCAACTTGTCTTTATATTCAAACTTGAGGGAATATTCCCTTTTTATGCCAAGTTGAAAGAAAATGATGAATTTATAAATGAATTAAAATGATTTATTGGTGCAAGTGGGAAAAGATAGAGAATGTGATGGGTGGTTAGATTAGTTTAATCAAGATTAGATTAGCTTAGATGATGTTTAAGATGCTTTGACCCATTTGACTTGAATATTTTTATTTATTTAAATCAAGAGGGAGAAATATGAATTTTAAGATTTAATTAAATAAAGCCTTGATTTATTTAGTCAAAGAGGGAATGATAGGCTTAAATTAAATAAAGTTAATTTATTGATTTTAAGTGGATAATCCTTAGAGATTGAATTAAATGAACCTAATTTGTGTAATGAATGGATTTAATGAAATTGATTTATTTAATGAGTGGATGAATGTGATCTTGGTTTACTTGATGAATGTGAATGATGCTAATTTTGCATGTCTACATTTTTCCCCTCTTTGAAGCAATGTACTTGCTACGTTGGTTCAAAAAATAAACTTGTCATGATCAAAATTCAAAAAATTTCTAATTTTTTCAGATGCCCCAGTGGAAAGAAGTGCACTAGTACATTTCTCCCTTGAGAGATCGAGTGAAAATATTCTATTTGAGGGTCGATCTCGCAATAAAGAGGTTCAAAATGAATGGTTATGGATGATGATGAAAATGAGATGATTTTAAGATGCTTAAAATAACAAATCTATATTATCTTAAACAACTTAAATGATGATATGATGTGAGATGATATGTAGAATACTGATGGTTCATAGATTAAAGATGGATGCACTAGTGATGATGATTATCTATTCATGACATGATGTTAGTGCAGAAAAGAAGAAATTAGATGATGACAAGAGGATGCAACAAGTCAAATTTATGAGATATGATGATGAGAAATGGTGATGAAAAATGGATGATTTGCTTATCAAGGATTGGGATTTTAAAAGGGTCACTTACCTTATGTTTGATAACACACATAAGCACGATGCATCAAGGTATAAAGAACCAGGATGGTGTTGTACTTAGTGTGACGTACTTTGAATTGAAAAATAAATAGGATTATTATTGTTCACAACTGATATACAAAAACATTGCTAGGATGCACTTTAGAAGTTTCAAACATCTCGGACCAAAACATGGAAAGGTATAACCAATCAGTGCAATAGTCAACAAGCTGTCCAAAATTTCCTCTATACATATCTACTAGAGCAAGTATTGGCCAAGGTTATTTTACAAGAACATCCAACAAGCACAACAGACAAAAGATAATGATCATTGCCCCATTCCTATCTCTCTAAATCCTTCATTCAGATATCATTGAGATTAGTAATGGGAAGAGATTGATATAACCCTACATTCATGCTAGATCCTTTAGCCCTTTGACAAATAGTACACTTATCCATAAAGTTCCTCACATCATTCTACATTTTTGGCCAATGGTAGTGCCTCTTCAACTGCTCCAAGGTCTTATCAAGACCAAAATGGCCTACAAGGCTACCACTATGTTTTTTTTTATTAATTTATCCCACATTGAACATTTAGGAATGCATAATTTTCCCTCTTTGAACAATAAATCATCTTGGCTTAGAAAATAAGCCATTTTTCATTATTGTTGCTACAAGGCTGCCTACAACTTGCATAAATCTCTTTGAAATATGCTTCTTCAAGGTACATACATTTCAGAGAGTCAACTCCTATGCTTTTCAATTTAATTTCCCGCACCATGATATCTCTTCTACTCAATGCATCTACCACCTAGTTAGATTGTCCCTTTTTATGCTTAATGGTGAAAGTAAAGCCTTGCAAAAATTCAACCCATTTCACATGCCTACTACTAAGTTTATCTTGACTATTCAAAAATTGGAGAGCATGATTGTCAATGTACACTATAAAATCCTTAGGAAGAAAATAATATCTCCATTTCTTTAATGCTTGAACCATTTCTTACATCTTAAGATCATATAAATATAAATGTTGCAAATGCTCTTCTTAAGATTTTCTAAAAACAAAAATATCATCAAGATATACTACCACAAACTTACCAATGAAAGGTTTGAGCACTTCATTCATCAAGCACATGAAAGTACTAGGGGAATTTGACAAACCAAAAGGAATCACAAGCCATTCAGACAACCCTTCATTTGTCTTGAAGGTTGTTTTCCTTTCATCAATAGGTTTGATTCAAGTTTGGTGGTGACCACTCTTAAGATCTATCTTGGAAATCTAGCATGCACTACCCAAACAATCCATTAGATCTTCAATTCCTGGAATGGGAAATATATACCTTATTGTAAGAAACCCCATCCTTTTCTTTAGAATAAGTGTTTTTCCTCCTATCATGGATAGCCTTCCTATTATACTTCCAAGGAATTCCCAAAATCAAATGACACACATCCATTGGTATTATGTCAAACAAAACCTTATCCTTGTATCCCCCCACATGAAAATCCACCCAACTTTGTTCATTCACAACTAATTGTTGCCCTTTGCTAAGCCAAGAGACTGCATATGGAGTGGTATGGGGAATTCTTTTTAACTTAAGTTTTTCAACCATTTCAACTGAAACCAAATTGTCTGTACTACTAGAATCAATCACTATTTTGCAATATTTACCTAGGCACTTACATGTAGTTCTAAAAATTATCTTCCTTTATGGGGGTTCTTTCTCCATTGGTACTTTGATCAAATTCCTTCTCACCATGAGGGACTCACCAACTTCTGGATCAACATTATGTGATGGAGAATTCACACATTTTTTGTCCTTTCATTGTACAAATTGATTTCTTCTTTCTCCTCGAAATGAAGTAGTGGAATGATTTTTAGTGCATTTCCATGCTATATGGCCTTCAAATTTATTGCACTTATAACATTTTCTGGTGAATCCACTTGATCCTCCTCTTTGGCCACCAAATCTTCCCCTATTATTGGGTCTCCTTCCTCTAAATTTTCCCCTTGAGTTTGAACTTTGTTTTTAATTGTTGCTTGATTCTCCTTGTGATCTTTGGGATTGCCCCCTACTAGAAAATGTCGCTCTTCTTCTATAATTTCTTCCTCTACCCATGATTTTCTTTTCTTGCCTTCTCCTGAACTTTTCTTCAACCTTGATGGCCAATTGGTAACTCTTCCACCATTCTTGTATTAGTGAGGCTTAATTCATCTTGAAGGTTGTATCTCAACCCATTGATATATCTTCCCACTTTTTCCACATCATCTTCTGCATGGCTTTCCCTTATATTCAATTTGTAGAATTCCTTTGTATAGGCTTTCACATCCATATCCTTTTGCTTGAGGTTTTGAAGCCTTCTGAGTAACTGAATGTTATAGTTACTAGGTAGGAATTTTTCTTTAATTTTAGTAGCCATCTATCCGAAGAGGTGATTTTAGACTTTCCCTTCTTTCTCCTTTCATCTTATACATAATCGCACCAAAGCAAGGAATGACCCTTCATTTTTTTCTTGGCCAACTTCACCCTTTTCTCAATTTTCCTCCAAGGGCCTTCTCCCTTGACTACCTTCAACAACTTTTCCATCCTCAAATCATCATGATCCATCTCTTCGTTGGACCCTCCTTGGGAACTTTCCTCTCCCCTTTCTTCTTCTTATAGGTCACTCAAGTCTCCATTGACCATTCTACTTTTTAGACTTATTTCCAAAGAAGAAATCATCTTCTTCATTTGTCTCATCTCTATAGCATGTCTCTCCTTCAATTCATTCACCTCTCCAATAATGTAAAAAGTTGACTGACAACAATGTGCAACTTTTGACCTCTACATCAATTTGATGTAGAGCAAGGGTGAGAAATCTCTTATCACTCACAAAAAAGCACCCTTCAAGCCCTTATACATCAATTATTGGGTTTTGCTTCATCGCATTTGAATGTGGACACAATTTCTACTCAATGCCTTTCTCTTGAAAAGTTTTTATAATATAAAAAAAGAGTGTGCCTTTTCCTTGCTTGGTTTGGGAATAATTAATAAAAAATTGAACTTAATGTCACCTTGATCTAGTGTTGTGATGTGTTTTACACATCCACATTAGGTTTTGGGCCCTTTTAAAGCTAAATTAACCTAACTATATCATAATTTAATGTTGTAAAATGTATTAATTTATACATTCATATTAAATTTAGGTAGTGTGTAAACTAAGATGGACCTAATCTACTGTTGTATTGTGTTTTACACATTCACATGGGATTTAGAGCCCTTCTAAGGTAAATAGACCCAATTTTACCTTAATTTAGTGTTGTAGAGTGTATTTATTTACACTTTCACATTGGATTTTTTTTCCTATTGCATTTATGACCTTAATATCATCATTAATAGGCCCCTATGACCCTATATTGTGCACCCCAAGGCATAATTTAATCAAGAAACTAACAAAAACAACATATGGCTTAATTTATTCACTCCCCAACATCCTATCTAGAAAAATAGCCCCTTGTGGAACCCACTCACCAGTTTGGGTGAATGAGTCTCATCTAGGTGGGACTCATTCACCTAAGATGGTGAATGATTTGGGTGTGTGCAAGAAGTTGAGTCCACTTTTTGGCCAAAAAGTGGAAGTGTTTTTCCTAATTTTTAGAGTTTGACACATTTGACCTTAAAATTTGAAGCACTTAGAGATGAAATCTTTAAAAAAGTCACTAACCATAAAATGTAGTGCTCAGAGTCTAGTTTCTAAATATGTAATTTATTTCAATACCCATATTGTACAAATTGACTTTTAATAGGCATTTCTAAAAAACCACTGTTTAAAAGTCACTTTTTTTTACCATACCATGCACATGTATGACATCCATATTTTGAATTAAATTATAATATTTTTCTAAATCCTTTTGGAAAAAAATTTATGACTCACTGAAGCTTGTTCATGATATTTTTTGGTAATTTTTGATTAAATTTATTTTTTTTTGTTAAATTTTTATTAGGAAAATTTGTCATTTTGAAAAATCGTGGTGTACAAAATGCATAAGATGACCTAAACTTATCATTTTTTAATTTTTTTTTTAAATTGAAAATAATTTTCTGAAGTTTGTTCTCATACAATCCGTTTGTCAAAATGTTATGTTGATCAAAAGTTATTAAAATAGTAAAAAACCTAATATTTAAAGTTTATGGACCAGGGGTTGGGGCCCTAGCTCAGTTGGATAAATCTTTCCTATTGTAGGAGGTTGGTCATGAGGTCTAGTCTCCCCCAACCCCATGGTACAAAGGGGCATCTCGCACCAGCGCCACTGGTCACGTTAAAATTTTTACCAGGCACACTACAGTTTATAGGGGGTTGTGCTACTCGATTCCTGCAGTCTAAAAAAAAGTTTATGGACCAATTTTTTTAGAAATTAATTGAAAAATAGAAAAAATAATCCAATTGGAAAACAAATTACATATTTAGAATCTACATTGTTTCATCTAAAATGTGTTTTAATTTCATTAGAAATTTTTGCAAAAAAGGTCGTCAGCCATATGTCCAAAGTCAGTATTTTTCTTTGACATTGTTAGGACCTTCAACTTGTAGGTCAAACCAGGTTGAAGGCCTAGTTTTAGACTTACAATGATTTTCCCGAACCAAAAACCTAAGCAAAAACCCGACCACAAAGCAATAAAAAATTCAAATTTTAAAAAATGGGATCTCGTCCTATAATCAGGATCTCATTCCCTATTCTACAATATTCAAACTGTTGCAAAGGAAATGGGATCTCGTTTCCCATCCAACGGCCCTCGCATTCAATGTCAAAGAATGGGATCCTGCTTCTTATAAACGCGATCTCGATTTTTATAAGCGGGATCCCGTTTTATAAATAGGATCCTGTTTCTTTTATTTAAATATACTACAAAAAATTACTATGAAGTCTACAACTTCACATGTATGGCCAAGAGCAGTAAAAGTAAATTATTTTTCATAAGCTATTGTATTTATAGGTGGTGAACTTGATTTTTAGTTGATTTTATCAAATGGGGCATCATCTACACCATTTTTGAAGTGGAATTGTGTTATTTTCGTGTTTGTTTGGAGGAACAAAAGGTTTTCAATTTGCAATATGGATTGAATTTTTCAAAGGAGGAATGAAGAAAAAAAAATTTAAAGTGTAATTGTGGTAGTTTTCTACTTGTTTTGAGGAACATAAGAGGAATAATTTTTTCCTAATAGTTATTCAAATTCCAATTTGGATTGAATATTTTGAAGTATTTCACTATTAAAATTCATTTGTGCTTGAGAATTTTATAATTATGGGAGATAAAGCTCATAATAAGAGAAGGAAGACATTGAATCCTTAAGAATTTGAAGAAAATAGAGAAAAAGAGAGATAAAGAGAAAGAGAAAGAAGAATTATAATGAAATCAATGAATGATGGTGGAGCAACCAATTCAACAACTATTCAAGATGAAAACATTGAGGATACCATGGTTGTAGATGAAGCTAATTTGCAAGGAGTCAATTTGGAGAAGAATATGATTATACAAACAAGTCCTACTATGTCTTCAAACCCATCTTTGAATTCTATGGAGAATGTTTCAATATGCACAAATCTAGGTATATCTTCAAATCCACATGTTAGTGAAATGGTAAATTTGTATGTAGAAGTTTTACAAGGTGCTGGACTTAATGATGTTGACATTGGATATATTCAGAGAGATGAAAATTTTATAGAATTTTTTGAAAATAAAAAAGAAGTCTTTTGTTGCAAATGAAAATCAAAATGATCATTTTCTTGAAAATGAAAACAAGACCTCTATTTTCAATGAAAATGAAAATGAAAATGAAAATGAAAACCATTTTGTTGATGAAAATGAAAATGAAAATTGTTTTGTTGATGAAAATGAAGATGAAAATGTAAATGAAAATGAAGATGAAGATGAAAATGAAGATGAAAATCTAGAATGTGATGTTTAATTTAATGAAAATACTTTTTTAAAAATTGGAAGTGGTGTTTTTGATAATCTTCTTGGTAAAATTTCTTGGAGGCAAATAAGAACACATGCAAATAGAATATACACCAAATTATTTTATCATAAAAAAATTACATTTCAATGTCAACTAATGATGCAATTGATGAGAATGAAAAAAATGAGGAAAGTAATGAAAATGTTAGGCTTTTATGTTAAACCAAAAAGAAAAGATCAATCATTAAAACATGTTATATCTACTGTTGCTAGTGCCATTCAATCTATTGGGAAAAATAGCTGATCTTAAGATAAAAACGTAGCAAGAAGAGCTATAACTACTGCTATAGTTAATAAAGCAACTTTGAATAAAAGAATGGTAAGCAATATTAGTGAAGTTTTAAAAATATATCCTAAAACATTACTAAGAGCGGAAAAAAGAAGAGAAACTATAGAAAATGATCCTATCAATCAATGTTGGAGTTTTAGTGGATGACTACAGAGGTCTGATATAAAATTGAATGTTGAAATTAAATCTTTGATCAAAAAATATTGGCATGATAACACTAGGGTTTCATCTAATGCTAGAGATGTTTTAAAATTAATGGTGGGGTCCAAAGTTCAACACCTATTAGATACAACACAAACTGAATTTTATAGAAAATTTTGTAGTGATTCAGTGTTACCTAGTAATATTAAAATAAGTCAAAGGTCTTTTGAAAATTGTAAACCCTAGTATGTAAAAATTAATAAGAAACAAATATCTTGTTGTTGTAAAATAAATGTTCAATTTTGTTATTTTATGATGTTTTTCGATATATACGTTGTACCTTGCATACTACCATGATTATACAGGATTGTGGTATTGATATGCCACCTAAAGCAATAAGAGAGTTTATTTTAGGTTTGTTTTGTGAAAAATCTAATGATAAATTATTTTATTTAAGTTCTTGTATTTCTGGACAATGCATTAACTGTGGAAATCTTTCATTTTTAAGAATTTGTTTGCATGAAAGTGTTGATCATTATTTTGGACAACAATTAGTAGATGTCAAAAGATTTAGGAATGTTCACTATTCTTTAAAAGATGGAAAAATAGGAAAGCGTTGTCATTTAGTTATGGGTGATCCCATAATAGTGGTTTATAATTTTTGGCCAAACTGGACACTGAAATTATTATTTTTAACTAAATCTTCACATTCGGGCACCTATAGCGGCTAAACTGTGAGGAATTTGAAGATGGTGCAAACTAGAGTCTCATCAAATTTTGCAGTAGATTCTAAAAATATTTTTTCAAAATTTTTGGAATCAAATTGCACTTTTTTCCATCTCCACGAAAATAGATTTTTTCAGAAAACAACATTTTTAAAAGTGATGCACCGTGATAACGCATAACTTTTTTCCATGAAGGATAAAATTCTAATTCTTTCAAATTTAGATTTGTAACTCTGATATCTAGTGCTTCCACTTGGTTAGATAGTTTTTATTGAATTTTTTTTCCTTAATCAAGTTTCAAACTCAAACGAATTATAATTCAGACACAACGCGACTGTATAACGCGTAACTTTTTTTGTATATGTTAAAAAAATTTATTTTTTTTTGTTGGATCAAGGACTTCAATATCTGGTGCACTCATATTTTTCAATTTTTTTTTTTTGATAATCTTCTATTTTTCCACATGTAAAGAACAAATAAATTCATTTTCAATGAAAAACCTATGTTTAATAAAACTTAAAAAACAAATACATAACAAAACCAAAACATATTAAAATTATATTCATTGGATAGCTTGTTCTGAGGAATACCATAATCATTTGAAATAAATTTTAAATGAATTCATTTGATCCCCCAAAATCTAAATCAAAAGTGATTTTTTATCAGCATTTTGATAGGTGTAAAGGAGACACATTTATAGGTATGGTTTAAAACTAGCGAGGTTCTATCCAAGGGGGTTTGATCTAAGGTGATTTGATCAAACCCTCTTCAATTGGAATCCTTAAAATGGAACTTTTAAAGGCTTAAATCATTATATTTTCTAAAAATATGTGATTTCAGCTAAAATTCATTCCTCTCAGGAATTGTAAACCACTATTATGACAACACCATACAGAAAAAGTTAGTGTGCATGCATTTATGAGTGAATTTAAGAATAAAATTGTACCAAAATATGTCATGCACTCTGAAAATGCTCGATGGATTGATGGCCAATTTCATGTATGTAGAAACACATTTCCAATTGGTACTATACTTTTAGTGGTGGATTTTGTGGAGAATTATACTCTCGCTCCACAAGAGGAAATTTAATCTCAATATTTAATTCAGTGCAAGTAGCTATGTTTGTCCATATTGTTTATAGACATGCAGATGATAGCACTGAGGATGATAGAAAAGTTTTGAGGGAGTATCATTTTTATTTGAGTGACAATTGGTTACACTCATCAGAGTTTGTTCAATATTGTTTTAGTATATTTTATAGAAATTTAAGAGAAAGAGGAATCCATATGAAAGAACACCTCACATGGTTAGATAATTGTACGAGGTAGTTCAAAAATGCTAGAATGTTCTATTGGTTAAGTAGGGTTCACAAGGAACTTAATGTCCAGCATATATGGAGTTTTTTTGAAGCTGGGCATGGTAAAGGAGAAGATGATGGAGATGGTGCTTGTGTCAAAAGAATTCTTGCTAGAGAACAATTAAAATTTGAGGATTCAGTAAAATTTAATGATGCACGTGAGATTGTGGATTGGTGTAATAGAATATTATCTGCACCTGGTTTGAGTGATTACTCTATAGTTCATCGATTCTTTTGGTTGGTGGAAGAAGAGAACATTGTATCTAGAGTTGATTGTGAGACAATTAGTGGATCTACTAAATGGAATTCATTTAGGAGTGCAACAGCAAGCACATGGACTATTTGTACAAGGGAGCTTGCATGTTTTTTCTAGTTTTGTATCTCAAGAGATTGGGAAGCTTGCGAAAATACAGAATGGGTTGAATAGTGGGAGCAAAGATTGTTGACACCTGCAAAAGCACATAATCAATATGAAAGAACTATTGAAGAAAATGATCAATTGTTTGCATCTAAAGATTATGACCATGTTTCAGACCTTGTACAAGAAGGTAATTTTAATTCAATTTTTTTCACTTTATTAAGTTATTTTGTAATACTAAATTATTTATATGGATATGCACAAGTTATTAAATCAAATTTTGTTGGCAGGACATGTGTATGTTGTTATTGCACCTAGGGGGAATGAAGAGCAAATAAAATATTGGTTGGCTCATTGTGTGGAAACTAGACATAAGTTGATAACACCTCGAGAAGATGATGATGGCTTTCATTATCCAACAGGTACGGTGATCCCCTTAAGACACCTCCTTAAGCAAATTTTGATAACAAGTTTTAGATCCCCTTAAACAATTTTTTAGAACAAGTGTTTGATCCCCTTAAGAAAATTTTGAGAACTTATTTGATGATGGTTTTTGAACATGTTTTAGAATAGGATCGGTGGTGGTTGTTGGCACTTGGCTATGAAAATACTTGAGAAGAAAGAATGGTCTACCTGCATTTGAAGACTATGAAACACATAAAAAAATTATGCATTATTCACATTTGATGGTGGCAACAAATATAAAACTAGAGTGGTATCATGGAAGACCTTCAAAAAAATTTCTATGGTCAATTTATATGGAAGAGCATGAGGCAATCATAGATGCACTGCAAAAGAGAGAGGATGCAGATGGTACAATGGAATAAGTAAATATAGGTAAATATATTTTTAGTTTTATTTTGTCCTTTTAAATACATTAAATACATGTTTCAACATTGGTCAAGTGTGTTATTAGTTGAAATTGATTTAAATTGTCCTTTTATACATCCTTAAGGCATAATCACAAAAATGATCTAGTCCATGCAGATTCAACCTAGACAACATGGAATACTTGGTAAAAATAGGTAATTATTAGTTAAATTATATTTAAATACATGTTTTGATTACATATTGATATTCTTGGACATTCATAGTTAAAATTGATTTATTGTCATTTTTGTATCCTAAAGCCATAATTGCATTGATCTCATACTTTGAAACAAATAGGAGAGGATGGTTGGATTCAACCTACAAATATGTGTGGAATAATTTTAAATGTAGGTACTTGAGTTTTGTACATATAGGTTGTTTTATATAAATTAAAATATGTATGTTTTGATTATTCATTGATATTAGGTTGTGTGAAGACCTGCTACGTTCTAGCCACAATTTTGAGATGTTCTTGAGATGGCATATCCAAATTTTGTAAACATTGTTTTGAGATGACATATATGTACATACATACTTACAAAATTAAACATACTCTATGTACTTCTATGTATCAAATCAATATTCTATATATTTTTTTCTTAAATGTACATGTTTTCCTACTTTGAAACTTTATGTCTATGTGTATAATCACTAAATATCATGCATACATTATTGTTAAATCAATTATATTCTTACGAATTATTATGACCCCTTAATACATCCCCTTAATAAATTCTATTATGACCCCTTAAGATACCCCCTTAAGACCCCTTTAGGCGAATTATGACCCCTTAAGACATCCCCTTAAGATGTTCTATTATGACCCTTTTAGACATCCCCTTAATACATCCCCTTAAGACATTCTATTATGACCCCTTTAGACATCCCCTTAATTAACACGTTCTATTATGACCCCTTTAGACATCCCCTTAAGACCCCTTAAGACATCCCCTTAATTAACATGTTCTATTATGACCCTTTTAGACATCCCCTTAAGACTCCTTAAGTCATCCCCTTAAGATGTATTATAACCCCTTAAGACATCCCCTTAAGACGTTCTATTATGACCCCTTTAGACACCCCCTTAAGACGTCATTATTTGATTTGACAACTTATAAATTAGTGTTAGATGTTATTATTTATAGTATTTATTAATGCTTTTATTCTCTAATCTTCTATGGTATTGTTTATTTCTTAAAATTTTATCCTTTCTGGTATATAAATAGATTCTCTTTGTTTGTAAATTATGATTTATTGACTGATTATTGATTGATGTAAATTGAATAAGTTCATTGAGTAATTATTGCTATTTATTGAATGTACATACCATGTATATCATGTATGAAATCACTAAATTTGCAAAGTATAAATATTAAAATTTCCTATATTAATCCATGTATGAGATCACTAAATTTCACATTAATGTACTATATTAATGTATTGACTATGAACATAAAATACATAAATGTACATGTGTAAATTAAAATTTCAAACAATAATAAAGTCCATAATTTATGTAACATATTAAGTGCATGAAACCAATATATTAAGCGCATGAAATAAAGTCCAAAAGAGTACATGAGAAACAAGAAATATAGTCCATGAAATAAAAAAATATAACACATAAAATCACATGTTTCTAGGTCATGTACTGTCTCTATAATCAAGAGACCTCTCCACACCACACAGACTATGTGGATGACCTGAAACACTATGTAAAAGAGAAAGATGAAATCAGATGTAAGACAATAAAAAATGATTTAATGACAATTTAATTTATAATCCATCATTAAAATTAAATTACCATCATATCTACGTCTGGATGCTCTGGTACACCTGAAGCAACCTCTAAATTCTCTAAATCAATCTACATAAACAAGACAAAGGAATTCAAAATTATATGTACAACTCTACAATTAATTTTTTTTAATTCAATTTAATTTAAAATTTATCATATTTTAATTGTACCGTATTTGGAGGTTGTGCACTAGGCTCTTGTCCAGGACCTATCTATACATGCTCAACTACAAGATGTGTCTCATGCTATAAAAGAAAAAGAATATGTAAAAATATCATATTATGTATATATATTCAATTTAAAATTTATAATTGACTTTAAATATAATAAAAATATTAAATTACCATTTGATCTGGAACTTGCTCTACATGTCCTCCTAGTGGTGTAACTATGTCTGGGTCAAGGCTGAAAGTTGCACTAAAAAAGTCCTACAAGATCAAAATTAAAGCATGTACAATTGAATTAGGTTAATACACACACACACACACACATATATATATATATATTCAAGTTTGCACATTTTGTGTAGAAAGTTTTGTAAACAACCTAGAAATCAGTGGCCTCATGAGTAATTGCAACATTAGATGTTTTCCCAATGCCCATTCTTATTGTGGTATCAACCTAGAAATATATGTACATAGACATTTAACGCTTATAATATTTACAAGTGTACATGCATGCGTTTCATATTTCTAGTGAATTCAAAACTCATAAAATTGTAACTATACTAATGTAAAATTTAAACAAATTTACAATATGAAAGTACCTACCCTTATCTATGATGCCTGATAGTGGAGAAATGCTTCAAAATCCCTCAGGAGGAATCGACATGGATGTTGATTGACTCACCTAAACCAACATAAATATTTCAAACATATATGTGATTCAATTATAAATTTAAAACTCAAGTTAAATAATTTATGATTTCATTTATAATTTTAAAAATTGAAATCAAAATACCCCATAAGGGTTGCAGAGTACGACCAGTGTCGATGTATGTACTCATGGAACAAATGATTGCCCTTGCATCATTAGTGTCATCTGTACACCAAACAATTTGATTGTTAAAATGTATTGCAAAATTTTCTTTGATATATACAACCATCAAAATTCTTATAAAATGAACATACATCTAGATGCATATTTATACCTATGTCGCAGTGTCCTCAGGGTGATGGTCTGCTATGAGGAACTCTACAAATGAACTGATGTGACTAGATGAACCACCAGAATCTCCCTGTCCACTTGAACTAGGTGTGGCCTAATTAGGTCCATAGCATACTTGATGATAACTAGTACATATATGGGGGACGGGCCTCAACACTCCTAGAGTGGTACTCGGACCAGCTCCATAAAAAACTCCTCCATCGTCATCATCGTCTCTATGCTCCTCACTCTCTATCGCAGAAGCATGCTGATCAAGGTCTCCTACGAGTGTACTAAGGGAACCTAATGTTGAGACCAAAGCTTGATGATGTATAGGTGCGGGAATGGGAGGACCACGCTTGTGATAAGATAAGGTGTTCGGATAAAGAATGCTCATTTGGATAATTCTTCATGAATCATTTAATGTTGGGTAGGATATGATCAATGAAAATGACCCATGTCAAGATGTCTATCATAAGCAAGTGTAAAGTGTACAGCAAACTTTGTCAAGATCAAGATAACTCAAACTATGGATGAAAATATATGCAAATGGATTGGATAAATGGTTCATGGATGAATGGATTTATTATGGATGAGATGGATGGAATACTGGATTTATTATGGATGAGATGGATGGAATGCATGATTTATTATGGATGAGATCATATGCTTTCACCTGAACTAGTGCATGTAGATGCTCAATTCTACACATGACACCTGTTTTCCAGGCCTTCATCATGGTACATGTCCAAAGTGCCACCATAGTTGTTTTCACTAGAGGACAATTTTTTTTCTTTACTATTTTCAATCATTTTTCTGATTTTTTTGGATCTTTCTATTTTTTGATTTTTATTTTTATTTTTTGAAAGATTTTAAGCTCATGTTGAATCACCTTGTGGTGTTGATGTAGATGATTCTATCATAATGTGCCATTGATATACTGCTTGAAGAAGTTTCTTTGCTAAGATACGTGCACTTGAATACAACTTTTGAGATTCCTGATCTACTTTGTTGATACCAGAGTTAACTTTGTCTCTATGGGCACATTGCAATAGAGTTCCTTCTGAATCCTTATGATGAAGGGTCACTACCAATACATGGTCAATGTGAGAATTAGATATCATGTGTGGAGGAATGGATGGAGTGTGTTTAGAGATATAATATGGATTGGTTGATAGCTTAGAATTTTTGACTCTCCAAACTTGGGAAGATGAGCAATGATGGGTGGATATGAAAGTGTATGTGGAATTAGGGCCAATAGCTTGATATACTTTGTATGTTGCTTGAGAAGCCTAATTTTTCCTTTGTGGACATCTTTGTTGGATACTTTTCCCTTTTTTATTTTTCCCCATAGTTTCTTTGACTAATGGAGTTTGATAGGGATAATCTTTCTTTGTATTTTTTGGCACCCATGTGTATTTGATTTTTCCACTATACTTCCTTGATTCTTCTACTTCGATAACGTTCCTTGTGCTTTGATTCAAATATTTATTTTGACGTTGGTCCCAATTCGTGGATAGAGTGATGGGTGGATGAAGATTCATGGCATGGCTAGTTGTAGTATCAACATTAGTTTCATCATAAGGATTCTTCATGCTCCCTATGTTAACATTTTCTTGAGACATAGTTTCCCCCAGTATGGTGGTAGTAGCACCTTTTTTCCTTGATTCTATATATTTTGAGATGTCTTGTTTAGTAAGCATTTTCTGATAAATTACCACTACATATGACATTTCAATTTGCTACTCTACTAACTCTAGAATGTTTTGTTCTGTCTGACCTTTTTCTTTGAGTGGATAATGTTGGATATCTTCATACATGATTTCCTCAGTCTGAATTTGGGATGTATTTGATCCTGATGTTGACAACTCAGTTTGACTATAGGAATCAGTAAGTTGCTCCTTTTGTGTAATAATATTTGGAGTAAAGGAATCCTGTTCTGAATGACGATCATCTACATGTCCATCCACAAAAAGCATATCATGGGTAGATGGAGAAGTATGTGCTATGTGGATGTGATCATCATGTATAGATAGGAGAGTGTCCACTACATCATTGTAGTAGCTTGGAGATACAAATTTTTGATCTTGAATGATTTCAGAATTGCATTTGACATGCTTTGGATCAAGTTCTTGACATGGGTCAATTTCAAAGGATGGTTTGCTTACAAAGGGTTCTTGGACATCTTCATTAGGCATAGTGAGTGGCTCAATATCCTCTTGATCTTTGAGTGAATTTGGATCAAGTGATGAGTTGAAGATTCCTTCAATATCGACAATCATGAGGTTGAAGGATGTCAATATATCTTGGAAAGGACCATTGCTAGAATTTGGTGAGAGATGTTGATCATGCTTTAAAATAAATTTTTGAGATATATCCTCTAACTTATTGGGTGATGTAGAGATATTTTCAACATGATCATTGGTCGATGGATTGTTGATTATAGGATCAAATAATGTTAGCACTCTTTGAAATAGATTATTGTCAGATACTATTGAGGGATTCTTATCATGATCAAAAAGTGACTCTTGATGTATGGTGATTTGATCTTCATATGAGATAGAAACATCTTCAATTTATTCGTTGATGGATAGGTTTTGATCATGTGATTGTTGACTTGGATCGATATATGGAGTTTTTAACATGTGATTTTAAACAACATTTTCTTGTTGGTATTGGTATTGGGATTTGGTATGATGCCTTGATTGATTGTTAGGGGGATATTTTTGATGAGCAGTGGTAGCAAAGGTAGCCCCAAACCAAAAGGTTATACAGATGTTAATGGCAAGGGTGGGAGTGGTGGGAAAGTGAGGGGTAAGCTCCCTTAGGGAAATGAAGATGATGTTGGATCAAAAATGCCCCCTAGTCCAAATAAGTCACCTTCTCCTTGTGAGGTCATAGGGAGAGAGGTTTAAGGGGTTGCATGAAATGATGATAATGGGTCATTAGGATTATGAAAGGTGAAGGGGACATATGGGTGCGATGGATTTTGAACAACATTCATGTGATTTGCAAACATATCTATCCAAAACTTTACCAAGTGTGGATTTGAAATGTTAATGTTTGGTATAGTTGTACTTGGTATATTCTCATTTGGCATGTATGGATTTGGTGGGATAATGTTGTTTTGTTGAAGATGCATGCATTGAGTATTTGGTTGATAGATTTGTAAGTTTGGACTTGGATTTAAATCTACCATTGGAAAAGGTGCTCCAAGATTTAGTTTGGGTATACTCACATTTGTTGTACCATTGAGGTTTGTAGGAGATAATGATCCCATGTATGGATTGTATAAATGTGAGTTTTGAAAATCAATTGGCATTGTAAGGCTTTGATAGTTTGGTTGAATGGTTTTACTCATGATGTATGGAGCAATTTTATATTCCATGTTCCTCTTGTGTTTTGCCCTTGTTGTAAAAGTGACCTCTAAGGTGTTTACGACCAATGATGAGATGAAGGATGAAAGGGGTGAATGATATGTGTGTTGATTTTCTTAGGAACTTTGGATCAATGGTAGACTTTAGGATTTGATTTTGTTTGGTTTTGATTGGATAATGAACTTGTAAACCCTAAGATGTTGGATGTGATCTTAGGATGAACTTGTTCAAAAGAGGTGATAATCTAACTAAGTGTGAGAGGAAGGATTCATCCAAACACACCTAACTAAACAAATGATTTTGATTTGGTTTAAGGATGTACCCAAGTCTAGATAATGATGTTTCCAAAGCTATAAAGTTGCTTGGGGAATGGGATGATAAATGTTTGAAATGGATGAAGTGTTTGATTTTGATCCTAAATTAACCTAAGAAGGACTTGTTTACAAGTCCAAGGTTTTGAAGAACATGCTTTCCCCTAAGAGTAATTCAAAATCAAAAGACCAATTTTTGCATGAAAACCATATGAGCAAAAGATGCCAAGCACATATGTGGGGTCCAATTGATTTAATCTTTGCTTAATGGATTATTTTTACCACAAACACACTCTTTATTAGATTTTAAACTGAATATCCAATGTCCTAATTCTCTTTCATCCCACAAAATGCATTATGCGGAAATCAAGGAGATCAAGGCAAAGGTTTCCTAGTGTCGGCCTTAGTAGGAGCAAATTGAGATGAAATCCAAATGCCTAGGAACCTCCAAGGACATGAATCCCAAGGGCAAGCAAGGGCATGTGAATTCGTTCAAGGATATTTGCTTCTCCTAAAGAGTTTGAGATTTAATTATTTGCTGAATGTTGGTTTTCCAATGTTTTTGATCAAAGCAGTGTGTTTTCAAATTGACTCACAAGCAATATAACATCCTAGCTCAATTGGTATGTTTTTCTTGGTGGGCTTACCTCATGCCCTTCGTAGTAGAAGAGATGATTTTACATGCAACCAAGGAAAAATATAAAGGTATGTTAGGAATGAAGTCTTAACCTCTATATTTCAACCAAGATCAGACATGGCAAGTAACTTCTTGGAATCTAATTTCCAATGCACCACTTCGATAAAATCATTGGATGGACTGGTTGGCTACTACAAACAAGGGTTTTAGTTCATACTTTCCGTTCATGGAGATTGACCCATACAGAAAGAGTCCCCTTTCAGATCCATCTCGTCAGAATCAACCATGTGATATTGCTGTTTACTCCAATACCCGCATTTATATCCTGGTTGGAAATACTCTCAGGTTCAAAGTGTTACCGGTTGATTCATTCCCTTGGGTGAGTAATTTTTCCCCAAGGAAGGCCCTCTAGGGTAAACAAAAGTGAATAAACTTATTCATAGTTCGATTGACCCTTGTTTAGAAACAAAGGGAGAACACATGCAATAGGTTTTCTCACACTCACAAAGTTTTTTGTTCAATTTTATTCCCAAAATGAAGTGTGGGGGTAATTAATTAAAAAATTTAATGTCACCAAAATCCTTTTAATTCTCAAGATCGCCATGAGGCATAAGAGAAGTACATATGTCTTTTGATGATATTACCTTGTATAAATAATTACAAAACAATAAAGATACCCATTCATTTTATCCTTCAAAGCAATGATTCAATTCATTTTGAGCACTAAAGGAAAGATAAAGATTTGATTGTTCAATTTTATTTCAAAAAACAATGTCTAGTTAGTTTCTAGTGTTCAATTTTAATCCAACATTGAAAACAAACAATGATCTAGTTGGCTTAAAATAGAAAATAAAAGAAGGAAATGGATGCTCTAGATTATTTCGATAAGAATTTAAAAATGCTTTTTCCAAGTTCAAGTTTAATGTTCAAGGCCCACTTTCAATTCAATTCAATTCAATTCAAAAAGAAAAATCTCCAAAGATTATTTCCTTCGCTTTGAATTTGCAAGTTCTCTCTCCAAACAAAATCTCTCCTCGCTTTTCCTACAAGATAAAAAAGGAAATTATAAAAGGATCAAGTTATTAATTAAAATTTTTTTAAACATTATCTTTAAATAATGGAACAATTTTGACTGAAAAGATCAATAATTATGAACTAATAAATGAAGCATTAGTAAGAATCATGCTTTCCATAGTCTTTCCACAATATTAAAGCCTTTATCTAAAAATTTTGGTCATATAACAAAGATCAATGCCATCCAAAATCAAACAATTTATGTTGTGATTAAATGCAGATAAGAAAAGATTTGGTTCTTTGTCATGGCAACATCTTAATTCTCATTTGAATGAACCTGGAAAAATCCATAAATGAGTTAGAGACAAAAATATTAACAATATAGGAAAAGTACTAATGATAGGATTTGCACAATCCGATGATCTGAAATCACTCAAAGGATTTTACATCGGTTTGTGTTTTGGGATATCATTTCTTCAGTTAGATATAAAGTTGAGTTTATGCATGATAATGGATGCATTTTTCTTACTCAATCATAATAAAGATCAATGATATACTTGACCTATTCATGTCATCAAATATAAAGTATCATCTGATGCTATTAATGAACTCTCAAGGTTACTTTTTCTATGGAATGATTTGATGGAAGTTGTTAAGCCTAACAGATTGGTGCTAACATAGTAGGTGGCAGGTTGTATTCAATTAAAAGAAAATGGCGTGTAAAAGTTGTGAATCTAGCTCATGAAAAGACACCATATGATGCAGTTTCAAATGGTTCACACCCGCCAATGAACGAGGGAACTTTAATGCAATTTTTAGGTGTCAAGTTGACTTCTTTACCTTTTCCCGCAGTCCTTCAGATCCTCCATCATAACTATCCAGTCTTGTAGAAATATTTTTAGTCAACCCGAATAGTTTTACTATTGAATTTTTTAAAAAAATACATGTTTGAGAATACTTTAAAAATTATCAAGCTAATGTAAATGCACAGGCGTATGAACAAGATAATTAATAAAGGCTTTAAAAAGTTTCAATAAAATGTATTTGGAAGAGTTTCAAGCCATATTCAATAAATTTTCATAGCTTGTTGGGGTACTGACAGTGATGTACCTATACAGATGTCTAGAGGTTAATATGAACAACACAAAACTTCATCCTAGGTTGTAAAATATCATGAGGTAAGTAAGCATAATCTTAAGATTTTGCAAAAAAAATCAATGAGCAGGATTCAAAAGCCATTCCCAGCCACCCTGTCCACCCTGTGTAGCCAGCCACTAAATGAGAACAATGAACTTAAATAAGAGAATGGCAATTATTTGAGAGAGAGATGTGCACCTAATGATCTTAGAAATATAAAATATTAAAACACTATATTCTCTCATTGAGGATATTTAAAATTGCAGCAATTTGGGCTCCTCCCCATCTTTTACCACAGCTGCTTTTGTGTGGCAAGCCCACTAGCAAAACTCTACATTTTACTGCCATCTCATTAGTGCTCAGTCTATTGTTGGAGGAATCAAATAGTCCCATCTAGAGCCCGTGACTCTCTACTGGTACATTTATTGTTAGAAGTGTACTTCTTTTGAATGAAAAGATTTAGGTGTGAAGAACATATTCATTAGACTCACAGTCTAGTTATTGGACAAGCTCAAGCTCTAATGACTCTCGAGCTTCACACAAAAGCCTTAATTTTTCTGCCTAACATAGAAAGACACATATAAAAATAGATCACATGTTTCTTACAAATCATAGCCAAGGCTTGAATATGGAAGTGATCCCTGTGCTAAGTTGAGCCCTCCAATTCACCTTAGGCATAGGAAAATTGGTATGAGAGATATTGTATCTAGTATGTAAAATCATCTTCCAGATAGAATGGTTCTAGTGACGAGCATAATCACAGAGGAAATGGTTATATATCATTCTTTGGCTATAGAGCTGGTGAAGCTGCTAATGTTTATGAGCATGATGTAGACATTGAAGCCCTGATGCCTAAACTTTGGCATTCTGACTACTACACTAAACCAAAGATGTAAGAACTAGTAGCAAAAGAACGTGTTGAACTAGGTTATTGCCGCCGGCTTAAGGACTTTGTTGTTGGAAGGAAAGGCTATGGGTCTATTCAATTCATTGGAGAAACTGATGTTAGGAGATTGGATTTAGAGACAAACTATCTGACATAAGACATCTTTGTGCATAAATACATAATAGGGCATTTTCCAGATTCAAGACTTAGACTCAAACAATCAATGAGAAGCATATTTTTATTGTCCATCTACTAAAACACACTTCCCTACTAGAAACACATGAACAAATTAGTGCATTAGACAATATCATAGCTTCTGATGCTTGCTTTGTGTGCCAAATAAAAATAAAGCATGAGAGTCTCTACCATTTTAGATCGATCAAAGAAAAAGAGACCTTTGGTGACTATGTGTGACAAAAAGTAGTTTGTCTCATGAAATAGAAATAGACGTTAACAGATTTGCAAAGGGATGAAACAAAAATATCATCAATATATATATATATATAAATTGACAGCTATTTGTCATTCACAAAGACAAAGAGATCTAAGAGTTAAAACAGTCTCGTTTACAGGAGCTTGCTCAAAATTTTCTGACATTCTGCAAAGAATAGACGCCATAATGTCACATAAGAATGTCACTTAGATTCTTAATGTAGTTACACTTTGAGGATGGGAAAAATACTCATCCACACAGAGAATATAGAAAAAAAGAGCACACAATTCAGAGTGTAGTTTTAGCATATATGTTTTCTATTTTCAAATAATTTATTGTCTTACATCAGAATGCTAGCAATGAAAGATACCAGATAGATTTAAGATAACTCTGCTTAAGGTACGATCCTTTAGAAAGAAAAGCATACACAAGGAATGCAATCTATTTGAAGGAATTCTTCAAAGAAATATAAGTTGAATCTGCCTAAAATAGATTTATTATAGAGGTTGTAAAAACTTTCATAAATTCTATGCTAATAAACACTTAGAAGTAAGCTAATGCATAGCAGATGTGAAAAAAAATAAAAATCCATGAGCCCTCCTTCTAGCGCCATTATGTGGATGCTAAATCTACATTTTGGCTATAAAAAAAAACATGAGTATTGTTAGTTAAATCAAGCAAACTAGATATAACATCCCTATGAAATAATTGCTCATGTTATCTATGCAAAAAAAGTAAGTTATCAAAATAAGCTAAGTGAAAGCATAAGAAAACAAGAGTCAAATTCTATCCCATAGTGGATTGGTGCTTCTATCGAAAGAATCCCTTTCCCAATCCTTTGCTAAGCTCCATGATGAAAATGATATAAAAATGCTTATGAGGATGATATGAGGTGGGAAAAATCAGTTCTCAATTGAAGAGAGACACTTTGCATTAGCTTTGTGGATCAAGTTGTGGAGGATTTGTTGAAGGATGAAGCCTCTATTTAAAGATTCTCAAGTTGAAAGAATGCTCATAAGAGAGCAATGTGGGATAATGATTTGACCAATGAGATGAGGCCACTTGTCACATTATGATAGGTTGAGGAATGTGCAACTTATGGCCAATGTGCCCAAGAGGGGGAGATTCAAATTTGAAATTGTGAATTAAATGTTGAGAGGGGGACATGTAAGAAGTTATTGCTATGTTGGAAGGGACAAGTCAACTTGTCTTCATTTTCAAACTTGAGGGAATATTCCATTTTTATGCCAAGTTGAAAGAAAATAATGAATTTATAAATGAATTAAAATGATTTATTGGTGCAAGTGGGAAAATATAGAGGATGTGATGGGTGGTTAGATTCGGTTAATCAGGATTATATTAGCTTAGGTGATTATTAGTTGATTTTGACCTGTTTGACTTGAATATTTGGATTTATTTAAATAAAAAAGGGATGAAATATGAATTTTGAGATTTAATCAGATAAAGTTGTGTTTATTTAATTAAAAGGTTGATATTTGATTTATTTAATTTAAATGAACAATCTTAGGAATGAATTTTATGAGTTCAATTTACCTGATGAATGGATGAGGCAAACTTATTTAATGATTGAATGAATATGTATTAATTAAGAGCAAGATGCTAATTTTGCATGTCTACAACTATAATTCAAATTTTTAGCAAGAATTTATTCTCCTAGATCTAATGTTGACTTGTAGTGTTGTAATTTCAAGAAATTTGGCATAAACAAGTATAAATACAAGGTTATTTCACTCACTTTTCACCTAACAAAACCTAGAAACTTTTATCAACGACTATTCTAGCAAGTTTATGATCAAGAGAGTTTAGAAGAGTATTCACTTGATTCTTATCAAGTATTTTACAACATTATTCAAGATTCAACCATCATGTCAAAGTCTTAATGGATCATGTGTATTTTTGAGATAACATTTGTGATGTAGGGTATTATGATTCAAGCAAGCATTCAAGTCAAGATCCATAACATAAAATCAAAATTCAAGATCCACATTCACGCTAGCCATTTCATACAATATTGTAGCCTTTTATTCAAAGGTTTGGTGATTTCCAACACTGCATATTTGTTAATTCATCATTCCTTCATTCTATTTTTTTCATTTCAAAGTTTGATTATCAAAATGGGATTTGACCAAGGCAAACCCTTGTCCACTAACAAAACAACATTTTTACCTTTCTTTGTTGTTTGATTTGCAAATTTAGGTTGAATATCCATTAAAGAGCAAGGTTGGAGAAAGTTTTCAAAGTTTCAAAGTTGATAAAGTTGTCACCTTTCTTGCAAGATCATAGAAAGTCACCTATAGAGCATAATTCAAAGTTTCAAACTCGAAGATCTAATAGGGGAGAAGCTACAAAAGATCACTAGAAGATACCAGAGTTTTAGAGAAACCCTAATACTTGGAATAAATCACCACCTTGGGAATATGAGTCTTATTATGCCACTTTTTAGACATTTTCTATAGATCTTGGTTCAATAGTTTTAGATTTTACATTCAACCTGAAACCTTAAACTGGGACTAAATCACCTAGCTTGGCTTATGAGTCCCAATGTTCATCAAAAGTCACAATTTCAGGATTGCAGACCTTGTTTCAAGCATCTTCAATTTCCCAGGTGCCCCTCTATTCATTCTCAATTTATTACTCTTATTTTTTAAGTTTCATATTCTAGGCCTTATAGTTAGATTTACACATTCATCTCCTTCTTTCTAAGCACTTGCTTAATGGTGAACCCCCTTTGTTTAATCATACCCAAGGATACCTCATAGTAGATCTCCCCCTTCCTAATTCAATCAATAGATTGAGATCTCTAGGGTTTCCTTGAATGAACAAAATAAAAATATGAGTGATCCCTTTTCCCTTTGTATTCCATCTCCTAAACAATAGTGAACCCCTATTTCCTAGTGTTCACTAAGTAAAACAAAACAACAGGGTCCAAGGTGTTGATTTCCAATGGAAATTGTAGGGGTAGTGGTGTTATGATCAGTCTCCAAGTGGGAGATGGTATGGAGTGGAGTTTGACTAGTCTCTAAGTGGGAGATTGCTATGTTGTGAAGATCAATCAGACTCGAACACAAAATCTTCATATTATTTTACACTAAATAATTTGATGCACTTATTAAATATTTATGTTGCACTTGTATCTCAAAGGATGATTGCAAACAAATGGTAAATTCTATAAGTGATTAGTTACAATTATATAATATAAAATTAAAAGGCATATTAAAATTTCAAATGTAACCACCCAAAAGGAGAGTGTTATTGGGTGCATGAGGCACAACCAATGGGCACACTTAATTTGTAACTAATGGGACATATGTGGGAGGACATACAAACACTTGGTGATGATTTTTGAGGGAAATAGGTCATGAAAAATGTTAGCAGAAACTTACAGTTCTGTGGCTGGAAAAATGTAGGAAGCACTGTAGGTTCACGCAACAAAGGTTATCTAAAAACAACAGTGGTAAAATGTGGAGAAAAATGTTGTTGTAGATTATAGTGGTTGTTGCAATCTCTTTAAATGTTATTTACTAGAATTTTAATATATATTGGACCTTGTGTTGGTGGATGTAGCTTAATTTTTGGTGAACCACTTTACATCTTTGTGTTGTCTTCTTGCAGCTATATTTTTCTATGTGTTCTATGTGTTCTATTTTATTGATTAAATCTGTATTTAAGTAATAGAAAACTACCTTCTAACCCTAACAATTTTGGATATTACCTTCCCTCAACATGAATTACCTCTAATTGAATTTGAAAAAAATCATGAAGCTCTAATGATATGTGTTTCCATTAATAAAACCAGGATTAGACATGTACACTTATTGATAATGGATCAGGTCTTAATGTTTGTGGCATTGAGACCTCTTTAATATAATATTCTCCTAAGTAGACAATAAATTCATCCCATGAAAGGATTCCCCATGAAATCTTTGTCAAGGGATGAAATATGAATATAATTACAACATATATATGGTAAAAGTGGATGAAAAATATAGCTCTTATAAATAAAAGTTGAATATAACATTTCCAACTCACTTAATATTTTTATTCCATCTTAAAAATTTGAGACATTATTTGTGTATTCCTTTAATGTGTACTTCATTGATTTTCCATTAAGTTCTTTGTGTTTGAGTGAATCTTTTCTTATCATATATGCATGTTTGTCTTAACATTATGGACTGATGAGATGCTAAGCTAGGGGTTTGCACAACCCTCAACTTGGTGTCATCCTATCTCTTCACTATTTTGATATGGATACGTATTCCTTTAGTGTTATTATGAATTTAAGATCATACTCACTAAAGTGGGGACTAAATGTAGTGTCAAAAATTATCACCCTTGACAATTTCACACAATGTTGACAACCTATTTTTCTTATAACGTTAATTATAATAACAATTTACTCATTTTTGGACTAGATTAATAAAACATATTTAAATTTGAACCATAGGGAAATAGTGTGTCCACCTTTTAGGAGATGGGAAACTTTGGGGACCTATTTCACACTTTAGTACATTAAGAAACCAAGATCCATCAACCAAGTGACTCAATTGAGGGAAAGGATTAGGGGGTTTCTTTAGTGTCATTAAACAAAGGGGTTAACCATTAAATGAAGGTTTTAAGGAGAAATGCAAACATGTATACACTAAAACCTAGAAACTTACAAGCATGTAATCAGACTGAGAAACAAAATAAAACAAGAAAATACTTGGAGAAGTGAAGATGATTGAACAAGGCTTGAAAACCTTAAAAATTGCTACTTTTGAGGTGTACTAGGATTGATACACTAGGTTGGGAAATTTAGTCCAAGTTTAGGGTTTTTGGGAAGAATCTAGAATCTCCTGGTGACTTATTAGAATCCAGTAAAAGATGCCAAAAGGGCTATACAAGGACTCATACACCCAAGGTGGTGATTTAGTACCATTACTAGGGTTTGTCTAATATTTCTATAGCCTCTAGTCATCTTCTATAACTTTCATCTTGTCTGATCTTTAGGTCTAAAAAGTATAATTTTTGATCTATAGGTGAGTTTCCATGAAGATGACAACTTATTGACAAATTTGACAACTTTGTCTTCAAAGGATCTTTAAGCTCTAATTCACCTAGATTTGTAAGCACACATCAATAGAGAAAAATGTTGTGTTATGGAATAGGGGTTTTCCTTGGTCAAAACATTTTTTGGTAATTAAACCTTTAAATGAAATAGAAAAGCTTGAAGGAATGATGAATGAACAAATACATGATGTTGCAACTCACCAAACCCTTTACATGAAGGTTGCAAAGTTTTGTGAAATGGCCCCAAATGATATGCGATAATGTATTTGAATGCTTGCTTGAATTATAAAAAACCTACATCACAAATATTATCTCACAAACACACATGATGCATGAAGACTTTGACATGATGGTTGAATCTTGAATGCTACTCCAAATGCTTGATAATTCACACTTGAATGCTCTTGCAATCACTCTTGATCATAAACTCTTTTGTAGTTCTTGAATACTTGAAAGCTTGGAGGAATTGAAAACTTGCTAAGAGAAAATATGTGAAATAACCTTATATTTATACTTGTTTATGCTAAATTTATTGAAATTATAGCACTGCAAGCCGACATTAGATCTAGGATAACAAAATTTTGCTAAGAGTTTGAATTAAAATAGGTCCAAGCTAAAGTGAGACTCATGCACCCAAGGTAGCATATGTGTTCAAGTGACTCAAACATGGGACAGAAAATCCAAGAAATGTAAAGTTCAATGTAATATTTAAAATTAGGTCCCAAAACCTAGGTGGGACGCATACACCCAAGGTGGCGTATTAGTTCCATATCAGTATATCTAGAATACATAACCCAAAACATTAAATTATGATTTGTCATTTGTTAAATGTAAGGATTTTCCTTTGGAAAATATATTTCATCAAGCTTGTGGATACAAAATAGGGCCAATTACAACATAATGAAGTCATGTTTTAATAGGGAGGGCCCAAAAAAGTGTGAAAATATAAAGGGATAGATTTTTCTACACTACAAAATTATTATTATCCCAACATTTTTTTCCAAAAAGCAACAACCATGGGTGTGTGGCACCTTAAACCAAAAATAAATTTGTGAATATTTGAAATTTTGATTGGTAACCTTTTATTATTTTAAAATGATCCTAAGTCAACCTCTACCAAAAAAAAATTAATTGAAATTCATATATAAACATGTTTTCCTATCATTTGGAACATTAGAAATCATTTTTAGAGAGGGGGATCAATTTGAACACAATTATGAGAAGTTATCATTTATATGCTGGCTTCAACAATCTATTGTTTATGCGACCTAAAATTTTGTTGGTCTATCAAGTAATCAAGGCATCCATCAATCAAATTTTTAATTGCATCTCTTTGTGGAGTGCTTTCATATCAAGCTAACATTATCATTTATCATTTATCAATTTTGGTCAATTATTATTTTTTTAGCCTTTGAGTGACCTAGGGCATGTCCTCTTGAGCAATCCCCTATAAAACATACCATTCCCCTTTCTTTTGATGTGTGTAAGTTAGATCCATAGGTTTTAGGAGGTGACAATATTAGAAAAGAGTGTAGACCTTAATCCAAATTTTGAATCTTTTAAATTTAGAAAAGGAGTTTAGGGCACATCACACCCTAGACCAACCAATTCAAGCTCAAATTCACATTGTAGATTCCTCATTGTTGTCATTTCTCACACCTAGGCCAATTTTGTAACTTTTCATTTTTGTTTGTGTACTAAATTATAGTTTTAGATCTAGGGTTACATGTCAAATAGGCTTGATAAATCACACGTCAAATTTATTATTCTCACAACTCAATACAACATAAACCCTATGAGGTTATCTCTCCCTTGTGACATCAAGTCAATCATCAAACCCTAGTTGGTTTATGTTTAAATGTTGAGTCAAGTTAAAAGGAAATAATCCTAGTTAACCTAATTAAATATAGAAGCACTTTTACTACTTAAAAAATGAAAATATTAAACTCGCCTTCTAATAGAATCTCTTCCTAAGACTTGTATGTCATTAATAAAATATTGGAAGTAAGACATAAGATTGGTCTTTAATTAGCTGATAGGATATTATATGTGGGGGAACCCCACCGGGGATTCCAACAATCTGACGCCAGAGACCCCACCGGGAACTGCTCACGGCTGCCAGATTGACGGATTGACGGAGAGTACTATGGTTGTTCACTTGACCCTTGGCTTTCCTCAGGATTCCCCTATACTATGTACTTATCCTGATACCTATCACAAGAGTTTTAGCCGATGGGATCCATCCCTCATAGTACATGCATCGGTCAGCAGGTATGGCTGGGAGCCCACTTACACCATTCTACACCATTCTTGGGGTGTTCATTTGCAAACTACAATTTAATAAGACAACAAATCTTCCCTGGAGGTAATAAATGTGAAGCAACCTTAAGATGGCCTTCACATGGATGCAAGGCACAGACACAACATTTTGGCATCTAGCTAAGTGGCTTGGCAGGTATTCTTTTGAGCTCCCTCAATGTTTTTATTTAAAGTAGATTCTCCACTATTAGGCTGTTCATTCAAAATAGAAGTGTTATCCTCCTGCATGGAACTCCACTACAAGGATTTCACTGGTTACCTCAGTTTAGTATTTTTATATAGATTATAGACCTAAATTTACAAGTTAAATAGTCCAAGTTTGAACCTTTGCAATTGAAAAGGGTTGGAATGCAATGCCTGTAATCTCAGAAGTTTGAGGGTGATAAATATGAAGCCCATTATAATCTCCTTCCTCTGCATTGCAATGAGCATCCCATAGGCTTAAATGTCCTTCCTTGTCTCTAATTACCACTATAGCCTTTTCGCTGCAAGGAAAAAATTCAAGGCACGAGATCATGGTTGGGGTGGTTTTAAATATATTCTTAGACTCTAGCTTTAGGTCCTCCAACTTAAACTCAGATATGTGGCATTTCAATTCCACTGAAGAGGTAATATTCCTGAGACCTTTAAGCTAGTGAAGGTAATGATTGTAAGGCACATTGTTCTGGTGTGCTACATAATTTTTTGCAAACCTCAGTGGCGCCAGGCTCGAGCCCCACTATTAACCTGTATAAAGGGGCAAATAGAAAGGTGAGTGCTTAAAGAAAACCTACCAAATTCTATAAAATACATGTTAAATTAGACTATTCACAAATTTTTTTGAGCTTTACCAATATAATCTTCCTTTCTCCTAGCATTTTGGCATCGAGGTGAGTGGTTCATTTCAGGAATTTTGTTTAGGGTTGAACCCCATTATACAAACACAAACCCTGGAATGGTGGAAAAATCAATTGGTATTTTCCTATACTAAATGGGACACACTGACAAGAGTCTTGGAGCTACAGAAAGACTACTTGAAATGTTTCTATGAATACTGGAAATCGTTGCAAAAATAAGAAAGGAAGGTCACGAGAATGATGGAATCATGGCCTCACCCTGCTGAATAGGGTCCTCCTCTAGCACATATAGAAACTTGCACATAGGTCATCACTGCTAGGAATCAGGGAATGCAACAAAAAAAATCAAGAGTTTCCTCTATAGTCCTATGCAACGCACCTTCCCTCTGTAGCTACCTCCAAAACTCATGTTTGAAGAACCTGAATGGCACTTGGGCTTAGGTTCTTTTGAGCTTTGGGTAGATTTAGGATTCCATTTAGGTGTGATTGAAGAGTGCAAGTTTTGGGTGGTGCCACATATGGTAGCTGGGGAGGACAGATGTTTTTTTCCTAGCGTCCCATATTAATTTGTTTCAATGAATTAAACTATATTAATTATGTAAGTCATATAGACATGACAATAATTTGGAAATGCTTTTGGCATGCAGCATATGAGTGTGTAATTTGTAAATTTTTTACACCATATATGATTTGAAAGCACTATGATAGGTGTGCACTTACCAATTTATTCTTGCACTTAGGAATTTATTGTGGTGGATAGTTGCTTGTACTAAATATTTGGTTGTAGTTAAACATAAATCTTATTTTATGACATCCAACACAAGGATGCACTTAGCAATTTATTCTAGCACTTACAAATTTATTGTGGTAGATATTTGCTTGTACTAAATATTTGGTTGTAGATATTTGGTTGATAGTGGATATGACTAGAAAAGCTCCACATATATTTTTTTACTTTTATAGGCCATTTCACATGGTTGAAAACTATTATTAGCTGATATTTAATATATTCAAAGATTTTTGCTTGTCATGCTTAGGCGAATATTTGTTCTCCCAATTAAGGAATAGTTTAGATGCTTTTTCCTTTCTTCTCAAGATAATTAAACACCTTATAATCTTTCATTGTATAGACAATTATTTAACATGATTTATTCTTAACTAATTACTAACTTGTTAAGGAATTTATTTGACTTTAGCACTGCATAAGATTATATTTTATTAACTAACTTATTATAATATTATGTTTTAGATAAAAACAAATATTTCAAAGATTGTACTACTATGACATTGATAGTTTTTTATAATTATTGATGCTATTATTATTCATATAGCTATTACAATTATGGTTATTAATGTTATTGTCTATTTGATTTTTATGATATAGAAAATTATATTATTAATAATTATAATATTTATCAAAATAGTAATTTATCATATTGATATAATAAAATGTCATTATATTTTTATCCAATTAACATAGCAGTCTTACATTATGTGTTTTCTCCTCTCCCTTAATATTTTTCACATTTTCTATATTCTCTATGTGGTCCAATAAAGGGAAGCTTTAATCTTATTTTAAGAAATCAAATTTTAAAGTGAAATAGTGTATACTACTTTTATATTTATATTCTGAAGTGCATACTTGATCTTAAATTTGATCTTAAATTTGCTGATTTTTTTTATGATTTTACATTTTGAGAAAACGCCCAGATACTAGAATCAACGTAGTTAAATTAGTCATTTCAAAAATGTTAAGAGTTTGTTATTCTTTAATTTTTTATGTTTATATTTTCATCTATTTATATATACTTGATTTTATTTTAAGTTCATTTGTATGTAATTTTAAACAACATTTTTATTATCAGTTGACATTTTGATTACTATTTTTATTTCAAATAATGAGTACAAGAATTCCATACATAGATTGCAAAAGCTCATCGCCAAAAAAAAAACACTTCTACATGTTCATAATATAATACCAAAATGTATTAGTCTATTGGCATAAATATTGCACCTCATTGGGGTGCAAGTGCTAGTGTAATATAAATGATTATTTTTCTTAGGGTTAGAACTTCACACAAAAATATAATGACTTTTCACATTATTTGTATATAAAGTCCGTATATAAAGTCGATTTTATACATAAATGGTTTTGATTATATATTTATTTTATGAGATAAAATAATATATAAATTATATAGTTGATTAGCTTTAACCATTATAAAACATTTAGATGTTCATTTTTATTTTTTTGTAATATTTTAAAAAATTTATGATAATAGCAAGGTAATTATTCTAGAAGTTTTTTTCTTATATTATAAAAGTTTATGTATGTTGTTATGAAACCTTTATATTAATTTGAAGTTAATTTGGATATATTTATGGCATTTTTATAACAATAATTATCACTTACAATTTTATTTTTAATATTAAACACATTGTTTCTAAAAATTGAGAGGTTATATTTATTAAACTAATGTGCATGTTGTTCTAGCTACCAAAAATTAAGAGCTTATATTTATTACATTTAGACCCATGACTAAAAATTAGATAAACAAATATAAGGCCCATGACTAAAAGTGAAATATTTTATTTGCTTAATCCATATACACATTATTGCAGTCATATTTGATTGTTGAAAAACTTATACTAGCTGCATATAATTTGTTTATTTAATTAATATTTATTAATATATTATTTTATTTTGGAGAGTTCATTTATCCATAGAGGAAGTGCCCACGTCAACCTCTTTGGGAGAGTTCATTTATCCATAGAGGAAGTGCCCACGTCAACCTCTTTGGCTCATTTTCTTGTCCAATATCTTCCTTTTCTATAATGAATCTTGTTCCTCTTACGTGTTATCGAATGTTAAATCTACCCGTTGGCCCATCTCATGATTGAGCTTATAATCATTTCTTTGTGAACCTCAAGACTGGTCTTGTTACTACCTTGAGGACTACAGCCGCCTCCTAAGCTGAATCTAGGAGTGTTATTTTCTTATATTCCATTTCATTATATTCCTAATCTTATATAAATAAATTAAGAATAAAATCGCCGAGGCGCATGAACAATAAGCCAAAACCCTCGCATCATATAAATTTCCGCCTTAGTAAGCTAAGCAGTATCAAGATATTGGAACGAAGTTGGGGTGTATTTATCAGTCAGGGTTAATTTTACTTTTTCAACCTAAACTGGAGTTTAACTGTTAGTATTTTTATTTTTTCTGTAAGCTTTCTAATACTAGAGTCAGAAGCTAAATGAGCATATTATTCAAAGTAAAATACATTTACATATTTACAATGTCCTGCAGTTAAATTATCACTGCATAAAAGAAGAGCAATTATTTCAAGCATGTCAACATCCTCCCTTATCGGGGTGTAAGGGAAACCACTCTAATGTTGTTATATGAGATGGATCTACAGATGAATTCCCAACAGCGCCCCTAATCTCTCCTTCTACCTGAATATTAATATATAATGTTCAGAAATCTACCACAATCTTATTCATAAAACACAGAGTTTGCAAGAAAAGACAGAATATTTAGAACCGTCAGAAGGCCATTTTCGCTATAGAAATAGTGAAGGCCGCTGGGAGACTGAAATTCACAGTTTTTTAGGGTTAGAACTAAAAAAAAAGAAAACAACAAACACATGAAACCGTAGCTGGCCATGCAGTAAACACTACTTAATTTGTTATTCAGTGACTCTCTCCTCTCATTTTGAAACCAATAGAACACATTCCTGCATCCACTGCGCCGTAAGCTTTAAGCTGAGCAGTAATGTCGTTTATATGGTGAAAGGAGGGTTTTCTGGTTCCACTCATGAAAATAGAATCCGGTATTCTCTTTAAGTTGCCATCCATATTTTGCGAACACGTCTATTGCTTGTGCTCTCCCCAACATTAGCAGATCTAGAATCTGAAGAAAACAAAAATAAAAAATATTCTACTAGAAAAAACATTATCATTCCAAAACTTACATGAGTTCCCTAAGAGCATAATTGGATCGAAGATCTGCTCAAGGTAAGCGAATATTTTATTAAAAGAATCTAGTTTTCCCTTTTGGGATGATGATGTTTATTCTAGTAAATATTTTATTATTTTTGTTTTCTTCAGATTCTAGATCTGCTAATATTGCGGAGAGCACAAGCAATAGACGTGTTCACAAAATATGGAGGGCAACTTATGACCAAAAGAAAATACTGGATTCCATTTTCCAGAAAAACCTCCTTTCACCAAATAAACAGACATTACTGCTCAGTTGAAAGCTTTGAAGGCCGGAGGCAGAGGAAAATTCACACACAGTAAAATATTAAAACATAAAATATTATTTTCTAACACACAGAGCTGCTGCTCATAATTTTCTATTTGCTCACATTCACCTTCCTCTGTTTTTCATTCTCCTTCCTTTAAAAGTAAATTACAATTACAAAATATATGCTGTAGGTAAAAAGTCACGTGAAAGATTTTCACGGATGAGAGGGAACGAAATTACAATTTAAATTCAAAATCACCTAACTAATTTTTCCCCCGTCAAAATGCATTTAATACAATGTCCTTTTCATAAAATAAAAACTTAAATATTAATTCCCTGACGGTGGCCGCTTTCTCCATAGTTCCCCGCGGTATCGCGATGGTTAAAATCTTGATTGCGATATTGCGGGCATTGACTGGAGGTACGGCAGGCGGTTGATATAAAACAAAAAGCTACGGAAGTCTTCCGCGATATCGTGATGATTATTTTATTGATTGCGATATAGCGGGCAAAGGTTGGCGGGGACGGCGGCAGTTAGGGTTAATATTCCAACAAGCTTAGGGCGCAGTGGATTGCAGCAATGTGTTCTATTGGTTTCAAAATGAGAGGAGAGAACGACATCACTGCTCAGCTTACGGCGCAGTGGATTGCAGGAATGTGTTCTATTGGTTTCAAAATGAGAGGAGAAAATGACTGAATAACACAAGTAGTGTTTACTGCATGGCAGGCTAGGTTTTTATGTGTTTGTTGTTTTCTTTATTTTCAGTTCTAATCATAAAAGATTGTATTTCAGCCTCCCAGCGGCCTTCACTATTTCTATGGCCAAAATGGCCTTCTGACGTTCCTAAATATTCTGTCTTTTCTTACAAATTCTATGTTTTATGAATAAGATTGTGGTAGATTTCTTATCATATATTAATATGCAGGTAGAAGGAGAGAATAGCGGCGCTGTTGAGAATTCATCAAAAGATCCGTCTCATATAACATTAGAGTTGTTTCCCTTACACCCGGATAAGGGAGGATGTTGACATTTTTGAAATAATGGCTTCTCTTTTATGCAGTGATAATTTTAACAGCAAAGCCATTTTAAATATGAAAATGTATTTTTCTTATTCTTCAAAATAAGCTACATTTTGATATTATGTAGCGCAAGTTTCTATATATGACATTTTTAAGGATGTATTGTTTCAGTTTTCCAAATATGAATAATCTCAAGCATTTGTTAAGATCCCCTTTAAGAATTGATAGGGGATGATAGAATGTGAGATGTGTTTTACAAATTGTTTCAAATTACTTTGATCATGGAGGAATAATATGGTCATTTAGCTTCTGACTGAAACCCTAGTATTAGAAAGCTTACAGAAAAAATAGAAATAAAATAAAATACTAACAGTTAAACTCCAGTTTAGGTTGAAAAAAGTAAAACTAACCCTGACTGACAAATACACCCTAACTTCGTTCCAGTATCTTGATACTGCTAAGCTTATTAAGGGGGAAATTTGTATGATTCGAGGGTTTTGGCTTATTGTTCATGCGCCTCAGCAATTTTAGTCTTTATTTATCTATCAAAATCTATGACGTGTGCGTAAAGGATATTATAGTTAGTTTCCGTGTAAGAGTCCTCCTACGTTGATAATCGCGTATTACCTCGTAGCATGTGCTGGAAGACAACCGCCCTTTACCATCTCCTAGCACATTCATTAAACAGCTCCATACTATGAAGTCTCCCTGTGGTTGATGTGATAGTCTTTTCAAGTGTAGGCACGCTTCATTTCTGTCAAAAATGATAAGATATAAATTTGGATCCCTGATTTTAAGCATGCAATAGCCAAACAGTTTTACACTTTAGGCATTGCATTTCCTATTTGCTCAAATTCAAACCATGCTTTAAAATTTGTGATATTGAATTTGTGAAGTATGAAAAATATAATTGATTTTAAGTGTGTGAGTTGATTACAACAATAAACTATGGAGGTTGCTATCATTAAAAATATGTCAAAACATGTTGATGCTAAATTCCTCAAACCCTCAGTTGAGATTTTCAGTTGTTCACATGATCATTTTTCTATACAGTAGGGTTTTCTACAGTTAAAAGTTTGAAAAAAATTTAATGCTTAGTTTATAAAGTTTGTATCCCCGAATTCAAATCTGAGTTATATAAGTTAAATTGAAAATTTCTATTGTTCTCACAAGGGGGGCCCATACACCCAGGAGGCGTGCTGTCTTTTCTGTGACCTAAATGATGTTATGATATTGCTATCAGGATTCAACCGTGTAGTTTCGAGTCAAACTCATTGACCTATGTTTCATGAAACATGGGTCAATGAGTTTGACTCGAAACTACACGGTTGAATCCTGATAGCAATATCATAATTTGACACGCTGTGGAAAAATACCTCCTACTTATCAACTAAATGATGTTGTTTACCTTTTTGTTTTAGTATCTTTACCCTACTAATTATAACATTTATACCATACTATATTTCTGAAGATTACAAGTATTGTCTTCCTGGGTTTCAAGATTAGAATAATTGTGTATTTGGAAGCGAAGCTTTATAATTTCCATATAGAGAATTGAGAATTTATTTCAGTATTTATTGAGATGGAGATTCTTACCAATGAAGAACATTCTCCTTTGCAGTGTATATTTTCTTCCTTCTATATCAGATTTGTTTCCCTAGTGTGTTTTAATATCATGTAATCCTGAAGAAAATTCTGCAGATGAGGATGAGGATGGATGATCTTCGCCCAATAATAGGATATAACTTATCAGGGTTTTTGGGAAATGCCAAGTGCTTTGTTGACTATTTTAACTTCAAATGTCTCAGATGGATCTTTTAAAATAAAAAATGGCATGTAAGTTTTCAAATACTATCACAACTAATGGATCTAAAGAAAATATTGTTCACTCTCCTTTTGTACCATTTTTGGATTTGATAGAAAATTATCCACTACAGAACATATTGTAACTTTTTATGCAAAGATCTCCAAAGTACATGTTTTTTTAATTTTTCTCTTTATTTCTTTTAACTCTCCTCAACCAGTTTTTAATAGAAGAGAAGAACATCCATGTAATTAATAGAAAATATTTGAACATCTAAAGGATGTTGCCAAATATTGAGGGATTTTTTCCCTTTTTCTGGCATAAAATTAGCTCTTACTAATCTAAACTAATTTAAGAAATGCAGAGTACTTTCTAGAACATAACAAGTGTGGATGCCCCTAAAAAAATAGCAAAGCTTTTGGCTGAAAATGTAAAATACTATTTAAGGTATCAGTAAATATAATGATTGAGTATCAAAAACCATGGTATCATTCTGACAAGCACCATCTGCTACAGAATCCAAATAGCACATCAAATATCAAAAGCACTACATTAAATGTAAAAAATCTGTCATCGTATTGTTCACGAACCCTGAACTTGTACTCGTGCACATACCAGAACCAGTAACTTATACTTCAAGTAAAAGCAGCATCTTCTCAATACTTCTTGAACAAAAAAATACTGTAAAGGAGGAGGAGAAGATGAACTAACCTGAGGAGGAGGAGATATGGAAAGTAAGGAGGAGAAAGAAAATACAGATTCCTGAGAATTCCTTTCGAGCCACTGTCCGACGGTACATTGGGAAAGCTTTGCAGGCTATGTAGCACATCAACAAACACATATAAACTGCTCAAGCTACATAAGATGAGAGCAACGAGCGCAAATAAATAGAGAGAAGGGCCACTGACCAAAGGCATGTAATTAGTGAATGACACTCTTCAACTAAAGATATGCATTAAATGCTAATACATACTAGCTCTTACACTAGAAGGAGGTGTAAGGATCACGCCGATAGAAAAAATAATTTTAAGTTAATATTTTGGAAAGTACAATTCATTTGTGAATATTGATTGTTTCTAAAATGAACATATTCTAAAAATGATCTTTTATTGTTCTCGTTTCTCCTTTTAATATGGTGGATTAGAAGGGTCTCTTGCTACAGGAATAAGATGAGAGGAGCATATTTATACTAAATATAAATGTCCTACAATAAATGTTCATCTCACCACAAACACAAGTGTTTTAGCAGAGAATTTTGATTATGTTTACGCAAACCTATGCATAATCTCATCGTACTGAAACAGAACCGAAAGGATTACACATTGTTATTTCCAATGAATCCCAGTTACATCAAACAGGTTTATGAAGATTATATGTGATGCGATCCTCTTGATACCCTACCCAATAGATGTCAGATTCTTATTACATTTCAAATAACTCTCTGACACGAAATAATTGGTTTTCAAAGCTTTTTAAATCAGGGTGACAGTCTACACAAATTTCGTTCAGTGGTGTCTTGTTAGAAGCTTTGTATTTTGTAATTTGGCTGGCCAGTTGGTATGGTAACATACTCTTACATCTTTTTCAGAAGAAAATAGTCTATTACCTTCTGGAGGAGAAGTTTTGTTTATTTTTTCTAACTGCTTTACATCCTATGCTGCTTGTATGGGTGATGGATCTCTGATTTACCAACGGAGCCTTATCTTTGCAGGCAATGGAGGGTACTTTGGCATTGTCATTTCCTCTAGCAGAGAAACGTCAAGCTTTCATTGCGATTTTCCTCTACTTCTCTATAACATATGAAAGGATCTGCAAATCAAAAGAGAATGAAAAAATAGATGCCGCTACATTCCCTTTGCGTTTTCTTGGGCAGCACAACTCTACTTTGTTTTGCCTTCTATTATTTACCTCCACAAAAATCTTTTTCATCCAACTTCTTTGATTGTGTAGGGCTTTCACGAGCTGCAAAATATATTTCTATATAAGCAGATTGATTTCCCTAAACTAGATTGATTTCCCTAAACTGGACTCAATTTGTACACTTAATATGAATAGTCTTAATGAATTCATGAGTTGGTAATATAGCTTTTGAATCACATTCATTCATCTATCATCAATCTTGATTGTTTTGTGAAATGATTGTTTTGTAATTTAACTCAATCATTAGAAAGAATCTTTTGAATGAATTTTAATATTATCTGAAGACAACAAATTATTAAAAGTAAATAACATAGAAGATTGTAATCTAGGGTAAAATTCAAGTTAACGTAAAAAATCATCAAAATTAAATTTATGAAGCCCTAAACTAATAATAGAGCACAATCCAACATAAGAAAACAAAAATCCATAGTAAATATGACCTATGCCATGGTTACTTGACCTCCATTGCTCTTTTCCATTTTGCTTGACTGTGCTTGATGCCCTCATTGCTCTTTTCCATTTTTCTTGACTCTGCTTGATGCCCTCATATTTGAGTATGCACTACTAGCCTAATAACAATGACTAGAAAAATATTGAAGATAGTTGTCTCACTAACATGTACTTAAACGTCGACTAGATGTATGAAAATGAAAAGGGTCTTTTATAGAGAAGAAAAAATTGAATGAAGGGTTGAGATTTAATGTCAATAAGATATGTCAATCAATGGCCAAGAATGAAAGTTGTAGTATTGAGTAGGGTTGGAGAAAAATTAGGGCAAAGATAAGAATAAATGGTTAAGATTGAATTATAAAATAATTCAATCAAGGGTTGAAATTAATTGAGATAAGATGATATAGGATTGACAGGGATAATGAGAATGGCACAAATAAAGAGGTTGGTGGACGAATTCAAATAATTATAAAATTATTTATTTTAATAGGGAAAAAATTAATTGAGAGAAGAGGAGATAAAATTGACATGGATAATGAGAATGGAAAAAAAAAAGAGGTTGCTAGAGGAATTCAAATAAGTATAAAATTATTTATTTTGAGAGAAAATGAATAATTAAATAATAGAGATATTATTTAATTATAGAAGATGTGAGAAGTTGATTTTTTTATTAAATAATAATTTAATTCAAAAGTGGGAAGGAAATGGCAAATTAGTAAGCAATTAAATAAATAAAATTGATTTAATTTAATAAGAAAAGGTTAGTGAATAATTAAAAAATTAAAATAATTATTTAATTATAGTAAAAAGTGATAAATAATTAAATAAATAAAATTTATTTAATTTGTCAAAAGAGGAAATATAAAGATAGAAATGAATTAATTAAATAATTAAAATTATTTAATTATTAGGAGCGAAAGGGGGAATTGATGAAGAAAATAAAGTTCGCAAGTCTAGGATAATTTTTAGTGTCTTCATTTTTCCCTTCTTTGATAAAATTGTGTCAAAGAAAATTGGTCAAGACATGCCCCAATTTAAGCAGGGTGGACCTATGCCCCCTCAAAACAATTTTGTAATTTTTTTTATTTAATTTTTTTTAAATTGGAAATTGTTTTGATATATCAATTTGATAATGGATGAATTCAAGGATTAATGAAGAGAAATATTAGTGAGAGGAAAACATTAGGATGGTGTGAGTGGAGACAACTTAAATATGTATATTTTACTATGCAAGGCTTTGTATTAATCATCATTGTGTGGTAAAATGTGACAAATGAACAACAAAAACCAAGGTATAATATAGACCAGGGTGTGCAAGGTCACCCACTTGCAAAATAGATAGTCGCAGACAAGGAATTTCTTGACTTATACTAAGGGAAAATTTGCCCCAATCTTTTTGCCAAGACAATCCGCACACAATAGTCAAAGAAAAGATGAGTCATGAGACATCACTGCTCCTCTAAATACTTCATAGGACATCCTCGAGGTAGGTAGTAAAACAACTCAAAAGTCAAACAAAAAAGATAAGACAAATTAGCCCAACAAAGTCAATAGTCGTTCAAAGCATTTGCTAACATTTTTTTTTTATGTTTAATGAACTAGGTGATTCATGGGTTGATTGTTTGAGAAGGCCTAGTTTCAGGAGAGGAAACATGCAATATAAGATGTCAAGTCTGGTTTCAATCATGTGATCGCCTATATAAGGAAAATGACAAAATAATGATAATGTTTGATTTGCAGGAAAGACACATCCTATATGAGACAAGTAATTGACTATTTTACCATTTGAGGTTGGTTTGGTGTTGCTGACTATTTTGATAATTGACTTGGTTGACTTGAAATTTTTTTGGCTTGTTTGTCTTGTTGATTTGTGACTTGTCTAACATTCTAATGACTGTTTGTGTCTAAGTTGACAATGTGTGATTTATTATGACCGAATCGATGAACCCTAAAGGACCAACCTAGTTGGCTTCGAGGGCTCATCGACAGATGGCCTTTCCTATGTAATAATACGTAGAGACCTCATAGTCTAAATGACTTAACCTTGTTTTATTAACAAAGGATTGAATCGTGATTTGAATTTTACTCGACAAACCCTAAAGGACTGACTTAGCGCCTCAATGACTCATCGACAGATGGCCTTGCCTACATTATACATGTAGAGGCATCATACATTGAATAGACTTGGATTGACTATTTTTTAGATTTTTGAAAGTTATTTCGATGTTTTTGTGTTTGTGACATGTTTTGATGTTTTTTGGATTTTTTAGGTTTTATGATTTTTTTGGCTTTATGGGGAATATTTGATTTTTTGTCTTTTTGATATAGTAACCTCCAACAAGAAGTGTATGATCCAATGATGACATAGGTCAAGTATTTGGCCCCAATTGGGTATTAGACCAATTTATTAGGGGTTTTGTGGGATAGGTGTTATGGTAGACAGATATGAAAGCAGAAAATACACATAATATCATTCGTTCCAAGTTATGGAAATGACAACAAAGCATTATTATGGATGTCATGTAAAATAGATTGACAAATAAATGGATAGTGGGAATTAGATAGAATGATGGTAGACAACGAAGCTGTGAACCAATATCCTATATATGGAAGAACATAACAAATGAAAAAATTAATAAGATAAAATGCAAGTTAGAATAGAGATTCCTCAAGAAATCCATTTGAATGTAAGATAAAATGAATTAAATGAAGAACACAAAAAACTTAAAGATTAAGATATTAAATCCTATCCTAAGACAAAGCAAACTCTTAATCTCTTGAGGGAGTTGGTGCCAATTTGATGTGAAAAAATGCCCTTTCCCAACTCCAATGGTGTGATGAAGATGATTGATGATGAAGAGTGATCCACTTGATGAAGACCTCCAATGTGCTCCAAGATAAAAATCTACATAACCTAGCTAAGATTCGATGAAATTGGATGAAAGTCACTATGAATTTGAGTATAGTAAGTTTACTCAAGTTGTGGATGATGAAAATGAAGGATGAGCTCTCTATTTATAGAAAGAAAGAGTTGAAGATTGAAGGATAGGATGAATGTGGGATAAAAGATAAACCAATGACATGATGCCACTTGTCAACATGTGAGAGGATGAAGGTTGAGCACATTTTGATCAATGTGTAAGTTTGAAATTTGAATTTGAAGAAGTGACATGTTTAGGGGGGGATGAAAGAAGAGAGTTAAATGCCACTTGGCTCAAGGCAAGGACATGTAAGAGGCATTGAATGCCTTGTTGGAAGGGACAAGTCCTTTTGGAGGGACTTTTTGAATTTGAAGAATATTCCATCCTTTGATGCCTTTTTGAATGAAATAGAAGAATTTAATAAATCAAATAAATTGATTTATTGTGCAAGTGGGAAAAGCTAGAGGATGTGACATGCAATTAGATTAAACTAATAAGGTTTTGTTCAATTTAAGAGGAGATTAGGTGATTGATTTAGATTTATTAGTTGAAATAAATCAAAAAGAGATGAAAATGATTAAGACCTAGTTAAATAAATATTTTGATTTATTTAACCAAAGGGGGTGATGTTTGATTAAATTAGATAAATGTTTGATTTATTTAATTTAATAGAGGAGCTATAGAGATTTAATTAAATAAAAATGAATTATTTAATTAAAACAGAGATTTAGGAATTAATTAAATAAAATGGTTTATTTAATTAACAAGATATAATGACTTAACAAGATAAAATTGATGAAATGTGATGAATTTAATCAAATAAAGGTTATTCAATTAAATGTTTAGAAAAGGGGATGATTCAGGATGAACCAGTGTTAGTAGATCAAGATCAGATGTGTGATATCAATCAGTATATTTTCTGTGTCTACATTTTTCCCCTCTTTGAAGCAACGTACTTGTTGTGTTGGTTCAAAGAATAACCTTTCCATGATCAAAAAATTCTTTGATTTTTTGGATGCCCCACTATTTCCCTAGCGAGAAGAATTACACTGGTATATTGCCCCCTCGAGAGATCGAGTGGAAATGATAATTTTTGATTGAGATCATGATAAAATGTTAGAGAGTGGTTCTACTAATTAGAGGATGAAAGATAATTCTTTAGAAAGATCAAATTTTTGATGCAGACAATTTTGATGATGTATAAATAGTTTTTGGCCATGGGTAGCCTCATGTATATTTTGAGATATCACACAAATTTGGGTAGAAATGTTAGTAAAGATAGAAGATAAGATGGATGGAAGAGAGGATCCACCAAGTCCATGATCTAAGAAGACCTTATTGGACTTTGAATCGACAAATATATAGGAGTATTCTTGTTCACACCTGGCATATGAAAACCTTGCTAGGATGCACCTAACAAAGCAAGTATTCGCTGAGGTTATTTTACAAGAATGTCCAACAAGCACAACAGACAAAAGATAATGATCATTGCCCCATTCCTTTCTCTCTAAGTCATTTTGATTAGACATCATCGAGAGGTCATTGGAATGAGTGCAATAAGATAAATCAAAATAAAATATCAAGCAAAAAAACAAGTCAATGTTCTTCATACCGCTAGCCAAGGGGACGTGTTTTGTTTAGGATATGAATCCAAAGTGATATCCAAAATGATGCCCATTGTCAAAATGATATATCCTAGGACATGTATTGTATAGGATGATGATGGGTTAATGAGTTGTTTGATAAGCTATTAATATAAAGTCAATTGACATGTTTGAAAATGATCAAGAGTTTGATTTTTCATTTAAAAGTTTGAAGTTTTCTTTTGATTTTACATTTGAAGCTTTCTTTTTCTGATTATTGTACTTGTTTCTCTTTGTATTACCAAAGGATGAAGGTGACAATTATTTTATTATGGATGAGATTATTGTGGGTGAAAGTGAAATGGGGTGGATGGATTTTTTCAAATATTTGGATGTTTTTGAAATATTTTGAGGCTCTTTTTTGGTATTTTCTGAGATTTTGCAAATGTTTTGATTTTATGAGATTTTATGAATGTTTTTGGATTTTTTTGTCTCGAGGGTTGATGAAAGATTAGCCTTACCTATGTTTAAGTGCAAAGATGACGTAGTTCAGATCTAGTGTGTTTGACACTTTTCTATCTTTTTTGACCTGTTTTTAGATTTTAGATTTTTTTATGTTTTTGGATTTTAGCATGATTTTGAAAATTTGGATATGTGATGATATCAGTGCTCTATTTAGGATTTTGTTGAAAAACAAGCTAAGGTTGATTGATTGGATTGATGGATTGATGATGATAACATTGTTGAGGATGCACAACAATGCAAGGATATTGTTAAGCAACACAAGGATTAGGATGGATATCCCGAGATGATGAGTGATTGATTGGATTTGATTGATCAATATTTTGAAGCTTGATTTTGGAAAAAAATTGTTTTGGATGATTTGATGCAACGTTGAAGCACACATTAGATGCAACTGATATTGATTGTTTGGATTGATGTTCGATGAAAGACGAAGCTTGATAAGGAATGTCTTTAGTAAAAATATACCATGGGCTAGTGATTTGGTTTTTTGCTCACAAATGCTTTGATCAATTTGATTTCACATTTTCCAATGTTCAAATCACCACATAAGTGGGAGGATATATATCAATATTTATTCTCAAACAAAGATATAAATATCTACCCCCAGTGTCTAGCAATGTATGGAATGCCATGGGTGGATGCTTGGATGGGTGTATGGATGGAGGGATATGGATTATCTTGTGATAAGATAAGGTTTTCAGATAAAGAATGCTCATTTGGATAATGCTTCATGGATCATATAATGTTGGGTATGATAGGATCAATGAAAATGACCCATGTCAAGATGTCTATCATAAGAAAGTGTAAAGTGTACACCAAACTTTGTCAAGATCAAGATAACTCAAGCTATTGATGAAAATATATGCAAATGGATTGGATAAATGGTTCATGGATGAATGGATTTATTATGGATGAGATGGATGGAATACTAGATTTATTATGGATGAGATGGATGGAATGCAGGATTTATTATGGATGAGATCATATGATTTCACCTAAACTAGTGCATGTAGGTGCTAAATTCTACACATGACACATGTTTGCTAGGTTTTCATCATGGTACATGTCCAAAGTGCCACCATAGTTTTTTTCACTAGAGGACAATTTTTTTCTTTACTGTTTTCAATCCTTTTTCTAATTTTTTTGGAGTTTTATATTTTTTGATTTTTTTAGTTGTTTTGAAAGATTTTAAGCTCATGTTGAATCACTTTGTGGTGTTGATGTAGATGCTTCTATCATAATGTTCCATTGATATACTGCTTTGCTAAGATACGTGCACTTGAATACAAATTTTGAGATTCCTGATCTGCTTTGTTGATACCAGAGTTAACTCTATCTCTATGGGCACATCGCAATAGAGTGCCTTCTGAATCCTTATGATGAAGGGTCACTACCAATACATGGTCAATGTGAGAATTGGATATCATGTGTGGAGGCATGGATGGAGTGTGTTTAGGGATAGAATATGGATTGGTTGACAGCTTGGAACTTTTGACTCTCCAAACTTGGGAAGATGAGCAATGATGGGTGTATATGAAAGTGTATGTGGAATTAGGGCCAATAGCTTGATATAATTTGTATGTTGCTTAAGAAGCTTTATTTTTCCTTTCTAGACATCTTTGTTGGATACTTTTCCCTTTTTTATTTTTCCCCATAGTTTCTTTGACTAATGGAGTTTGATAGGGATAATCTTTCTTTTTATTTTTTGGTACCCATGTGTATTTGATTTTTCCATTATACTTTCTTGCTTTTTCTACTTTGATAACATTCCTTGTGCTTTGATTCAAATATTTCTTTTGATGTTGGTCCCAATTTGTGGATAGAATGATGGGTGGATGAAGATTCATGACGTGGCTAATAGTAGTATCAACATTGGTTTCATGAAAAGGATTCTTCGTGCTCCCTATGTTAACATTTGCTTGAGACATAGTTGCCCCTAGTATGGTGGTAGTAGCACCTTTTTTCCTTGATTCTTCTTGTTTTGAGATGTCTTTCTTAGTAAACATTTTTTGATAAATTACCACTACATATGATGTTTCAATTTTCTACTCTGCTAACTCCAGAATGTTTTGTTCTATCAGACCTTTTTCTCTGAGTGGATAATGTTGGATATCTTCATACATGATTTCCTCATTATGAATTTGGGATGTATCTGATCCTGATGTTGACAACTCAGTTTGACTATAGGAATCAGAAAGTTGCTCCTTTTGTGTAATAATATCAGGAGTAAAGGAATCCTGTTCTAAATGAAGATCATCTACATGTCCATCCACAAAATACATCTCATGGGTAGATGAAGGAGTATGTGCTATGTGGATGTGATCATCATGTAAAGATAGGAGAGTATTCGTTACATCATTTTAGTAGCTTGGAGATACAAATTCTTGATCTTGAATGATTTCAGAATTGCATTTGACATGCTTTGGATCAAGTTCTTGACATGGGTCAATTTCAAATGATGGATTACTTACAAAGGGTTCTTGGATATCTTCATTAGGCATATGAAGTGGCTCAATTTCCTATTGATCTTTGAGTGAATTTGGATCAAGTGATGAGTTGAAGATTCCTTCAATATCAACAATCATGAGGTTGAAGGATGTCAATATATCTTGGAAAGGACCATTGCTAGAATTTGGTGAGAGATGTTGATCATGCTTTCGAATAAATTTTTGAGATATATCCTCTAACTTATTGGGTGATGTGGATATATTTTCAACATGATCATTGGTCAATGGATTGTTGATTACAGTATCAAATAATGTTAGCACTCCGTGAAATAGATTATTGTCAAATACTATTGAGGGATTCTTATCATGATAAAAAAGTGACTCTTGATGCATATTGATTTGATCTTCAGATGAAATAGAAACATCTTCCATTTGTTCGTTGATGGATAGGTTTTGATCATGTGATTGTTGACTTGGATCAATATATGGAGTTGTTAACATGTTGTTGTGCTTTTAAACAACATTTTCTTGTCGGTATTGGTATTGGGATTTGGTATGATGGCTTGATTGATTGTTAGGGGGATGTTTTGGATGAGCAGTGGTAGTGAAGGTATCCCCAAACCAAGAGGTGATACAGATGTTAATGGAAAGGGTGGGAGTGGTAGGAAAGTGAGTGGTAAGATCCCTTGGGGAAATGATGATGATGTTGGATCAAAAATTCCCCCTGGTCCAAATAAGTCACCTTCTCCTTGTGAGGTCGTAGGGAGAGAGGTTTGAGGGGTTGCATGAAATGATGATAATGGGTTATTAGGATTATGAAAGGTGAGGGGGACATATGGGTGTGATGGATTTTGAACAACATTCATGTGATTTGCAAACATATCTATCCAAAACTTTACCAAGTGTGGATTTGAAATGTTAATGTTTAATATAGTTGTACTTGGTATATTCTCATTTGGCATGTATAGATTTGGTGGGATAATGTTGTTTTGTTGAAGACTCGTGCATTGAGTATTTGGTTGATAGATTTGTAAGTTTGGACTTTGATTTAAATCTACCATTGGAAAAGGTGTTCCAAGATTTAAATTGGGTATACTCACATTTTTTTACCATTGAGGTTTGTAGGAGATAATGATCCCATGTATGGATTGTATAAATGTGAGTTTTGAAAATCAATTGGCATTGTAAGGCTTTGATAGTTTGGTTGAATTGTTTTACTCATGATGTATGGAGAAAGTTTATATTCCATGTTCCTCTTGTGTTTTGACCTTGTTGTAAAAGTGACCTCTAAGGTGTTTAGGACCAATGATGAAATGAAGGATGAAAGGGGTGAATGATATGGGTGTTGATTTTCTTAAGAACTTTGGATTAATGCTAGACTTTAGGATTTTATTTTGATTGGTTTTGATTGGCTAATGAACTTGTAAACCCTAAGATGTTGGATGTGATCTTAGGATGAACTTGTTCAAAAGAGGTGATAATCTAACTAAGTGTGAGAGGAAGGATTCATCCAAACACACCTAACTAAACAAATGATTTTGATTTGGTTTAAGGATGTACCCAAGTCTAGATAATGATGTTTCCAAAGCTCTAAAGTTGCTTGGGGAATGGGATGATAAATGTTTGAAATGGATGAAGTGTTTGATTTTGATCCTAAAGTATCCTAAGAAAGAATTGTTTACAAGGCCAAGGTTTTGAAGAACATGCTTTTCCCTTCAAACCAAAAGATCAATGTTTACTCAAAAGACCATAAGACAAAAGATACACAAGCACATGTGTGGGGTTCAATTGATTTCATCTTGATTAGTGAATTGATTTTACCACAAACACTTTCTTGATTAGATTTTCAAACTAAATGTGCAATGTACTAACTTCTTTTCATCCGACAAAGTGTTATGTGGAATTCAAGGAAATCAAGGAAATGGTTACCTAATGTTTACCTTGGTAGAAGCAAATTAATATGTAAACCCAATTACTTAGAAACCTCTAAGGACATAATCCCCAGGGTAAGCAATAGTTCTTGGGTTTTGTTAAAGGTATTTTCTCTAAATAAGGGGTTTGAAATTTTGCTTTTCCTGTTGAAAGTGTGTTTCCCAATGTTTTCGAACAAGCAAGTTTTTTCATACCAAGAACATGAACAACCCTATGGATATGAAAGAATTTACTTGTTGAGTTCCCACTTGGACAAGTCCAACTACACCTACTCTTAGTGAATGATTAGATGCTTCACCCCACTGGATCCTCTCCATGACACTCACTTATATGGGGCAGCCAAGCATCAACACCCATGAAACTCCCATGGAATTCTTTTTATTTCTACTAAGAGCTGTAAAAATGTGGGACGACCTCAGAATGACCGTTCTTGCACCAATAAGTAGATCAAGGATTTTTTCCTTTTCTAAACAAGGGTTTTAATTCAGACTTTCCATTCATAGGAGTTGACCCATCGAGGTGAGACACTGCTACTTCCCCTCTCATCGAAGCCAACTGCATGATACTGGCATTTATTCCAATATCCACATTGATACCACAGATGGAAATACTCTTGGGTTTAGAGTGTTACCAGTTGAGTCATTCCCTTATGTGAGTATTTTTTCCCCAAGGAAGGCCCTCTAAGATAAACAAAATAAAACAAACATATTCGTAGTTTGATCAACCTTTGTTTAGAAACAAAGGGAGAACACACGCAATATGTTCCACTCACACTCGCAAAGATTTCTTCAATTTTAATCCCAAAATGAAGTGTGGAGGTAATTACTCTATCCCAACCTAAGACCACCAAAAATATTTTTGATTCTCAAGATCATCGTGAGGCGTGAGAGAAGCACATACGTCTTTTCAATGATGTTAGTTTGAGTAAGCAATCACAAAAAAAAGTAGCACATGTTCATTTTAAGATCCACGAAGCAATAATGACTTCTTTTTAGTACACCAAAGGAAAATGAGAGTTGTTTGTTCAATTGTTAACCTTAAACAAAATCTAGTAAGTTTTCCTGAAGTTCTCTTTAACCTTTTTTCTTGTTCGTTTTAAACCCAAGTTGAAATTTATTGAGTCTTAAGATCTTGAAGGGATAAAATCCTTAGAAGTGGGATTATAATTGCTCCCCAAAGTGTTCAAAAACACTTGATACAATGATGTGATAATGATTTTTGTTTGAATTTCATGTTCCATGATCCTTTAAAACCTGCAATACAAACTCCAAATGTTTGATGACATCAAGAAACAAGAAGATATGAGGGTTAGAGAATTAATTAAGCATAATAATGACCAAGATACGACCATTTTAAGTTTGAATGGAAAAGCAAAAAAAAGTCCATCAGCTCTGCTTGCAATGGCAGCTCTGTTTGGAGTTTGTAGCAGCTCTATATGGCGACGTTGGAGTGCCAATAGTGTAGTTTGAAGTTTGGAGTGGTGTAGTTTGTGTCCAGCGGTGCAGTTTGCAGTTTGGAGCAGTTTTGTATAGCCCCACTGGACTGTGAGCAGTTCTATATGGCCTTGTTGGACTATGAGTGGCACAATTTTCTATAGACTTATAAAAACACAAAAAATAATAATTTTTTCTCAAAAAACATGATTTGATCTTCTGGTTTTCCCTCCTTCTAGTGCCAAAATATGAACCAATATCCTATACTTGTAAGAACACAACAAATTAACACATTAATGAGATCAAATGCAAGTTAGAATAGAGATTCCCCAAAAATTCCATTAACATGATTCAAAATAGGAAATGAAAGGAAGAAATGCAATGAAAAGAAATAAAAGAGATTAATCCTATTCAAATAATGCAAACTCTTGATCCTATGGGGGAGTTGGTGCCAATTTTATGTGGAAATTGGCCCTTTCCCAACTCCTTTGCAAGCTTTGATGATGAATGGTGATGGTGATCCACTTTGTTGAAGATTCAAGTGTGCTCCATGATAAAAAAAATCTGCATAACCTAGCTATGGATTTGATAAATTGATGAATCTTGCAAATGATTTGAAGATGTATTTGAGTATAGTAAGCTTACTCAAATTGTGGATGATAAAATGAGGAGATTAGCCTCTTATTTTTAGAATGTAATGTTGAAGAGATTTCCAAAATGGAGAAATTTGGGACTAATCTTCAACAAATGAGAAGAAGCCACATGTCATTATGTGAATGGTGGAGGAATGAGCACATTTTGATCAATGTGCAAGTTTGAATATTTGAATTTGAAGAGGTGAAATTTTTAGGGGGGATGAAAGAAGAGAGTTAAATGCCACTTGGCTCAAGGCAAGGACATGTAAGAGGAATTGAATACCTTGTTGGAAGGGACAAGTCCTTTTGGAGGGACTTTTCGAATTTGAAGAATATTCCATCCTTTGATGCCTTTTTGAATGAAATAGAAGAATTTAATCAATCAAATAAATTGATTTATTGTGCAAGTGGGAAAAGGTAGAGAATGTGACATGCAATTACTAATCAGGTTTTGATCAATTTAAGAGGGGATTAGGTGATTTGATTAATTGATTTAGATTTGTGGGTTGAATTAAATTAAAAGACATGAAAATGATTAAGACCTAGTTAAATAAATATTTTGATTTATTTCACCAAAGGGGGTGATGTTTGATTTAATTAGATAAATGTTTGATTTATTTAATTTAATGGAGGAACTATAGATATTTGATTAAATAAAATGAATTATTTAATTAAAACAGAGATTTAGGAATTAATTAAATAAAATGGTTTATTTAATTAAAGAGAGATAATGACTTGACAAGATAAAATTGATGAAATGTGATGAATTTAATCAAATAAACGTTATTTGATTAAATTTTTAGAAAAGGGGATGATTCAAGTTGAACCAGTGTTAGTAGATCAAGATCGGATGTGTGATATCAATCAGTATATTTTCTGTGTCTACAGGAGCAAAGATAAACTACACATGGCGCCTCTTTTCTAGGTTTTCACCATGGTACTTATCCAAAGTGCAACCGAAGTGGTTTTCATTATTGGATGGATTATTTCTCTTTACTATTTTCCTAATTTTTTGATTTTTTTGGTGTGACCAAGATGCCTGTTTTCTAGGCTTTCATCAAAGTAACATTTTTTTTTTTAATTTTTTTTCTATTTTAATGGTTATGACATGGCTCTTAGAAGCTAAGTGAAGAATTGATAAGCCCTTGATCCATAGGCTACCATGATGATGCACATTGACCTGGTTTAGATGATCATGGTGGATGGAAGGACCTGATCTAGATGCGGAGTGCAAGTGGCAAATATGAAGGATGATAAATGTGGTAGACAAAATAGGTTATGGTATGATCCCTAATATGCAAACTACATGGTCGATCAAGCTTTAGATGAAAAGGAGCTTGGGTGACCAATGAACTAGAGTACGTGAAGGGGTTGTCATAAGAGGTACATCAAAAAAAATCACTAGAGGTTGAATGATATGATGGATGTACAAATATGGATGAATTGAATGGGATGTATGAAATGAGTAAAAGTGACGAAGATGGTGACATTGGATCAACAACCTATTTTTTTGTCATTTTTATTTGAAAGATGCTCTTAAGCTGACCTATCAAAGCATATTGATGACTATATTGTGTTTGTATCAATGTAAGATGATTAAATGAATCTCAGCCATTTTTTCCCTTGCTTTCCCCATCACACGGAATAAATATTAATATTTTCTTAAGATCAAAACATTGCCAGGAAGAATACATTTTCTCCATGTATCAAAATCTATGACGTGTGAGTAAAGGAAATTATAGTTAGTTTACGTGTAAGAGTCCTCCTACTTTGATAATCATGTATTACCTCGTAGCATGTGCTGGAAGACAACCGCCCTTTACCATATCCTAGCACATTCATTAACCACCTCCATACTATGAAGTTGATCACTGCCTATGATTATAACCACCATTCTGCCTACAATTTAAATGCCTCTAATGAGCCCAAAATGTGCTCATAGTTTGGATATTATGATGAACTTTTAATACCTTTACTTTTGTTATTCATGGTTGTTTAAACTCTTTTGAAACCTTTTATTGGGATATCCTGTAGCAAAACACTTGCATGTTCCTGCAGCCTATTGTGTTGTCTTGTCTACATTTATTACCCCGTTGACTCCCTAAATGACTGGTATATCGCATATAGTTTTTGAATGATGAAATAGATTTAAATATGTGATTAATGAATGGATATTTTGTATGTGCCATGCACCTTTTCTTTCGCATCTATTACCTTGTGTTTCACAGGTTGTTGAAGAAAGTATGATCGAGTCAAGCGCAGCCAATCTTGGCCTTGCAGTAAAGTCTATTTCCTACATGATTTTGAGGAAGCTCTGGTGAAGACTCTTTGACCGAAACTATTGGGAAGGATTTTTAATGACAGTTAATTTGTAAAGAGTGGAGCACTAGATTCTCTCTAGATCAGGTTGAACGGATAAATTCATTTATGAAGTATGTTCCTTGATTTTGGGATACACTTTACTTCCACGTCTTTCTTTGCTAGGGTTAGCTAGTTAGTTGTTCTCCTGATTTTAAATAAGTGCTCCTCCTACCCAAGTGAGCAAGAAGATGGTTAGAAGTTAGATAGAAGCATAGTGATAGGGAGATAGCCGATATCATGTAAGAGTCAGTATGATAATAATAAAAAGAAAAATCTATATGACAAGAGACAGAGTTTGTTGCTAGTTTTCATATCAACAAAGCAATGTATACCATTCTAAGTTTATGAATAAAGTTTGATGAATTTTTGAGTTCAGCACTTGCGTAATTAGTAGATGCTTGCTAAGGGGGCCCACTTAGTAAGTATCTGTAGCTAGTTAGTTAGCTGTTCTTTTTCTGTTGATCATCAATTAGATTTCATCTTTAAAGTTTTTGTACAAACTCAGTCTTGTATTGCTCCTACAGCATCGGGAATCCATCCTTGTGCCTGTTCTTGTAGCGTAAGGCTAGTTCATAGTTTGAGTCTTAGTCGTAGCTGTTATGATTTATGTTTTGGTTAAATCATGGTTGAGTTAAAAGAACTTTGCATTGCCTTCTTGTAGCGTAGATATAATTCTTTCCAAGTATTTATTTCTATTAAGTTATGACTGAAACTAGTTCTTAGTGCATATATTGTGTTGCGCCATTCAAAGTATATGTTCCCTAGTTTGACAAGTAAATGAACATCCATAAAGAGATATTGGTCACCTGTTGGAATGTCCAATTCCCATGATAGTTTTTACTATGATTTTCATATACTTTTGTCGGTGCGACCAGCCTCCACTGACCATCATTCTACCTACAATTTGAATGCATGGAACCAATAGCAACAACAACAACGAAAGAATGATTGATTTCTTAATTTGATATCTCAAGGTACATTGAATGCTCCATTATTTTTTTTACTGGAGTTCAAGTATAACAAATAATACAATTGTTCAACATGATAGGGGTGGTTGGACTAATCGAGGTGATAGGAAATGTTAGAATGACAGAGGTGATAGCTCCTTAGGAGACACTATTTTGGTTTGGGATCAACGTTGTTGTTTTATTAGATACCATCCATTGGTGTGATGTTGATGGTATATTCAAAGGATTTGAGGTGATGGCTTGATTGGTGTTAGGTGGATTGATTTGGATGGAGTGATTGGTGCTAGGTAAAAGGGGAAGCCCTAAACCAAGGAATGATGTTGATATGGGTAATGGTGGTGGAGACGTGTCTTGGTGTAATGACTCAACTATTTTGGTAAGTGTAGCAATTTGATCTCGCCAAATTTGATCTTGACTCCCTTGATATACTTGATTTGGTTTTTGTTCAAGCAAATTTGGGATGCATACTTGTGGTTTTTGAATGGGATCATGGACAAATTGTTTAAGATAGTGAACCCCTATTTCCTAGTGTTCATTAAGTAAAACAAAACAATAGGGTCCAAAGAGTTTATTTGCAATAGGAATTGTAGGGGTAGTGGTGTTATGATCAGTCTCCAAGTGGGAGATGGTATGGAGTGGAGTTTGACCAGTCTCTAATTGGGATATTGTTGTGTTATGGAGACCAATCAGACTCGAACACAAAATCTTCATCTTATTTTACACTAAATAATTTGATGCACTTATTAAATATTTATGTTGCACTTGTATCTCAAAGGATGATTACAAACAAATGGTAAGTTCTATAAGTGATCAGTTACAATTATATAATATAAAATTAAAAGGCATATTAAAATTTCAAATGTAACCACCCAAAAGGAGAGTGTTATTGGGTGCATGAGGCACAACCAATGGGCACACTTCATTTGTAACTAATGGGACATATGTGGGAGCATATAAAAACACTCCGTGATGATTTTTGAGGGAAATAGGTCATGAAAAATGTTAGCAGAAACTTACAGTTCTATGGCTGGAAAAATGTAGGAATCACTGTAGCTACACGCAACAAAGGTTATCTAAAAACAACAGTGGTAAAATGTGGAGAAAAATGTTGTTGTAGATTATAGTGGTTGTTGCAATCTTTTTAAAGGTTATTTACTGGAATTTTAATATATATTGGACCTTGTGTTGGTGGATGTAGCTTGATTTTTGGTGAACCACGTTACATGTTTGTGTTGTCTTCTTGCAACTATATTTTTATATGTGTTCTATTTTTCTATTTTATTGAATAAATTTGTATTTAAGTAATATAAAACTACCTTCTAACCCTAACAATGTTGCGTATTACCTTCCCTCAACATGAATTACCTCTCATTGAATTTGAAAAAAATCATGAAGCTCTAATGATATGTGTTTCCATTAATAAAACTAGGATTAGACATGTACACTTATTGATAATGGATTAGGTCTTAATGTTTGTAGCATTGATCTTCTAGATAAACTTTGTGTGGATAAGAATATTATAGGACCTAATGATCTTTATATGAAAGGATTTTATAATGTTACGATGAAACCATTAGGGAAAATCATAGTACTCAATAAGGTAGGACCAATGGTTTTGCATACCCCTATCCATATAATGTTGAGACCTCTTTAATATAATATTCTCCTAGGTAGACCATAAATTCATCCCATGAAAGGATTCCCCATGAAATCTTTGTCAAGGGATGAAATATGAATATAATTACAACATATATATGGTAAAAGTGGATGAAAAATATAGCTCTTTCAAATAAAAGTTGAATATAACATTTCCAACTCACTTAATATTTTTATTCCATCTTAAAAATTTGAGACATTATCTTTGTATTCCTTTAATGTGTACTTCATTGATTTTCCATTAAGTTCTTTTTGTTTGAGTGAATCTTTTCTTATCATATATGCATTTTTGTCTAACATTATGGATTGATGAGATCCTAAGCTAGGGGCTTGTACACCCCTCAACTTGGTGTCATCCTATCTCTTCACTATTTTGATATGGATACGTATTCCTTTAGTGTTATTATGAATTTAAGATCATACTCTCACTAAAGTGGGGACTAAATGTAGTGTCAAAAATTAACACCCTTGACAATTTCACACAATGTTGACACCCTATTTTTCTTATAACGTTAATTATAATAACAATTTACTCATTTTTGGACTAGATTAAAAAAACATATTTAAATTTAAACCATAGGGAAATAGGGTGTCCACCTTTTAGGAGATGGGAAACTTTGGGGACCTATTTCACACTTTAGTGCATTAAGAAACCAAGTGACTCAATTGAGGGAAAGGATTAGGGGGTTTCTTTGGTGTCATTAAACAAAGGGGTTCACCATTAAATGAAGGTTTTAAGGAGAAATGCAAACATGTATACACTAAAACCTAGAAACTTACAAGCATGTAATCAGACTGAGAAACAAAATAAAACAAGAAAATACTTGGAGAAGTGAAGATGATTGAACAAGGCTTGAAAACCTTAAAAATTTCTACTTTTGAGGTGTACTAGGATTGATACGCTAGGTTGGGAAATTTAGTCCAAGTTTAGGGTTTTTGGGAAAAATCTAAAATCTCCTGGTGACTTATTAGAATTCAGCGAAAGATGCCAAAAGGGCTATACAAGGACTCATACACCCAAGGTGGTGATTTAGTACCATTACTAGGGGTTGTCTAATATTTCTATAGCCTCTAGTGATCTTCTATAACTTTCATCTTGTCTAATCTTTAGGTCTAAAAAGTATAAATTTTGATCTATAGGTGAGTTTCCATGAAGATGACAACTTATTGACAAATTTGACAACTTTGTCTTCAAAGGATCTTTAAGCTCTAATTCACCTAGATTTGTAAGCACGCATCAATAGAAAAAAATGTTGTATTATGGAATAGGGGTTTTCCTTGGTCAAAACATTTTTTGGTAATTAAACCTTTAAATGAAATAGAAAAGCATGAAAGAATGATGAATGAACAAATACATGATGTTGCAACTCACCAAACCCTTTACATGAAGGTTGCAAAGTTTTGTGAAATGGATCCAAATGATGTGGATCTTGATTATTGATTGTTGATATGAGATAATGTATTTGAATGCTTGCTTGAATTATAAAAAACCTACATCACAAATATTATCTCACAAACACACATGATGCATGAAGACTTTGACATGATGGTTCAATCTTGAATGCTGCTCCAAATGCTTGATAATTCACACTTGAATGCTCTTGTAATCACTCTTGATCATAAACTCTTTTGTAATGCTTGAATACTTGAAAGCTTGGAGGAATTGAAAACTTGCTAAGAGAAAATATGTGAAATAAACTTATATTTATACTTGTTTATGCTAAATTTCTTTAAATTACAGCACTGCAAGCCGACATTAGATCTAGGATAATAAAATACTGCTAAGAGTTAGAATTAAAATAGGTCCAAGCTAAAGTGAGACTCATGCACCCAAGGTAGCATATGTGTTCGAGTGGCTCAAACATGGGACACAAAATCCAAGAAATGTTAAGTTCAATGTAATATTTAAAATTAGGTCCCAAAACCTAGGTGGGACGCATACACCCAAGGTGGCGTATCAATTCCATATCACTAGATCTGGAACACATAACCCAAAACATTAAATTATGATTTGTCATTTGTTAAATGTAAGGATTTTCCTTTGGAAAATATATTTCGTCAAGCTTGTGGATACAAAATAGGTCCAATTACAACATAATGAAGTCATGTTTTAATAGGGAGGGCCCAAAAAAGTGTGAAAATATAAAGGGATACATTTTTCTACACTACAAAATTATTATTATCCCAACATTTTTTTCCAAAAAGCAACAACCATCGCTGTGTAGCACCTTAAACCAAAAATAAATTTGTGAATATTTGAAATTTTGATTGGTAACCTTTTATTATTTTAAAATGATCCTAAGTCAACCTCTACCAAAAAAAATTAATTGAAATTCATATATAAACATGTTTTCCTATCATTTGGAACATTAGAAATCATTTTTAGAGAGGGGGATCAATTTGAACACAATTATGGAGAAGTTATCATTTATATGCTGGCTTCAACAATCTATTGTTTATGCGACCTAAAATTTTTTTGGTCTATCAAGCAATCAAGGCATCCATCAATCAACTTTTTTATTGCATCTCTTTGTCGAGTGCTTTCATATCAAGCTAACATTATCATTTATCATTTATCAATTTTGGTCAATTATTATTTTTTTAGCCTTTGAGTGACCTAGGGCATGTCCTCTTGAGAAATCCCCTATAAAACATACCATTTCCCTTTCTTTTGACGTGTGTAAGTTAGATCCATAGGTTTTAGGAGGTGACAATCTTAGAAAAGAGTGTAGACCTTAATCCAAATTTTGAATCTTTTAAATTTAGAAAAGGAGTTTAGGGCACATCACACCCTAGACCAACCAATTCAAGCTCAAATTCACATTGTAGATTCCTCATTGTTGTCATTTCTCACACCTAAGCTAGTTTTGTAACTTTTCATTTTTGTTTGTGTACTAAATTATAGTTTTAGAATCTCGCCTTCTAATAGAATCTCTTCCTAAGACTTGTATGTCATTAATAAAATATTGGAAGTAAGACATAAGATTGGTCTTTAATGTAATATAAATGATTATTTTTCTTAGGGTTAGAACTTCACACAAAAATATAATGACTTTTCACATTATTTGTATATAATGTCCGTATATAAAGTCGATTTTATACATAAATGGTTTTGATTATATATTTATTTATGAGATAAAATAATATATAAATTATATAGTTGGTTAGCTTTAACCATTATAAAACATTTAGATGTTTATTTTTTATTTTTTTGTAATATTTTAAAAAAATTATGATAATAGCAAGGTAATTATTTTGGAAGTTTTTTTCTTATATTATAAAAAATTTATGTGTGTTGTTATGAAACCTTTATATTAATTTGAAGTTAATTTGGATATATTTATTGCATTTTTATAACAATAATTATCACTTACAATTTTATTTTTAATATTAAACACATTTTTTCTAAAAATTGAGAGGTTATATTTATTAAACTAATGTGCATGTTGTTCTAGCTACCAAAAATTAAGAGCTTATATTTATTACATTTAGACCCATGACTAAAAATGAGATAAACAAATATAAGGCCCATGACTAAAAGTGAAATATTTTATTTGCTTAATCCATATACACATTATTCTAGTCATATTTGGTTGTTGAAAAACTTATACTAGTTATATATAATTTGTTTATTTAATTAATATTTATTAATATATTATTTTATTTTGGAGAGTACATTTATCCTTAGAGGAAGTGCCCACGTCAACCTCTTTGGCTCATTTTCTTGTCCAATATCTTCCTTTTCTATAATTAATCTTGTTCCTCTTACGTGTTAACGAATGTTAAATCTACCCGTTGGTCCATCTCATGATTGAGCATATAATCATTTCTTTGTGAACCTCAAGACTGGTCTTGTTACTACCTTGAGGACTACAGCCGCCTCCTAAGCTGAATCTAGGAGTGTTATTTTCTTATATTCCATTTCTTTATATTCCTAATCTTATATAAATAAATTAAGAATAAAATCGCCGAGGCGCATGAACAATAAGCCAAAACCCTCGCATCATATAAATTTCCGCCTTAGTAAGCTAAGCAGTATCAAGATATTGGAACGAAGTTGGGGTGTATTTATCAGTCAGGGTTAATTTTACTTTTTCAACCTAAACTGGAGTTAGTTTTGATACTGCTAAGCTTATTATGGCGGAAATTTGTATGATTCGAGGGTTTTGGCTTATTGTTCATGCGCCTCAGCAATTTTAGTCTTTATTTAACTATCAAAATCTATGACGTGTGCGTAAAGGATATTATAGTTAGTTTCCGTGTAAGAGTCCTCCTATGTTGATAATCGCGTATTACCTCGTAGCATGTGCTGGAAGACAACCGCCCTTTACCATCTCCTAGTACATTCATTAACCAGCTCCATACTATGAAGTTGATCACCGCCTACGATTATAACGACCGTTCTGCCTGCAATTTGAATGCACGGAAGCAACAGAAGCAGCAGGAACGAAAGAACGATTGATTTCTTAATTCGATATCTCAAGGTAACGTTGAACTCTCCGTATTGCTTTTTAACTGGAGTTCAGGAATATCGAATAATAGAATTGTTGAGCATGATAGTCTCCCTGTGGTTGATGTGATAGTCTTTTCAAGTGTAGGCACGCTTCATTTCTGTCCAAAATGATAAGATATAAATTTGGATCCCTGATTTTAAGCATGCAATAGCCAAACAGTTTTACACGTTAGGCATTGCATTTCCTATTTGCTGAAATTAAAACCACGCTTTAAAATTTTAAGTGTGTGATTTGATTACAACAATAAACTATGGAGGTTGCTATCATTAAAAATATGTCAAAACATGTTGATGCTAAATTCCTCAAACCCTCAGTTGAGATTTTCAGTTGTTCACATGATCATTTTTCTATACAGTAGGGTTTTCTACAGTTCAGATTTTTCTGTATGCTCACATTCGCATTCATAATCAAAAGTAAAAAAAAATACATATACGAATATATGAAAAGTTAAAAGTCATGTGAAAAACATTCACGGAAGGGAGGGCACGGTATAAAATTTATTAAAAAATACCTAACTAACTTTTTCCCATCAAAATGTATTTAAAAAGCATCCTTTACATTAATATTAAAACTTAAATATTAATTTTTTATACTAGGAAATATCCTGGCGGAGGCCGCTTGGTAAAAGGTTCCCCACGGTATCGCAATGGGTAACTACCCATATTGCGATATCGCGAGCAGCGGTTTGTTGACGGCGCGGTAAACGGCAGACAGTTAAGATGAACCAAAATGCTACGGGGAGTCTCCCGCGGTATCGCAATGGAGATTTTTTTCATGGGCAGCGGCGGGAGGTGACGGCAGTAGTTAGGATTTACATTCCAACACTCCCCCTTAAACATAACTGCACTGTCCACCATACCCAATCTGTTTCTTTTAAAAATGAAATTATCTCTTCCCAGTGCCTTTGTGAAAATATCTGCACTTTGCTCTTCTGATCTGCAAAACTCTAAAAATATGTCACCATTGTTAATTAATTCCCTGATGAAGCTCTTCTGATCTACAAAATTTTAAAAATATGTCACCATTGTTAATTAATTCCCTGATAAAGTGATAGCTGGTATCAATATGCTTGCTTCTCTTATGAAAGAATGATTTTTTTTAGAGAGCTATGGCTAAATTGCTATCATAGTAAATTTTTGTTGCCTCCATTTGTTCATTTTGCAATTCTTTCAAAATTCTTCTCATCCATAGTGTCTGGCAAGCTGCACTTGTGGCTGCCACATATTTTGCTTTAGCTGATGAAAGAAAGACTATTGGCTGCTTCTTTAAAGACTATGAGACAACTCCAGTCCCAAAATTAAATACATAACCAGATGTGTTTTTTCTATCATCAATGCTGCCAGCACAGTCATTGTCTACTTATCCTATGAGTTTGAACTCATCTAAACTTGAATACTTAATGCCAAAATTCCTTGTTCTGCTTACATACCTTAAAATTCTCTTCCCAGCTTTCCAATGGGTGTCTTTTGGTGTTTCCATAAACCTGGAAATCAAACTTACTCCATACATAATGTCTGGCCTTGTGGCTATGAGATACATGAGACTTCCAACAAGCCTCTTAATCAAAGGTGGATCAACATTAGACCCTTTATCATCCTTGCTTAATTTCAGACCTGTCACTGTAGGTGTTGGTGCTGGTTTGCACTTCATCATATTAAACCTTTTCAAAATGTTATTTGCATATTTTGACTGTGAAATAAAAATACCATTTTCATTTTGATTCACTTTAATGCCCAAAAAATAGTTCATCGGACCTAAGTCTGTCATTTCAAATTCTTTCTTCATGTCTGTCTTGAACAGATCAATTGAAAAATTTCTAGTGAAGATTAAATTATCAACATATAAACATACTATCAGTATTTCACCTTCTTCATTCATTTTTGTATACAGTGTGGGCTCACTGCTACATCTATTAAATCCATTCAGCAAAAGATAACTATCTATTCTACTGTACCAAGCTCTTGGAACTTGCTTCAATCCATACAGTGTCTTTTTCAATTTGTAAACTTTGTCTTCTTGACCCAGAATTTCATACCCAGGTGGCTGATCCACATAAACTTCTTCTAAATAACCATTTAAAAAAGCTGACTTTACATCTATTTGAAATACAGACCACTTATTTTGAGCTGCTAATGCTAAAATAATCCTTATAGTAGCCAATCGTTCTACAGGGGAAAATGTCTCATTGTAATCAATTCCAGGCTGTTGTCAATAGCCATTTACAACCAATCTTGCTTTAAGCTTTTGAACTTCATCTTTTTCAATCAATTTGGTTTTATAAATCCATTTCACTCCAATAACATCTTTGTCTTTTGGAAGACTGACTAGATCTCATGTCTGATTCTTTTCAATTGCTTCAATCTCTTCATCCATAGCACTTACCCATTTATCATCTTTGACTGCATTTTCAAAATGAACTAGATCTTCTATTTGAGAATAAAATACAGAAAGAGAAATCTGATCTGAATTATTCTCACCTTCATTTTGCTCATATATATCTCTTATGCTTCTAATTTTCTATCTTCTCAGACTTGCTAATGTAGGATTTGACATATCACTTAAACTTGTGGAATGTGGACCCAATGGTCCTACTGTAGATGGTGTTTGTTGTCCTCTTATTGGACTGCTTCCTTGAATGCATGAGGCTATTCTAACAGTCGATGCTGGTGTCACTTGTGGACTACTTTGTTGAGCTTGAATGGGAGTGGTAGGAGTCACAATAGTTGGAATATTTGTTGATGTTGAACCTGCATTCTCCTCTTGAGGTATACTAGTTGAAATATTGACTGTCTTCTCTATGCTTCCATCCCATGCTTCATTTTCTACAAATTGTACATCTTTGCTGATTATAACTTTCTTTGTTGTTAGATTATATAGCTTATAAGCTTTGTATTCTTCACTATATCCAACAAATATACATTTTTCTCCTTTGTTATCTAGCTTCCTTTTCAATTCATCAGGAACATGTGCATATGCTACACATCCAAATACTCTCATGTGAGTAACATTATTTTCTTCTTCCTGTCCATGTTTCTTCAGGTACCATATTCATGACACTTTTCGTTGGACACCTATTCATTATATAGGTTGCACAAGATATTGCTTCTACCCAATATTCATTTGACAAATGTTTGGCTTTCAACATGCTTCTAGATATTTCTATGATTGTTTTGTTTTTCCTTTCAGCTACTCCATTTTGCTGAGGTGTATATCTAGTTGTGAACTACTTGTGAATTCCATGATCTTTACGAAAAATAAAAAATTCTCTTGAAATATATTCACCACCTCTATCTATTCTCAACACTTTGATATAATAACCACTTTGTTTTTCAACCAAATTCTTGAACTGACAAAACAGATCAAACACTTCATTTTTCTGTTTTAGAAAATAAACCCATGTTTTTCTTGAATAATCATCAATGAATGTCAGAAAATAAAAACTACCACCTATTGAAGGTGTTTGCATAGGTCCACATAAATCTGAATGTATAATTTTCAAAGGGGATTTTGTTCTAGTTGACTTTCCTACTGAAAATAATTCTCTATGTTGTTTTCCTAAAATGCACCCTTTACATACCCTTTATGGTTTTTCTATTAAAGGTAGTCCCTTGACCATGCCTTTCCTATGAATTAAATTTAAACCTCCAAAGTTGAGATGCCCAAATCTCAGGTGCCATAACTAGTTTTCATCTTTTATCTCAGCTTGAAAGATTGTCTGCACTACTGCTGTAGTTTCTTCTCTACCTACTTATGAATTCATTAAGTGTTGTGCTTGAGCATAATTTATATTCAAATCTTTCCTTATCTTTAAGGGAAACATTCTGTTGTTTGTCATTCTGACTTTTGCAATAAGCTGGTTGCTTGGGTATTTATCTAAAATTGTGCATAGACCATTCTTGAAGGTTACTCTATACCCTTTTTGAACCAGTTGCCCTACACTCATTAAGTTATGTTTCAGACCAGGCACAAAATACACATCTGAAATATACTTTTTCTCCCCCTGTTTAGTTAGAATATTGACATCTCCTTTTCCCTTGACTGACACTTTGTTGTCATTACCCAATGTAACATCAGACTTTACATTCTCATCTAAACTTGAAAACATTTCTAGATTCCCTGTCATATGATTGCTACAGCCTGAATCTAAAAACCATACATCTTTTTCATTTGCTAGAGCAACATTACAAGCTAAAAACATTGTGCTCTTATCTAAATTCTGATTTTGACCTTCTCTTAAAAAATTTGCATTTTGTCTATTATTATCGTACTGCTTCTTTCTACACTTATTCATATAATGCCCATATTTTTTACAGTAGTGACATTGGACTTAAGATTTATCATACCTTTGATTTTGTGACTGATTTTGTGTTGGATTTTGGCTTGAGCCTTGATTGCTGCCTCTTCCACTTGAGCTTGATAGATTGTATCTTTCATTGCTGTAAGAGTTTCTTCCTCTTCCTCTTGATCTACCTCTGCCTCTTCCTTGACTGACTGAAGCCTGAGTTTTGAAAGTATGCTCTAGTGATATATTTGCTGACCTTTTCAGCCTATGTTCATGAGAAATTAGAGATGCATACAGCTCATCAACTAAGAACTGTGAGAGATTCTTTGTCTCCTCTATAGCAACTACAACTAGTAGAAATTTTGTGGAAAAACTCCTTAAAATCTTTTCAACAATTTTGGTATCTTCCAGATTCTCTCCATGAGACCTAATTTGATTAAACATACCAATGACTTGGGTGTAGAATGAATCTACAAATTCATTGTCCTTCATACATATTGTTTCAAAATCTCTTCACAGCATTTGTTACTTTGCTGTTTTAACTTTTGCCATGCCTTGATAGGCTATTTGAAGTATGTCCCATGCTTGTTTGCACTTTGTTGCTGCTGAAATCCTTGGAAAAATGCTCTCATGTACAGCTTGAAATAGATAAAATAAAGCCTTTGAATCTTTCTTCCTTGTGTCTTTTAATAATTCTTTCTCTGCTTGTGTTAAAGCATTGTATGCTACTGCATCTACTGGCTCTGAAAATTCATTCTCTACTAAATCCCATATATCTTGTGAGCTACATAGTGCTTTCATGGTAATTGACTAGTACTCATAATTCTTCCCATTAAACTGTGGAATTTGTGGGTTTGTCAACCTTGTAGTTGCTTCTATTTTTGAAATTTACCCAGATAATCTATTTTGATAAAATTGGTTTTGATAATCAAACTTGCTCTAATACCACGTGAACACCAGAGGCAGAGGAATTTTCACAAAAAAATTAAAACATAAAAAATATCTTCAACACAGAGCTGCTGCTCATTAATTTATGTATGCTCACATTCGCATTCATAATCAAAAGTAAAAAAAATACATATACAAATATATGAAAAGTTAAAAGTCATGTGAAAAACATTCACGGAAGGGAGGGCACGATATAAAATTTATTATAAAATACCTAACTAACTTTTTCCCGTCAAAATGTATTTAAAAAGCATCCTTTACATTAATATTAAAACTTAAATATTAATTTTCTGTACTACAAAATATCCTGGCGAAGGTGGCTTGGTAAAAGGTTCACGGCAGTATCGTAATGGGTAACTACCCAAAAGGTTCCCCATGGTATTGCAATGGGTAAATACCCATATTGCGATATCGCGGGTAGCGGTTTGTTGACGGCGCGGTAAACGACTGACGGTTAAGATGAACCAAAATGTTACGGGAGTCTCCCACGGTATCGCAATGTATACTTTTTTCATTGCGATATCGCGGGCAGCGGTTGGAGGTTACGGCAGTAGTTAGGGTTTACATTCCAACAAAAAGTTTGAAAAAAATTTAATGCTTAGTTTATAAAGTTTGTATCCCCGAATTCAAATATGAGTTATATAAGTTAAATTGAAAATTCTTGTTGTTCTCACAAGGGGGGCCCATACGGCCAGGAGGAATGCTATCTTTTCTGTGACCTAAATGATGTTGTTTACCTTTTTGTTTTAGTATCTTTACCCTACTAATTATAACATTTATACCATACTATATTTATGAAGATTACAAGCATTGTCTTCCTGGGTTTCAAGATTAGAATAATTGTGTATTTGGAAGCTAAGCTTTATAATTTCCATATGGAGAATTGAGAATTTATTTCAGTATTTATTGAGATGGAGATTCTTACCAATGAAGAACATTCTCCTTTGCAGTGTATTTTTTCTCCCTTTTATATCAGATTTTTTTCCCTAGTGTGTTTTAATATCATGTAATCCTGAAGAAAATTCTACAGATGAGGATGAGGATGGATGATCTTCGTCCAATAATAGCATATAACTTATCAGGGTTTTTGGGAAATGCCAAGTGCTTTGTTGACTATTTTAACTTCAAATGTCTCAGATGGATCTTTTAAAATAAAAACTGGTATGTAAGGTTTCAAATACTATCACAACTAATGAAGCTCAAGATTTGATAGAAAATTATCCACTACAGAACATATTGTAACTTTTTATGCAAAGATCTCCAAAGTACATGTTTTTTTAATTTTTCTCTTTATTTCTTTTAACTCTCCTCAACCAGTTTTTAATAGAAGAGAAGAACATCAATGTAATTAATAGAACATATTTGAACATCTAAAGGATGTTGCCAAATATTGAGGGATTTTTGCCTTTTTTTTGGCATAAACTAATTTAAGAAATGCAGAGTACTTTCTAGAACATAACAAGTGTGGATGCCCCTAAAAGGATGGCAAGGCTTTTGGCTGAAAATGTAAAATACTATTTAAGGTATCAATAAATATAATGATTGAGTATCAAAAACCATGGTATCATTCTAACAAGCACCATCTGCTACATAATCCAAATAGCACATCAAATATCAAAAGCACTACATTAATTGTAAAATTTTTATCATAGTATTGTTCACGTACCCTGAACTTGTACTCGTGCACATACCATAACCAGCAACTTATACTTCAAGTAAAAGTAGCATCTTCTCAATACTTCTTGAACAAAAAAATACTGTAAAGGAGGAGGAGAAGATGAACTAACCTGAGGAGGAGGAGATATGGAAAGTAAGGAGGAGAAATAAAATACAGCTTCCTGAGAATTCCTTTTGAGCCATTGTCCGACGGTGCATTGGGAAAGCTTTGTAGGCTATGTAGCACATCAACAAACACATATAAACTGTTAATGCTATGAGATTTCCACAATCCATAGTGCTGAATTTTTAATTTTATGGATTTTGAGATTGTGTTGGAGTTTTTTCATCAATCTCAAAATCCAGAAAATTAAAAATTCAACATATAAACTGCTCAAGCTACATAAGATGAGAGCAACGAGCGCAAATAAATAGAGAGAAGGGCCATTGACCAAAGGCATGTAATTAGTGAATGACACTCTTCAACTAAAGATATGCATTAAATGCTGATGCATACTAGCTCTTACACTAGAAGGAGGTGTAAGGATCACGCCAATAGAAAAAATAATTTTAAGTTAATATTTTGGAAAGTACAATTCATTTGTGAATATTGATTGTTTCTAAAATGAACATATTCTAAAAATGAAATACACAATTTTTTACGGTTAGAACTAAAAACAAAGAAAACAACAAACACATGAAACCGTAGCTGGCCATGTAGTAAACACTACATAATTTGTTATTCAGTGACTCTGTCCTCTCATTTTGAAACCAATAGAACACATTCCTACAATACACTATGCCGTAAGCTTTAAGCTGAGCAGTAATGTCGTTTATATGGTGAAAGGAGGGTTTTTCTGGTTCCACTCATGAAAATAGAATCTTGTATTCTCTTTAAGTTGCCATCCATATTTTGTGAACACGTCTATTGCTTGTGCTCTCCCCAACATTAGCAGATCTAGAATATGAAGAAAAAAAAAATAAAAAATATTCTACTAGAAAAAACATTATCTTTCCAAAAGGGAAAACTAGATTCTTTTAATAAAATATTCGCTTATCTTGAGCTTGTCTTCGATCCAATTATTGAAATTCAAAACTTACAAGAGTTCCCCAAGAGCATAATTGGATCGAAGATCTGCTCAAGGTAAGCGAATATTTTATTAAAATAATCTAGTTTTCCCTTTTGGGATGATGATGTTTATTCTTGTAAATATTTAATTATTTTTGTTTTCTTCATATTCTAGATCTGCTAATATTGCGGAGAAGACAAGCAATAAACATGTTCGCAAAATATGGAGGGAAACTTATGACCAAAAGAAAATACTAGATTCCATTTTCCAGAAAACCCTCCTTTCACCAAATAAACAGACATTACTGCTTAGCTGAAAGCTTAGGGCATAGTGGATTGCAACAATGTGTTCTATTGGTTTCAAAATGAGAGGAGAGAATGACATTACTGCTCAGCTGAAAGCTTACGGCACAGTGGATTGCAGGAATGTGTTCTATTGGTTTCAAAATGAGAGGAGAGAATGACTGAGTAACACAAGTAGTGTTTACTGAATGGCCGGCTAGGTTTTTATGTGTTTGTTGTTTTCTTTATTTTCAGTTCTAACCATAAAAGACTGTATTTCAGCCTCCCAGTGGCCTTCACTATTTTCTATCACCAAAATGGCCTTCTGACGTTCCTAAATATTCTATCTTTTCTTGCAAATTCTATGTTGTATGAATAAGATTGTGGTAGATTTCTGAACATCATATATTAATTGTTGGAATGTAAACCCAACTGCTATCGTCACCTTCAGTTGCTACCATCCTCCTACCTACCACCATCCAGAGACCCTCGCAGCATCGTGGCTCATCTACACCGCCATCTGTTAACCGCACAGTCAACAAACCGTTGCCTATGATATCGTAATATGGGTTGTTACCCATTGCGATACCATGGGGAACCATCAATTAAGCTTCCTCTGCCAGAGGATATTTTGTAATACGGAAAATTGATATTTAAGTTTTAATATTAATGTACAGAACACTTTATTAAATACATTTTGTTTAGGAAAAGTTAGTTAGGTAATTTGTAATAAATTTTATTTTGTTCCCTCCCTTCGGTGAATGTTTTTCATGTGACTTTTAACTTTTACCTATATTTGTATATGTATTTACTTTTGAATTTGAAGGCGAACGTGAGCATAAAAAAAATTGGTGTGCAGCTACTTTGGATTGAATATATTTTTTAAAGTTATAATTTTTCTATAGAGTTCCTCTGCCTCTAGCCTTCACGTGGTATCAGAGCAAGTACAATTATAAGAGCCAAGTTTATCAAAGCAGATTATCTGGGTAAATTTCAAAAATGGCAGCAAGCACAAGCTTGACAAACCCACATATTCCACAGTTTAATGGTAAGAATTATGAGTATTGGTCAATTACCATGAAAGCACTATTTAGCTCACAAGATATATAGGATTTAGTAGAGAATGGATTTCCAGAGCCAGTAGATGCAGTAGCATACAATGCTTTAACACAAGCAGAGAAAGACTTATTAAAACACACAAGGAAGAAAGACTCAAAGGCTTTAGTTTATCTGTTTCAAGCTATACATGAGAGTATTTTTCCAAGGATTTCAACAGCAACAAAGTCCAAACAAGCATGGGACATACTTCAAATAGCCTATCAAGGCATGAAAAAACTTAAAATAGCAAAGCTACAAATGCTGAGAAAAGATTTTGAAACAATATGTATGAAGGACAATGAATTTGTAGATTCATTATACACCCAAGTCATTGGGGTGGTTAATCAAATTAGGTCTCATGGAGAGAATCTGTAAGATACCATAATTTTTGAAAATATTTTAAAGAGTTTTCCCACAAAATTTCTATCAGTTGTAGTTGCTATAGAGGAGACAAAGAATCTCTCATAGTTCTCAGTTGATAAGTTGTATGCATCTCTAATTTCTCATGAGCACAGGTTGAAGAGGTCAGCAGATACATCAATGGGGCATGCTTTCAAAACTCAAGCTTCAATCAGTCAAGGAAGAGGTAGAGGTAGATCAAGAGGAAGAGGAAGAAACTCTTATAGAGGTGAAAGATACAGTCTATCAAGCTCAAGTGGAAGAGGCAGCAATCAAGGCTCAAGCCAAAACCCAACACAGAATTAGTCATAAAATTAAAAGTATGATAAATCTCAAGTCCAATGTCACTACTATAAAAAATATGGGCATTATATGAATGAGTGTAGAAAGAAGCAGTATGATAATAATAAACAAAATGCAAATTTTTCAAGAGAAAGTCAAAATCAGAATTCAGATAAGAGCACAATGTTTTTAATTTGTAATGTTGCTCAAGCAAATGAAAAAGATGTATGGTTTTTAGATTCAGGCTGTAGCAATCATATGATAGGGAATCTACAAATGTTTTCAAGTTTAAATGAGAATATAAAGTCTAATGTTACATTGGGTAATGACAACAAAGTGTCAGTCAAGGGAAAAGGAGATGTCAATATTCTAACTAAACAGGGGGAGAAAAAGTATATTTCAGATGTGTATTTTGTGCCTAGTCTGAAACATGACTTAATGAGTGTAGGGCAACTGGTTTAAAAAGGGTATAGAGTAACCTTCAAGAATGGTTTGTGCACAATTTTAGATAAATACCCAAGCAACCAGCTTATTGTAAAAGTTAGAATGACAAACAACATAATGTTTCCCTTAAAGATAAGGCCAGATTTGAATATAAATTATGCTCAAGCACAACACTTAATGAATTCACAAGTAGGCAGAGAAGAAACTACATCAGTAGTGCAAACAATCTTTCAAGCTGAGATAAAAGATGAAAACTGGTTATGGCACCTGAGATTTGGACATCTCAACTTTGGAGGTTTAAATTTACTTCATAGGAAAGGCATGGTCAAGGAACTACCTTTAATAAAAAAACCAGAAAGGGTATGTGAAGGGTGCATTTTAGGAAAACAATATAGTGAATCATTTCCAGCAGGAAAGTCAACTAGAGCAAAAGCCCCTTTGGAAATGATACATTCAGATATGTGTGGACCTATGTAAACACCTTCAATAGGTGGTAGTTTTTATTTTCTGACATTCATTGATGATTATTCAAGAAAAACATGGGTTTATTTCCTAAAGCAGAAAAATGAAGTGTTTGATCTGTTTTGTCAGTTCAAGAATTTGGTTGAAAAAAAAGTGGTTATTATATCAAAGTTTTGAGAACAAATAGAGGTGGTGAATATATTTCAAGATATTTTTTTAATTTTTGCAAAGATCATGAAATTCACAAGCAGTTCACAACTAGATACATACCTCAGCAAAATGGAGTAGCTGAAAGGAAAAATAGAACAATCATGGAAATGGCTAGAAGCATGTTGAAAGCCAAAGATTTGTCAAATGAATATTGAGTAGAAGAAATATCTTGTGAAGCCTATATAATGAATAGGTGTCCAATGAAAAGTGTCATGAATATGGTACCTGAAGAAGCATGGACAGGAAGAAAACACAGTGTTACTCACATGAGAGCATTTGGATGTGTAGCATATGCACATGTCCCTTATGAATTGAGAAGGAAGCTAGAAAACAAAGGAGAAAAAAGTATATTTTTTGGATACAGTGAAGAAACCAAAGCTTATAAGCTCTATAATCCAACAATAAAGAAAGTTATAATCGTAGAGATGTACAATTTGTAGAAGATGAAGCATGGGATGGAAGCATAGAGAAGACAGTCAATATTTCAGCTAGTATACCTCAAGAGGAGAATGAAGGTTCAATATCAACAAATATTCCAATTATTGTGACTCCTACCACTCTCATTCAAGCTCAACAAAGTAGTCCACAAGTGACAACAACAGGACCATTGGGTCCACATTCGACAAGTTCAAGTGATATGTCAAATCCTACATTGGCAAGTCTAGGAAGATAGAAAATCAGAAGCATAAGAGATATATATGAGCAAAATGAAGGTGAGAATAATTCATATTAGATTTCTCTTTCTGCATTTTATTCTCAAATAGAAGATTCAGTTTATTTTGAAGATGCAATCAAAGATGATAAATAGGTAAGTGCTATGGATGAAGAAATTGAAGCAATTGAAAAGAATTAGACATGGGATCTAGTTAGTCTTCCAAAAGACAAAGATATCATTGAAGTGACATGGGTTTATAAAATCAAATTGAATGAAAAAGATGAAGTTCATAAGCTTAAAGCAAGATTGGTTGTAAAGGGCTATTCACAATAGTTTGGAATTGATTACAATGAGATATTTGCACCTGTAGCATGATTGGATACTATAAGGATGATTTTAGCATTAGCAACTCAGAATAAGTGGTGTATATCTTAAATGGATGTAAAGTCAGCTTTTTTAAATAGTTAGTTAGAAGAAGTTAATGTGGATCAGCCACTTGGGTATGAAATTTTGGGTCAAGAAGATAAAGTTTACAAATTGAAAAAGGGACTGTATGGATCGAAGCAAGCCCCAAGAGCTTGGTACAGTAGAATAGACAGTTATCTCTTGTTGAATGGATTTGATAGATGTAGCAATGAGCCCACACTATATACAAAAATGAATAAAAAGGTGAAATACTAATAGTATGCTTATATGTTGATTTAATTTTCACTGACAAATTGTCAATTGATCTGTTGAAGGTAGACATGAAGAAAGAATTTGAAATGACAGACTTAGGTCTGATGAAGTATTTTTTGGGCATTGAAGTGAATCAAAATGAAATGGTATTTTTATTTCATAGTCAAAATATTCAAATGACATTTTGAAAAGGTTTAATATGATGAAGTGAAAACCAACACCAACACCTATAGTGACAGGTCTGAAACTAAGCAAGGATGATAGAGGGTCTAATGTTGATCCAACTTTGTTTAAGAGGCTTGTTGGAAGTCTCATGTATCTCATAGCCACAAGGCCAACCATTATGTATGGAGTAAGTTTGATTTTCAAGTTTATGGAAACACCAAAAGACACCCATTGGAAAGCTGGAAAAAGAATTTTAAGGTATGTAAGTGGAACAAGGAATTTTGGCATTAAGTATTCAAGTTCAGACGCGTTCAAACTCATAAAATACATAGGCAGTGACTGTGCTGACAACATTGATGACAGAAAAGCACGTCTGATTATGTATTTAATTTTGGGACTGGAGTTGTCTCATGGTCTTCAAAGAAGCAGCCAATAGTTTATCTTTTATCAGCTGAAACAGAATATGTGGCAACCACAAGTGCAGCATGTGAGGCAGTCTGGATGAGAAGAATTTTGAAAGAATTGAAAAATGAACAAATGGAGGCAACACAAATTTACTGTGATAACAATTCAGCCATAGCTCTCTCAAAAAATCCAGTCTTCCATAAGAGAAGCAAGCATATTGATACCAGGTATCACTTTATCAGGGAATTAATTAACAATGGTGACATATTTTTAGACCCCCGTAGCATCGTGGCTCATCTACACTACTAGCCGTTAACCGCGCAGCCAACAAACTGTTGCCCGCGATATCGCAATATGGGTTGTTACCCATTGCGATACCGTGGGGAACCATCAATTAATATTAAAGTTTTAATATTAATGTACATGACACTTTATTAAATACGTTTTGTTGGGGAAAAGTTAGTTAGGTAATTTGTAATAAATTTTATTTCGTGCCCTCCCTTACCTATATTTGTATATGTATTTACTTTGAATTTGAAGGCGAATGTGAGCATACAGAAAATTGGTGTGCAGCTGCTCTGGATTGAATATATGTATTTATTTTTTTGTTGAGTTCCTCTGCCTCTGGCCTTCATTAATATGCAGGTAGAAGGAGAGAATAGCGGCGCTGTTGAGAATTCATGAGAAGATCCGTCTCATATAACATTAGAGTTGTTTCCCTTACACCCGGATAAGGGAGGATGTTGACATTTTTGAAATAATGGCTTCTCTTTTATGCAGTGATAATTTTAACAGCAAAGCCATTTTAAATATGAAAATGTATTTTTCTTATTCTTCAAAATAAGCAACATTTTGATATTATGTAGCGCAAGTTTCTATATATGACATTTTTAAGGATGTATTGTTTCAGTTTTCCAAATACGAATAATCTCAAGCATTTGTTAAGATCCCCTTTAAGAATTGATACGGGATGATAGAATGTGAGATGTGTTTTACAAATTGTTTTAAATTACTTTGATCATAGAGGAATAATATGGTCATTTAGCTTCTGACTGAAACCCTAGTATTAGAAAGCTTACAGAAAAAATAGAAATAAAATAAAATACTGACAGTTAAACCCCAGTTTAGGTTGAAAAAAGTAAAACTAACCCTGACTGACAAATACACCCTAACTTCGTTCCAGTATCTTGATACTGCTAAGCTTATTAAGGCGGAAATTTGTATGATTCGAGGGTTTTGGCTTATTGTTAATGCGCCTCAGCAATGTTAGTCTTTATTTATCTATCAAAATCTATGACGTGTGCATAAAGGATATTATAGTTAGTTTCCGTGTAAGAGTCCTCCTACGTTGATAATCGCGTATTACCTCGTAGCATGTGCTGGAAGACAACCGCCCTTTACCATCTCCTAGCACATTCATTAACCAGCTCCATACTATGAAGTTGATCACCGCCTACGATTATAACGACCGTTCTGCCTGCAATTTAAACGCGTCCATTGACCACCGTTCTGCGTGCAATTTGAATGCACGGAAGCAACAGAAGCAGCAGGAACGAAAGAACGATTGATTTCTTAATTCGATATCTCAAGGTACGTTGAAGGCCATATTGCTTTTTAACTGGAGTTCAGGAATAACGAATAATACAATTGTTGAGCATGACAGTCTCCCTGTGGTTGATGTGATAGTCTTTTCAAGTGTAGGCACGCTTCATTTCTGTCCAAAATGATAAGATATAAATTTGGATCGCTGATTTTAAGCATGCAATAGCCAAACAGTTTTACACGTTAGGCATTGCATTTCCTATTTGCTGAAACTCAAACCATGCTTTAAAATTTGTGGAGTACGAAAAATATAATTGATTTTAAGTGTTTGACTTGATTACAACAATAAACTATGGAGGTTGCTATCATTAAAAATATGTCAAAACATGTTGATGCTAAATTCCTCAAACCCTCAGTTGAGATTTTCAGTTGTTCACATGATCATTTTTCTATACAGTAGGATTTTCTACAGTTAAAAGTTTGAAAAAAATTTAATGCTTAGTTTATAAAGTTTGTATCCCCGAATTCAAATCTGAGTTATGTAAGTTAAATTGAAAAGTCCTTTTGTTCTCACAAGGGGGGCCCATACTCCCAGGAGGCGTGCTGTCTTTTCTGTGACCTAAATGATGTTGTTTACCTTTTTGTTTTAGTATCTTTACCCTACTAATTATAACATTTATACCATACTATATTTCTGAAGATTACAAGCATTGTCTTCCAGGGTTTCAAGATTAGAATAATTGTGTATTTGGAAGCGAAGCTTTATAATTTCCATATGGAGAATTGAGAATTTATTTCAGTATTTATTGAAATGGAGATTCTTACCAATGAAGAACATTCTCCTTTGCAGTGTATTTTTTCTTCCTTTTATATCAGATTTGTTTCCCTACTGTGTTTTCATATTATGTAATCCTGAAGAGAATTCTGTAGATGAGGATGAGGATGGATGATCTTCGTCCAATAATAGGATATAACTTCTCAGGGTTTTGGGGAAATGCCAAAGTGCTTTGTTGACTATTTTAACTTCAAAAGTCTCAGATGGATCTTCTAAAATAAAAAATGGCATGTAACTTTTCAAATACTATCACAACTAATGGAGCTCAAGAAAATATTGTTCACTCTTCTTTTGTACCACTTTTGGATTTGATTATCTGCTATAGAACATATTGTAAATTTTCATGCAAAGATCACTAAAGAACATGTTTTTAAATTTTTCTCTTTATTTCTTTTAACTTCCCTCAACCAGTTTTTAATAGAAAAGAAGAACGCCCATGTAATTAATAGAACATATTTGAACATCTAAAGGATGTTGCCCAATATTGAGGGATTTTTTCCTTTTTTCTAGCATAAAATTAGCTCTTTATTCATATAAATTAATTTATGAAATGCAGAGTACTTTCTAGAACATAACAAGTGGCTTGGATGCCCCTAAAAAATGGCAAGGCTTTTGGCTCAAAATGTAAAATACTATTTAAGATATCAGTAAATATAATGATTGAGTATCAAAACCATGGTATCATTCTTACAAGCAGCATGTGCTACAGAATTCAAATAGCACATCAAATATCAAAAGCACTACATTAAATGTAAAAAATCTGTCATAGTATTGTTCACGAACCCTGAACTTGTACTCGTGCACATACCAGAACCAGTAACTTATACTTCAAGTAAAAGCAGCATCTTCTCAATACTTCTTGAACAAAAAAATACTGTAAAGGAGGAGGAGAAGATGAACTAACCTGAGGAGGAGGAGATATGGAAAGTAAGGAGGAGAAAGAAAATACAGCTTCCTGAGAATTCCTTTCGAGCCATTGTCCGACGGTACATTGGGAAAGCTTTGCAGGCTATGTAGCACATTAACAAACACATATAAACTGCTCAAGCTACATAAGATGAGAGCAACGAGCGCAAATAAATAGAGAGAAGGGCCACTGACCAAAGGCATGTAATTAGTGAATGACACTCTTCAACTAAAGATATGCATTAAATGCTGATACATACTAGCTCTTACACTAGAAGGAGGTGTAAGGATCACGCCGATAGAAAAAATAATTTTAAGTTAATATTTTGGAAAGTACAATTCATTTGTGAATATTGATTGTTTCTAAAATGAACATATTCTAAAAATGATCTTTTATTGTTCTCGTTTCTCCTTTTAATATGGTGGATTAGAAGGGTCTCTTGCTACAGGAATAAGATGAGAGGAGCATATTTATACTAAATATAAATGTCCTACAATAAATGTTCATCTCACCACAAACACAAGTGTTTTAGCAGAGAATTTTGATTATCTTTACTCAAACCTATGTATAATCTCATCGTACTGAAACAGAACCGAAAGGATTACACATTGTTATTTCCAATGAATCCCAGTTACATGAAACAGGTTTATGAAGATTATATGTGATGCGATCCTCTTGATACCCTACCCAATAGATGTCAGATTCTTATTACATTTCAAATAACTCTCTGACACGAAATAAATTGTTTTCAAAGCTTTTTAAATCAGGATGACTGTCTACACAAATTTCGTTCAGTGGTGTCTTGTTAGAAGCTTTGTATTTTGTAATTTGGCTGGCCAGTTGGTATGGTAACATACTCTTAGATCTTTTTCAGAAGAAAATAGTCTATTACCTTCTGGAGGAGAAGTTTTGTTTATTTTTTCTAACTGCTTTACATCCTATGCTGCTTGTATGGGTGATGGATCTCTGATTTACCAACGGAGCCTTATCTTTGCAGGCAATGGAGGGTACTTTGGCATTGTCATTTCCTCTAGCAGAGAAACGTCAAACTTTCATTGCGATTTTCCTCTACTTCTCTATAACATATGGAAGGATCTGCAAATCAAAAGAGAATGAAAATATAGATGCCGCTACATTTCCATTGCTTTTTCTTGGGCAGCACAACTCTACTTTATTTCGCCTTCCTTTTTAGCATGATGGACATTTGACGACATCTTCCTCTAGCGCCATATCTGTATTGAAATCGATAAAATGAAGTATAACAGTATTGAGGTTTATTTATATGCATATTTGAAAGATATGTGGACCCACTTTATCTGTCTCATAATAATCCATGACCCCACATGCCCTGTGCTCTTGTAACACATAGTGGATCCACGCTTTCAGTCACTTCTCAGTTTTCTTAGCTTGTTGAGGTATTTTCAATTATGAATTCAAATAGGCACAATACTATTATTGTCCCATGAATGTTCCAGGCCTTCTTTCTTCCTTCATCTATGCTTGTTGGAATTTAAACTACAGTCTTCAACCCATCACTCCTCTAAAGTAAAATCCCTAAGGGAAAATTAAAGAAAGAATTCGATTGTAGTTTATAAGAGTGGCTGGTAGAATAAATGGAGATATCCTTGGGATGAAGGCATTCATTGGATGGGTTGCAGGTTACATTCTCATTGAGTTCTTTCTTTCATGCTACTCTTGCCCACTAAGCAATTTCAATGTAGACATCTGGCTAATCTCTTGCCAAAATTTGTGTTCCCCTTAAATCTTTTTTTCATCATTTCAACTCTGCTTCATTTTAGAAGAATCCCTCCTTGAAGTTTGTTTGCATCTTTTTATTATTATTATGTTCTTTCATTTCATAAAATTTCACAATATTCTCATTGTAAAGATTTGATTTCTACCATTTTCTTATGATAAAACTGAACAATTGACAATTCAGTGGTATAAATATGATTCAATGTAGCTGACAAAATTGAGTAGTAGAATGTGTTGTGCTCAAAGAAGTTATTTATAGCATGTGAATAAAGCTCAAGCTCATCTTTGCTTGTTCCATAGGGTAATTTACCACTACAACCATAAAATATATTTTGTTCAAAGAAGTCATTTTCATCATGTGTAATTCTTCTATCCTTTTACAAAGAGTTGTTTCTCCAAGTTGAAATGATGATTCAATTTATGTCTTTTTCATCATTTTAACTCTGCTTCAAAATAACAAAACTTCAAATTTCCAAGTACTTATATAATTCTATCAATGTATTCCTTGCACCTCCTCAAGGTGCAAGTGCTAGTTTATATAAGATTAGGAATATAATGAAATGGAATATAATAAAACATCAGCGTATTCCTTGCACCTCCTCTGTGTGCAAGTGCTAGTATATATAAGATTAGGAATATAATGAAATGGAATATAAGAAAATATCACACCTAGATTTAGCTGAGGACAAGGCTGTAGTCCTCAAGGTAGTAGCAAGAAGACCAATCTTGAGGCTCACAAAGAAATGCTTATAATCTCAATGATGATGAAAGAGTAGCATTTTTTATGCCTTGAGAAAGGCTAATCTTTCAACTACAAATAATTTATTGTTCTCCTCTTCTAGAAACCTAGTATAGTGGATGAATTTTGTTTCCTGGTCTATAACAAACCTCCTCTATCAATACACAAAAAAATAATTCCAAAGGTTCTCTTTTTCCTATAGATAGGTTTTATAAAAAATGTTAAAGAAATTCTATTTTTTACCTCCACAAAAATCTTTTCATCCAACTTCTTTGATTGTGCAGGGATTTCACGAGCTACAAAATATATTTCTATATAAGCTGATTGATTTCCCTAAACTAGATTGATTGCCCTAAACTGGACTCAGCTTGTACACATAATATGAACTGTCTTAATGAATTCATAGGTTGGTAATATAGCTTTTGGGTCACATTCATTTGTCTATCATCAGGCATGATTGTTTTGTGAAATGATTGTATTGTAATTTAACTCAATCATTAGAAAGAATCTTTTGAATGAATTTCAATATTATCTGAAGAAAAAAATTTATTAAAAGTAAATAACAAAGAAGATTGTAATCTAGGGTAAACTGCAGGTTAATGTAAAACATCATCAGAATAAAATCTATTAAGCCCTAAACAAACAATAGATCACAATGCAACAGAAGAAAACAAAAACCCATAGTTAATATCACCTATTCCATGGATACTTGAACTCCATTGCACTTTTCCATTTTGCTTGACTGTGCTTGATGCCCTCATATTTGAGTATGCACTACTAGCCTAATAACAATGACTAGAAAAATATTGAAGATAGTTGTCTCACTAACAAAATGTACTTAAACATCGACTAGATGTATGAAAATGGCAAGGGTCTTTTATAGTGAAGAAAAATTTGAATGAAGGGTTGAGATTTAATATCAATAAGATATGTCAATCAATCACCAAGAATGAAAGTTGTAGTATTGAGTAGGGTTAGAGCAAAATTAGGGCAAAGATAAGAATAAATAGTTAAGATTGAATTATCAAGGGTAGAAATTAATTGAGAGAAGATGATATAAGATTGACACGGATAATGAGAATGGCACAAAAAAAAGAGGTTGATGGAGGAATTCAAATAATTATAAAATGATTTATTTTAATAGGGAAAAAATTAATTGAGAGAAGAGTAGATAAGATTGACACCGATAATGAGAATGGAAAAAAAGAGGTTGCTAGAGGAATTCAAGTAATTATAAAATTATTTATTTTGAGAGAAAAATGAATAATTAAATAATAGAGATATTATTTAACTATAGAAAACATGTGAGAAGTTGATTTTCTTATTAAACAATAATTTAATTGAAAAGTGGGAAGGAAATGGAAAATTAGTAAGCAATTGTCAAAACAGGAAATATAAAGATAGAAATGAATTAATTAGGAGTGAAAGGGGGAATTGATGGAGAAAATAAAGTTCGCAAGTCTAGGATAATTTTTAGTTTCTTCATTTGTCCCTTCTTTAATACAATGCAGCTAATCTGTGTCAAAGAAAATTAGTCAAGACATGCCTCAATTTAAGCAGGGTGGACCTATGCCCCCTCAAAACAATTTGGTAAATTTTTGAATGTTTTTCTTTTTAAATTGGAAATTGTTTTGATATGTCAATTTGATAATGGATGAATTCAAGGATTAATGAAGAGAAATGTTAGTGAGGAAATGTTAGCATGGCATGAGTGGAGACAACTTAAATATGTATATTTTACTATGCAAGGCTTTGTATTAATCATCATTGTGTGGTAAAATGTGACAAATGGACAACAAAAACCAAGGTATAATATAGACCAGGGTGTGCAAGGTCACCCACTTGCAAAATAGATAGTCCCAGACAAATAATGTCTTGACTCATACTAAGGGAAAATTTACTTCAATCTTTTTGCCAAGACAATCTGCAAACAGTAGTCAAAGGAAAGATGAGTCATGAGACATCACCGTTCCTCTAAATCCTTCATAGGAAATCCTTGAGGTAGGTAGTAACACAACTCAAAAGTCAAATAAAAAAGATAAGATAAATTAGCCCAACAAAGTCAATAGCCATTCAAAGCAAATGCTAATAATTATTTCTTGATGTTTAATTAACTAGGTGATTCATGGGTTGATTGTTTGACAAGGCCTAGCTTTAGGAGAGGAAACATGTCATATAAGGCATCAAGTTTGGTTTCAATCATGTGACCACCTATATAAGGAAAATGAGAAAATAATGATAATGTTTGATTTGCAAGAAAGACACATCCTATATGAGACAAGTAAATTGACTTAGTTGACTTGAATTTTTTTGGGCTTGTTTGTCTTGTTGATTCGTGACTTGTCTAATGTTCTAATGATTGTTTATGTTTAAGTTGACAATGTATGTGACTCGAAAAACCCTAAATGACCAACCTAGGTGGCTTCGAGGGCTCATCAATAGATGGCCTTGCCTATGTAACAATACGTAGAGACCTCATAGTTAACATGACTTAAATTTGTTTTATTAACAAAGGATTGAATCATGATTTGAATTTTACTCAACAAACCCTAAAGGATTGACTTAGTGCCTCGAGGACTCATCGACATATGGCCTTGCCTACATTATACATTCAGAGGCATCGTATTTTGACTAGACTTGGATTGACATGAATGACTCTATTTTTTAGATTTTTGAAAGTTATTTCGATGTTTTTGTGTCTAACATGTTATGATTTTATTTTTATTTTCGACGTTTTATGTATTTTTTGGCTTTTTGGGAATTTTTTTTTTTTTGGTCGTTTTGATATAGTGACCTCCAATAACAAGTGTATGATCCAATGATGACATAGGTCAAGTATTTGGCCCCAATAAGGTATTAAACCAATTTATTAAGGGTGTTGTGGGATAGGTGTTATGGAGGACAAATATACAAGCTAAAAAATACAAATAATATCAATCATTCCAAGTTATGGAAATGACAACAAAGCATTATTATGGATGTTATGCAAAATAGAGTGGCAAATAAATGAATAGTGAGAATTAGATAAAATAATGGTAGACAATGCAGCAAAGATAAACTACACATGGTGCCTCTTTGCCAAGTTTTCACCATGGTACTTATCCAAAGTGCAACCAAGTGGTTTTCATTATTGAATGGATCATTTCTTTTTACTATTTTCCTTATTTTTTTTATTTTTTTGGTGTGACCAAAATACCTATTTGGAAGGTTTTCATAAGCGTAACAAGTTTTTTTATTTTTTATTTTTTTTCTATTTTAAAGGTTATGACATGTCTCTTAGAAGCTAAGTGAAGAATTTATTAGCCCTTGATCCATAGGATGCCATGATGATAAACATTGACCTAGTTTGGATGATCGTGGTGGATAGAAGGACCTGATTTGGATGGGGAGTGCAAATGGAAAATATGAGGGATGATAGATGTGGCGGAAGAAATAGGCTATGGTATGATCCCTAATATGCAAACTATGTGGGCGATCAAGCTTTAGATGAAAAGGAGCTTGGATGACCAATGAGCTAGAGTATGTGAAGGGGTTGTCATCAGAGGTACCTCAAAAGAAATCACTAGACGTTGAATGATATGATGGATGTACAAATATGGATGAATTGAATGGGATGTATGAAATGAGTAAAAGTGACAAGGACAGCGGCATTTGATCAAAAAGCTATTTGTTTGTCATTTTTATTTGAGAGATGCTCTGAAGGTGACCTATCAAAGCATATCGACCGCTATCCTGCATTCGTATCAATGCAAGATGACTAAACGAATCTCAGCTATTTTTTCCCATGCTTTACCTATGGCAAGGAATAAATAAATATTTTCTTCAGATCGAAACATTGCTGGGCAGAATACATTTTCTGCGTGTATCAAAGTCTATGACGTATGAGTAAAGGAAATTATAGTTAGTTTATGTGTAAGAGTCCTCCTACGTTGATAATCACATATTACCTCGTAGCATGTGCTGGAAGAAAACCACCCTTTACCATCTCCTAGCACATTCATTAACCGCCTCCATACTATGAAGTTGATCAACGCCTACAATTATAACCACCGTTCTGCCAACAATTTAAATGCCTCCAGTGACCACCGTTCTTCTTGCAATTTGAATGCACGGAAGCAATAGTAGCAATAAAAATGAAAGAATAATTGATTTCTTAATTTGATATCTCAAGGTACGTTGAATGCTCCGTATTGTTTTTTTACTAGAGTTCAGGTATAATGAATAATACAATTGTTCAACTTGACAATCTCCCTGTGGTTGATGTGATAGTCTTTTTAAGTGTAGGGATGCTTCATTTTGTTGGAATGTAAACCCTAACTGCTGCCGTCACCTCTTGCCGTTGCCCGCTATATCACAATAAAGAAAATAACCATTGCGATACCGCGGGAGACCCCATAGCATTTTTGTTTTATCCTTACCGCCAGCCATTTACCGCACCATCATCAAACCGCTGCCCGCGATATTGCAATATGGGTAGTTACCCATTGAGATACCATAGGGAACCATGAATTAAGCGCCACCGCCAAAGGAAATTTCGTAATACAAAAATTGATATTTAAGTTTTAATATTAATGTAAAGGAAATTTTATTAAATGCATTTTGACAGGAAAAATTTAGTTAGGTAATTTGTAATAAATTTTTGTCGGGCCCTCTCTTCCATGAAAAATTTTCACGTGAATTTTACCTATACATATATTTTTGTATTTGTATTTACTTTTGAATTTTTAATGAGAATGCAAATGTGAGCATATAGAAATTTATGAGTAGCAGCTCTATGTGGAATAATTTTATGCTTTATTTTTACTGTGAAAATTCCTCTGCCTCTAGCCTTCACGTGGTATCAGAGCAAGTTCGATTATCAGAGCCAATTTTATCAAAGCAGATTATCTGGGTAAATTTAAAAATGGCAGCAAGCACAAGCTTGACAAACCCACAAATTCCACAGTTTAATGGGAAGAATTATGAGTACTGGTCAATTACCATGAAAGCACTGTTTAGCTCACAAGATATATGGGATTTAGTAGAGAATGGATTTCTAGAGCTAGCAGATGCAGTAGCATACAATGCTTTAACACAAGCAGAGAAAGACTTATTAAAAGATACAAGGAAGAAAGACTCAAAGGCCTTATTTTATCTGTTTCAAGTTGTACATGAGAGCATTTTTTAAAGGATTTCAGTAGCAATAAAGTCCAAACAAGCATGGGACATACTTCAAACAGCCTATCAAGGCATGGCAAAAGTTAAACCAGCAAAGCTACAAATGCTGAGAAGAGATTTTGAAATAATATGTATGAAGGACAATGAATCTATAGATTCATTCTACACCCAAGTCATTGGGATGGTTAATCAAATTAGGTCTCATGGAGAGAATCTGGAAGATACTAGAATTGTTGAAAAGATTTTAAGGAGTTTTCCCACAAAATTTCTACCGGCTGTAGTTGCCATAGAGGAGACAAAGAATCTCTCACAGTTCTCAGTTGATGAGCTGTATGCATCTCTAATTTCTCATGAACATAGGATGAAGAGGTCAGCAGATACATCACTAGAGCATGGTTTCAAAACTCAAGCTTCAGTCAGTCAAGGAAGAGGTAGAGGTAGATCAAGAGGAAGAGGATGAAACTCTTATAGAGGTGAAAGATACAGTCTATCAAGTTCAAGGGGAAGAGGTAGCAATCAAGGCTCAAGCCAAAACCCAACACAGAATCAGTCACAAAATCAAAGGTATGATAAATCTCAAGTCCAATGTCACTACTATAAAAAATATGGACATTATATGAATGAGTGTAAAAAGAAGCAGTATGATAATAATAGACAAAATGCAAATTTTTCAAAACAAAATCAAAATCAGAATTCAGATAAGAGCACAATGTTTTTAGCTTGTAATGTTGCTCAAGCAAATGAAAAAGATGTATGGTTTTTAGATTCATGCTGTAGCAATAATATGATAGGTAATCTAGAAATGTTTTTAAGTTTAAATGAGAATGTAAAGTCTGATGTTACATTGGGTAATGACAAAAAAGTGTCAGTCAAGGGAAAAGGAGATGCCAATATTCTAACTAAACAGGGGGAGAAAAAGTATATTTCAGATGTGTATTTTGTGCCTAGTCTGAAACATGACTTAATGAGTGTAGGGAAACTAGTTCAAAAAGGGTATAGAGTAACCTTCAAGAATGGTTTGTGCACAATTTTAGATAAATACCCAAGCAACCAGCTTATTGCAAAAGTTAGAATGACAAACAACATAATGTTTCCCTTAAAGATAAGGCCAAATTTGAATATAAATTATGCTCAAGCACAACACTTAATGAATTCACAAGTAGGCAGTGAAGAAACTACAACAGTAGTGCAAACAATCTTTCAAGTTGAGATAAAAGATGAAAACTGGTTATGGCACCTGAGATTTGGACATCTCAACTTTGGAGGTTTAAATTTACTTCATAGGAAAGGCATGGTCAAGGAACTACCTTTAATAGAAAAACCAGAAAGCGTATGTGAAGGGTGCATTTTAGGAAAACAACATAGAGAATCATTTCCAGCAGGAAAGTCAACTAAAGCAAAAGCCCCTTTGGAAATTATACATTCAGATTTGTGTGGACCTATGCGAACACCTTCAATAGGTGGTAGTTTTTATTTTCTGACATTCATTGATGATTATTCAAGAAAAACATGGGTTTATTTTCTAAAGCAGAAAAATGAAGTGTTTGATCTATTTCGTTAGTTCAAGAATTTGGTTGAAAAACAAAGTGGTTTTTATATCAAAGTGTTGAGAACAGATAGCGGTGGTGAATATATTTCAAGAGAATTTTTTAATTTTTGCAAAGATCGTGGAATTCACAAGCAGTTCACAACTAGATACACACCTCAACAAAATGGAGTAGCTGAAAGGAAAAATAGAACAATCATGGAAATGGCTAGAAGCATGTTGAAAGCCAAACATTTGTCAAATGAATATTGGGCAGAAGCAATATCTTGTGCAGCCTATATAATGAATAGGTGTCCAACAAAAAGTGTTATGAATGTGGTACCTGAAGAAGCATGGACAAGAATAAAACATAGTGTTACTCACATGAGAATATTTGGATGTGTAGCATATGCACATGTTCCTGATGAATTGAGAAGGAAGCTAGATAACAAAGGAGAAAAATGTATATTTGTTGGATATAGTGAAGAATCCAAAGCTTATAAACTCTATAATCCAACAACAAAGAAAGTTATAATCAGCATAGATGTACAATTTGTAGAAGATGAAGCATGGGATGGAAGCATAGAGAAGATAGTCAATATTTCAGCTAGTATACTTCAAGAGGAGAATGAAGTTTCAGCATCAACAAATATTCCAGCTATTGTGACTCCTACCACTCCCATTCAAGCTCAGCAAAGTAGTCCACAAGTGACACCAGCATCGACTGTAAGAATAGCCTCATGCATTCAAGGAAGCGGTCCAACAAGAGGACAACAAACACCATCTACAACAGGACCATCAGGTCCACATTCCACAAGTTCAAGTGATATGTCAAATCCTACATTGGCAAGTTTGAGAAGATAGAAAATCAGAAGCATAAGAGATATATATGAGCAAAATGAAAGTTAGAATAATTCACATCAGATTTCTCTTTCTGCATTTTATTATCAAATAGAAGATCCGGCTCATTTTGAAGATGCGGTCAAAGATGATAAATGGCTAAGTGCTATGGATGAAGAGATTGAAGCAATTGAAAAGAATCAGACATGGGATCTAGTCAGTCTTCCAAAAGACAAAGATGTCATTGGAGTGAAATGGATTGATAAAACCAAATTGAATGAAAAAGATGAAGTTCAGAAGCTTAAAGCAAGATTGGTTGTAAAGGGCTATTCACAACAGCCTGGAATTGATTATAATGAGACATTTTCCCCTGTAGCACGATTGGATACTATAAGGATGATTTTAGCAATAGCAGCTCAGAATAAGTGGTCTGTATCTCAAATGGATGTAAAGTCAGCTTTTTTAAATGGTTATTTAGAAGAAGTTTATGTGGATCAGCCACCAAGGTATGAAATTCTGGGTCAAGAAGATAAAGTTTACAAATTGAAAAAGGCACTGTATGGATTGAAGCAAGCCCCAAGAGCTTGGTACAACAGAATAGATAGTTATCTTTTCCTAAATGGATTTAATAGATGTAGCAGTGAGCCCACACTATATACAAAAATGAATGAAGAAGGTGAAATACTGATAGTATGCTTATATGTTGATGATTTAATCTTCACTGGAAATTTATCAATTGATCTATTCAAGGAAGACATGAAGAAAGAATTTGAAATGACAGACTTAGGTCTGATGAAGTATTTTTTGGGCATTGAAGTGAATCAAAATGAAAATGGTATTTTTATTTCACAACCAAAATATGCAAATGACATTTTGAAAAGGTTTAATATGATGAAGTGCAAACCAACACCAACACCTACAGTGACAGGTTTGAAACTAAGCAAGGATGATAGAGGGTCTAATGTTGATCCAACTTTGTTTAAGAGACTTGTTGGAAGTCTCATGTACCTCACAGCCACAAGGCCAGATATTATGTATGGAGTAAGTTTGATTTCTAGGTTTATGGAAACACCAAAAGACACCCATTGGAAAGTTGGGAAGAGAATTTTAAGGTATGTAAGTGGAACAAGGAATTTTGGTATTAAGTATTCAAGTTCAGATGAGTTCAAACTGATAGGATACACAGACAGTGACTGTGCTGGCAGCATTGATGACAGGAAAAGCACGTCTGGTTATGTATTTAATTTTGGGATTGGAGTTGTCTCATGGTCTTCAAAGAAGCATCCAATAGTCTATCTTTCATCAGCTGAAGCAGAATATGTGGCAGCCACAAGTGCAGCATGCGAGGCAGTCTGGATGAGAAGAATTTTGAAAGAATAGCAAAATGAACAAATAGAGGCAACAAAAATTTACTGTGATAACAATTCAGCCATAGCTCTCTCAAAAAATCCAGTCTTTCATAAGAGAAGCAAACATATTGATACCAGGTATCACTTCATCAGGGAATTAATTAACAATGGTGACATATTTTTAGAGTTTTACAGATTAGAAGAGCAAAGTGCAGATATCTTCACAAAGGCACTAGGAAGAGATAATTTCATTTTTCAAAGAAACAGATTTGGCATGGTGGACAGTGCAGTTATGTTTAAGGGGGAGTGTTGGAATGTAAACCCTAACTACTGTCGTCACCTCCTGCCGCTGCCCACTATATCGCAATACAGAAAATAACCATTGTGATACGGTGGGAGACCCCGTAGCATTTTTTTATCCTTACCACCAGCCATTTACCACGCCATCATCAAACCGCTACCCGCGATATCACAATATGGGTAGTTACCCATTGCGATACCATGGGAACCATGAATTAAGCGCCACCGCCAAAGGAAATTGTCGTAATACGGTAATTGATATTTAAGTTTTAATATTAATGTAAAGGACATTTTATTAAATGTGTTTTGATGGGAAAAAGTTAGTTAGGTAATTTGTAATAATTTTTTGTCGGGCCCTCTCTTCCGTGAAAAATATTCACATGACTTTTACCTATACATATATTTTTGTATTTGTATTTACTTTTGAATTTTTAATGAGAATGTGAATGTGAGCATACAAATATTTATGAGCAGTAGCTCTGTGTGGAATATTTTTATGTTTTATTTTTATTGTGAAAATTCCTCTGCCTCTAGCCTTCACATTTTGTCAAAAACAATAAGATATAATTTATAAAGTTTGTATACCCGAATTCAGATCTAAGGTATATATAAGTTAAATTGAAAATTCCTATTGTTCTCACAAGGGGGGCCATATGCCCAGGAAGCGTGCTGTCTTTTTTGTGACCTAAAAGATGCTTACCGTTTTGTTTTATAATCTTTACCCTACTAATTATAACATTTATAACATACTATATTTCTAAAGTTTACAAGCATCGTCTTCCTGGGTTTCAAGATTAGAATAATTGGGTATTTGGAAGCTAAGCTTTATAATTTTCATATGGAGAATTGAGAATTTATTTTAGTATTTATTGAGATGGAGATTCTTACCAATGAAGAACATTCTCCTTTGCAGAGTATTTTTTCTTCCTTTTATATCAGGTTCAAGTTTCTCTAATATGTTTTAATATCACGTAATCCTAAAGAAAATTCTACGGATGAGGATTAGGATGGATGATCTTCGTCCAATAATAGGATATAACTTATCATGGTTTTGGGGAAATGCCAAAGTCGTTTGTTGACTATTTTAACTTCAAATGTCTCAGATGGATCTTTTAAAATAAAAATTGGCATACTATCACACCTAATGGAGCTCAAGAAAATATTGTTCACTCTCCTTTCGTGCCACTTTTGGATCTGATAGAAAATTATCCACTACAGAACATATTGTAATTTTTCATGCAAAGATCACCAAAGTACATGTTTTTTAATTTTTCTCTTTATTTGTTTCAACTCTCCTCAACCAATTTTAATTAGAAGAGAAGAACGTCCGTGTAATTAATAGAACATATTTGAACATCTAAAGGATGTTGCCCAATATTGAGGGATTTTTTGCTTTTTTCTGGCATAAAATTAGCTCTTACTAATCTAAATTACTATGAGGCCCCACTTATAGATAGGCATGATAAGTTGTTTATAACTAACGACCTACAAATCAATAGTGCTAGTTTAGCTTAGTTCTACTTAGTATGTCATTCAATTAAAATTTTCAAAGGACTTCACATTAACTTATGATTTTTCTTTTGACCTATGCATGCTAGAAATTAGAATGAAGAATAATAGAACTAATGTCAAAATTGTTACTAATATTAATAACTTAATAATAAAGTTAAAATTGGGGTCATAATTAAACTAGCAATAGTATTGTTATATATATATATAGAGAGAGAGTAATGTACTTGAGTCCCAATTAGGAATATAGTTATTAAGATTTGCAGAAGCTTGGTCAATAATTTTAATATTAATATCTAAGTAGTATTGATCATAATAATATATTTAGTATTATCAACATTTTGATATTTGGATAATTATGCTATTAGTATCAATATTGCTTCATATTAATAACATAATAATGAATAAACAGAGTTACACGGATGATAAGGTAAGCATGGAGTTATTAATAGCTATGATATAACAACATTAATATATAAATATTGATATAACTAATATTATTATTTATGGGAACATAAAGATTTACCTTCTATGGAATAGTGATGTAAATGGAGAGATGATAATGTTATTGGTTAAAGGGAATATATGAATGATAGGAGTAACATTAATAATAAGGAAATAGCAATGGAATGGATATAAGATTTTAAAAATAGAAACAATAATAAATTATGGATCTAATATCAATAAATACATAAAGAGATACTATGATTACTGTGAGTCCACAAGAAATATAATAATAGTAGGGGAGAATTGAAATGATGAGGTATTTGGATTTATAAATAATTTATAAAAGAATAAAACGCATTTGTATCATAATATTGCTTTATCTATAAACAGACTTATAAACTCTATTTAAAATATGTCAAGATCTATTTGGAAGTTGTTGAGGCATTATTCATGCATTCATGATCCCTACCAAAATTTCCCTTACCTGAACATGCTCATTAAGACCTTCGGATACATTTCCATCTATTTCATATCTCTGTAATGAATATCTAACAAAGTGTAATGAATATCTATAATGGGTATCTGATGAAGTGTTCAAGGAGAAAGCATCGTAAATGTTACTGGTATAGAATACAAGTGGCATAAGATAGGTATAATAGTTAAGGGTAAATGCGAGGCTTGACAAAAAAAATATCAACTCAATTATAGAACTGGGGAGAAAGGGCATTAAACGAGCAAGGTAAAGGGAGGAAGACAATGAGGAAGTTGGAAGGATGTCATGACTAGTTATGAGAGTACACATTAGCTTTAATGGATAGCAGAAGTGGTGGGTGAGGGTTTCTCTTAGATCTCTGCACTAGCAGATCGAGGAGGCTGTTGAGTATTGGTTGGTTGAGAATGAGATGGGTAAAAGGTTTAAATATCTCAAATATGATAATGGTGGTTAGTATTGCAGCAAGGATTTTGAAGATAATTGTTCCTCTAATGGCATTTGTAGGTAGAAAATGGTGCCAAGCAATCCACAGGAAAATGTTGTGGCTAAGTGCATGAATATGATAATAATGAAGCATGCAAGGAGTAAGAGATCAAAAGATAGGATTCCTTTAGAAAAGTGATCATAGGTTGTAAACATTGTTTTTTATTTGATTAATATAGGTCCCTCTAATCCTTAGGGTTGTGGTATTCTATAGGAAGCATGCATAGGTAAGAAGGTGAGTTCTCCTTTTACCTTTGGTTGTGAAGCATTTGCACATGTAGATTCTAAAAATAGAACCAAACTTGATGATAAGTTAAGGAAATGTATATTTTTTGGATATGGCATTAATAAATTTGGTTATAGGCTTTACGATTTTGAAAATCAAAAAATTGTGAGAAGCAAGGATAGCATATTCAATAAAAATTGTTGTACAAAGATCAAGTGCAACAACGTGAGAAGAAATAAAATGATTATGAAGTGTTGGATGATACCCGCTCTAGTGGTTCCCCATGGTCTATGACAAAAGAAAAAACAAATACCACAAACTCCAGTGAATATTAGATGATCTTCAAGGATAAGTATACCTCAAGAAATGTTTTCTTCCTCTTTGTATTATATTTTATTAATTAATGCTAGTGAATTGCAATGTTATGATGAGTCTATGTAGGTAGATGCCAAGGTTTAATGAGAGCATAGAATGGAAGAAGAAATAGACACCTTGATGAAAAATAAGACTTGGGAATTATAGAATTTGCCTTTAGCTAAAAAGGTTTTACCAAATAAATGACTTTATAAGTTGAAAGAGGAAGATGGGGGTAAAAAAAGATTTAAATCCAAGTTAGTTGTCAAAGAATTTTTAGAGAAAAAGGGAATTTATTTTTATGAAATCTTTTTGATTTGGTTGTTAAAATGACTTCTATTCATACTATTTTAAGTATTGTGGATACTAAAGATTTTCATATAGAATAGCTTGATATTAAAACTTCCTTTCTCCATGGTGATTTGGAAGAGGAAATATATTTGGAACAACCAAAATGATTTAAAGTCAAAGGTAAGAAGAAACTAGTTTGCAGATTGAAGAAAATTTTATATGGCTTGAAGCAAGTACCTCATTAATGGTATATTAAATTTGATAGTTTCATCGTTGAACATAGCTATAGCTAGTGTAATTCAAACCATTGTGTTTATTTTAAGAGGTTAGGTGATGATAGCTACATTATTTTATGTTTATATGTTGATATGCTTGTAGAAGGGTTTAACATGGATCACATAACAGAGTTAAAATAATAGTTAGAAAATTCATTTTCTATGAAGGATTTCGGGCTAGAAAAACAAATCCTTGGTATGAATATTACTATAGATAGGAAAAATAAAAAATTATTTTTATATTAGGCTAATTATGTTGACAAGGTGTCAGAAAGGTTTAATATGGAGAATGTAAAACTTGTTAGCACACCTTTGCCTAGTCTTATCAAATTGACTAAGGAATGTCCAAAGACACAAGAGGAGGGGGATAAAATGTCCAAGGTAGCATATGCTTAAGTTGTGGGTAGTTTAATGTACACCATGATATATACGAGAAAAAATATTGGACATGTCCTAGGAGTTGTTAGCAAGTATATGAGTAATCCTAGAGTTGACTACTAGGATATGATAAAATGAATTCTCAGGTATTTGAGAGGTACATCTAATAATTTTTTATTTTTTTAAGGCTCTAATATTGATTTAGTGATTTATCAATTGGTGGGGCAACAACGAGGTTGATTTATCAATTGCAAAAGGTGGTTGTTTTATCCACCAAGGGGGTAGAGTATGTAGCTACAATAGAGGCAAGCAAAGAGATGATATGGCTGCAACTTTTCATAGAAGAGTTCGGAAAAGAACTGGTTGAAATTCACTTGTTTACGGGCAACCAAAGTGTTATACATATTGCAAGGAGTTTTTCTTTGCACTCAAAAACCAAGCACATATAGTTGAGATATTGTTTTATTCGATTGGTGTTGGAGGATTGGCAGGTAAGGCTGGAAAAGATTCATATAGATTACAATTTAGTGGATATGTTTATGAAGGCAGTGACAAGGGAGAAATTGAGCTACTCTTTAGCTTTGGTTGTCCTTCAAGGCTAAATTTTTAGTGTAGTGTAGAAAAATGCATACCTTTACATTTTCACACTTGTGTGGGCCCTCCCTCTCAAATTATGGCTTCTTTATGTTTTAATTGGCCTTATTTTGCATCCACAAGCCTTATTAAATAATTTTTTTAAGGATAATCTTAACATTTATCAAATAAAAAATAATAATTCATGTACTTTTGGGTTATGTGTCCTAGATTTAGTGATTTGGGACTCATATGTCACCTTGGGAATATGGGTCCCACCTATGTTTGGGGAGTGATCCTAAATTCAACATTAAGCTTAACACTTCTTGAAGTTTGTGTCCCAAGCCTAGGCTACTAGGACACATATGCAACCTTGGGCATATGATTCCCACTTAGCTTGGAACTATAATTTAAATTTTGGGGAGGAATTTATTATCCTAGATCTAATGTCAGCTTGTAGTGTTGCAATTTCTTGAAATTTGGCGTAAATAAGTATAAATACAAGGTTATTTCACTCACTTTTCACCTAACAAGACCTAGTAACTTTTATCAGCAACTATTCTAGCAAGTTTAAGATCAAGAGAGTTTACAAGAGTATTCACTTGAGTCTTCAAGAGCTTGTTATCAAGCATTTTGGAGCATTATTCAAGATTCAACCATCATGTCAAAGTCTTAATGCATCATGTGTAATTTTGAGATAACATTTGTGATGTAGGGTATTATGATTCAAGTAAAAATTCAAGTCAAGATCCATAACATACAATCAAAATTCAAGATCCACATTCATTCTAGCCATTTCATACAATATTGCAGACTTTTATTCAAAGGTTTGGTGATTTCTAACACTACATATTTGTTCATTCATCATTCCTTCATTCTATTTTATTTCATTTCAAAGATTGATTATCAAAATGGGATTTGACCAAGGAAAACCCCTATCCACTAACAAAACAAAATTTTTACCTCTCTTTGTTGTGTGATTTGTAAATTTAGGTTGAATATCCATTAAAGAGAAAGGTTGGAGAAAATTTTCAAAGTTTCAAAGTTGCCAACGTTGTCACCTTTCTTGCAAGATCATAGAAAGTCACCTATGGAGAAGAATTCAAAGTTTCAAACTCAAAGATCTAATAGGGGAGAACCTACAAAAGATCACTAGAGGGTACCATAGTTTCAAAGCAACCGTAATACCGGGACTAAATCACCACCTTGGGCATATGAGTCTTAGTATACCACTTTGTAGAAATTTTATATAGAACCTAGTTCAATAGTTTCAGATTTTAGATTTAGCTTGAAACCTTAAACTGGGACTAAATCACCTAGCTTGGTGTATGAGTCCTAGTGTTCATCAAAAGCCACAATTTCACAATTGTAGACCTTGTTTCAAGCATCTTCAATTTCCCAGGTGCCCCTCTATTCATTCTGAATTTATTACTCTAATTTTTTTAGTTTCATATTCTAGGCCTTATAGTTAGATTTACATATTACATTCATCTCCTTATTTCTAAGCACTTGCTTAGTGGTGAACCCCCTTTGTTTAATCATACCCAAGGATACCTCATAGTATATTTCCCCCTTCCTAATTCAATCAATATATTGAGATTTATATGGTTTCCTTGAATGAACAAAAGAAAAATAGGAGTGATCCCTTTTCCCTTTGTGTTCCATCTCCTAAAAGATAGTGAACCCCTATTTCCTAGTGCTCATTAAGTAAAAAAAATAGTAGGGTCCAAGCTATTGATTTCCAATGGGAATTATAGGAGTAGTTGTGTTATGATTAGTCTCCAAGTGGGAAATGGTATGGAGTGGAGACTGACTAGTCTCCAAGTGGGAGATTGTTGTGTTATGGAGACCAATCAAACTCAGACATAAAATATTCATATTATTTTACACTAAATAATTTAATGCACTTATTAAATATTTATGTTGCACATGTATCTCAAAGGATGATTGCAAACAAATGGTAAATTCTATTCTATAAGTGATCAGTTACAATTATATAATATAAAATTAAAAGGCATATTAAAATATTAAATGTAACCACCCAAAAGGAGAGTGTTATTGGGTGCATGAGGTACTACCAATGACCACACTTCATTTGTAAATAATGGGACATATGTGGGAGCATATACAATAACTTGGTGATGATTTTTTAGGGAAATAGGTCATCAAAAATGTTAGTAGAAACTTATAGTTTTGTGGCTATAAAAATGTAGGAAGCACCGTAGGTACACACAACAAAGGTTATCTAAAAACAACAGTGGTAAAATGTGGAGAAAAATCTTGTTGTAGGTTATAGTGGTTTTTGCAAGCTTTGTAAAGGTTATTTACCAGAATTTTAATATATATTGGACCTTGTGTTGGTGGATGTAGCCCAATTTTTGGTGAACCACATTACATCTTTGTGTTGTCTTCTTGCAGCTATATTTTTCTATGTGTTCTATTTTTCTATTTTATTGATTAAATTTGTATTTAAGTAATAGAAAAATACCTTCTAACCCTAACAATGTTGGATATTTCCTTCCATCAACATGAATTACCTCTAATTGAATTTGAAAAAAATCATGGAGCTCTAATGATATGTGTTTCCATTAATAAAACTAGGATTAGACATGCACACTTATTGATAAAATAAGAAAATACCTAGAGACTTACAAGCATGTAATCAGAATAAGAAACAAAATAAAACAAGAAAATACCTAGATAAGTGAAGATGATTGAACAAGGCTTGAAAACCTTAAAAATTACTACTTTTGAGGTGTACTAGGACTGATATGCCAGGTTGGGCAATTTAGTCCAAGTTTAGGGTTTTTGGGTAGAATCTAGAATCTCCTGGTGGCTTATTAGAATCCAATGAAAGATGCCAAAAGGGTTATACAAGGATTCATATACCCAAGGTGGTGATTTAGTACCATTACTAGGGTTTGTCTAATATTTCTATAGCCTCTAGTGATCTTCTATAACTTTCATCTTGTCTGATCTTTAGGTCTAAAAAGTATAAATTTTGATTTATAGGTGAGTTTCCATGAAGATGACAAATTATTGACAAATTTGACAACTTTGTCTTCAAAGTATCTTTAAGTTCTAATTCACCTAGATTTGTAAACATGCATCAATAGAGAAAAAAGTTTTGTTATGGAATAGGGTTTTTCCTTTGTCAAAATCATTTTTGGTAATTAAACCTTGAAATGAAATAGAAAAGCATGAAGGAATGATGAATGAACAAATACATGATGTTGCAACTCACCAAACCCTTTACATGAAGGTTGCAAAGTTTTGTGAAATGGCTCCAAATGGTGTGGATCTTGATTCTTGATTATTGATATGAGATCATTTATTTGAATGCTTGCTTGAATTATAAAAACCTACATCACAAATATTAGCTCACAAACACACATGATGCATGAAGACTTTGATCATAAACATTTTTGTAATACTTGAATACTTGAAAGCTTGGAGGACTTGAAAACTTGCCAAGAGAAAATATGTGAAATACCCTTATATTTTTACTTGTTTATGCTAAATTTCTTGAAATTACAACACTACAAGTTGGTATCAGATCTAGGATAATAAAATCCTGCTAAGAGTTTGAATTAAAATAGGTCCAAGCTAAAGTGAGACTCATACACCCAAGGTATCATATGTATTCGAGTGGCTCAAAAATGTGACAAAAACTCCAAGAAGTGTTAAGTTCAATGTAATATTTAAAATTAGCTCCCAAAACCTAGGTGGGATGTATACACCCAAGGTGGCATATGAGTTCCAGATCACTAGATCTAGAACACATAACCCAAAACATTAAATTATGATTTTTCATTTGTTAAATGTAAGGATTTTCCTTTGGAAAATATATTTCATCAGTCTTGTGGATACAAAATAGGGCCAACTAGAACATAATGAAGTCCTGTTTTAATAGGGAGGGCCCAAAAAAGTGTGAAAATATAAAGGGATACATTTTTCTACTCTACAAAATTATTATTATCCCAACAATTTTTTTCCAAAAAGCAACAAACATGGGTGTGTGGCACCTTAAAGAAAAAATAAATTTGTGAATATTTGAAATTTTGATTGGTAACCTTTTTATTATTTTAAAATGATCCTAATTCAACCTCTACCAAAAAATAATTAATTAAAATTCATATATAACCATGTTTTCCTATCATTTGGAACATTAGAAATCATTTTTAGAGAGAGAGATCAATTTGGACACAATTATGGAGAAGTTATCATTTACATTCTAGCTTCACAAATATATTGTTTATGTGAGATAAAATTGTGTTGGCCTATCAAGCAATCAAGGCATCCATGAATCAACTTTTTATTGCATCTCTTTGTCAAGTGCTTTCATATCAAGCTAACAATATCATTTATCATTTATCAATTTTGGTCAATTATTATTTTTTTAGCCTTTGAGTGACCTAGGGCATGTCCTCTTGAGCAATCCCCAATAAAACATACCATTTCCCTTTCTTTTCATGTGTGCAATTCAGATCCATAGGTTTTAGGAGGTGACAATCTTAGAAAAGACCGTAGACCTTAATCCAAATTTTGAATCTTTTAAATTTAGAAAAGGAGGTTAGGGAACATCCCACCTAGACCAACCAATTCAAGCTCAAATTCACATTGTATATTCCTCATTGTTGTCATTTCTCAGACCTAGGCCAGTTTTGTAACTTTTCATTTTTGTTTGTGTACTAAATTATAGTTTTACATCTAGGGTTACATGTCAAATAGGCTTGATAAATCACACATCAAATTTATTATTTTCACAACTCAATACAACATTAACCCTATGTGAATTGATTTCACTTATCAAAAGATGGCGATGGTGTGTGAGTGCGGGAAAGCTAGGGTAGCCGAGCCCTAGCTTGCAGTCTGGTTTTTTCTGTGTGCAGGGACCTTGCATTCTCGCGGGGGGTCAAGGGGACCAAGATCTCATTGTGGTTTTCTTCTGTCTTTGGGTGCTACGTATTTTCCTCTGGTGCTGCACTATGTGTAGCTTTTGTGGGTTTCAAACAGGGTTTATTCTCCTCATTCTCAGCGTCTTGTGGTATGTGCTTGGTGCATGCTTGGGGAGGGGTGTTTTTTCTTCCTTTGTGTTGCTGATTTTTGTGTTGGTGCGCCCGTTCTGGACTCTTGTGTTGGTTTTGGCCTGGTGAGCGGGCGACTGCAGGAGCCCTCTTATCGTTGATTTAAATGGCTGCTCATGTGTCTTTAGATATGGTGGGTCTGGATTCTGCTTCGGCTGGGGTGAATGTTGGAATGCCTTCTCAACATTCTTCTAGATCGGGTGGGGTTCGAAATGGTGCCCTTAAACTGCATAAGGTGAATGGATGTTTGGAGAGGACTCAAGAATGACCAGTTTTAGTAGTACAATCAGAATCGGTAGTTGAAGATATCGAATACTATTGCAACCATGTTTTGATTTGCAAGTTCTTGGGGATGAGGGTTTCTCTCGCTTTTCTTGATAATTAGATTTGTAAGACATGGAACCTAGAAGGTGACTTTGATATTCTAATGGCTGCAAATAACTTCTTTATGGTAGATTTCTCGTGTGTTTCTAATCGAAATAGGGCTTTTGAAGGTGGTCCGTACTTATATAATTAGGTGGGTCTTTTCATCAAACCATGGCATGCTGGCTTTAACTCGGTAGAGGAATTACCTTCTAGAGACCCAGTTTGGGTTCGTCGCCTCGGCTACCACTAGAATGTTGGAGAAGTGATATACTATAGTCGATTGCATTGTTGCTAGGAAGACCTATTGGTCCTTCTCAATAGACTCTGAATAAGATATTTTTTTCTTATGCTAGGGTTTGTGTTGAAATTGATTTGAGTAAGTCGTTACCAGATTCTATTGATATGACTATTGGATCCTGCTCCTGGACTCAACCGTTAGACTACGGCTACCTTTCAGGTGTAGAGTATGTCATGAATATGGGCATCTCCAACAGAGGTGTCCCCGTGCTTTAGGTGCTTTTGGTACAAGTAATGCTTCCCCCCAGCCCTCTTTGAATGCAGACAAGGGTAAAGCTCCCATGCAGGGTGGGGGGCTGATAAGGAGGGATTTATCCCGGTTAAGCCTCAGAATCATAATAGAGGCCAAAAGAGTTCATTTAAAGATAAGCAAGAGGAAGAGACTCCCAACAGGTTTGAGGCAATTGAAGATTTAGTTCAAGAGGGTTGTCAAGAAGTTCTACAGAGACCAGTGAATTCTTTAGCTGTGGAAGTGCCTAGAGTTCAGTCTTCTGGGCCTCCAAGTTTGATTCAGATTGGAGTAGAGGGTGCTCATATAGCTACTATTGAATCTTCTCCAAACCTTGCTTTGGCTATGACTGATTTGGTGATGGAGGCGTCTGGTGGGCCTGCTGACATTGGTGGAGTTCTCCTTGACATGCAAGGTGCTTCTGATCTATGTAAACAGAAGACTCACTCTCCTAGTTTAGGTCTGCATCAAAAAAATTTCAAGAAAGGGGCTCTTGAGAAACCTCTCAAGGTGGGTAGAAAGAAGGATCAGGAAAAAGTCAAGCTAACTGGTGAGACGCTGGTAGAGTCAGGTTCGGTGAAGACTATTGATACTCACTTCTCCCAGCCTCCTCGATGATTGTGCTTTCTTGGAATGTGCAGGGTATGAATAGCATCCCTAGAAAAAAGGCTATTCGAGATTTGATTTGGTCTCATTCTACTGATGTGGTTTTCTTACAGGAAACTAAGTTGTCTGTTGACAGTATGCTGGTAGTGGCTTCTAAGGTTTGGGGTTGAGGTCAGTGCCAATGTGTTGGGGAGTTTGGTAATTCTAGTGGGGTGGCTTGTTTGTGGGACCCACAAAGAGTCAGACCTATTTGGTGGTTCTCTTGTAAAGGTTTGATATCTTGTGTTGCTTCTCATCTTGAATCAGGGAAGAGAGTTCTCTTCTCGAACTTGTATGCATCGACTGACTTTCAGGGTAAGGTTTTGTTGTGGGATCATGTGCACTATGTGAGGTCATTGGATCCATACCTTCCTTGGATTCTAGCTAGGGATCTTAATGCCGTCTCATCTTTAGAGGAGAAGAGGGGTGGTAATGTCCATCTAGATTATGCTTCGACTCTCTTGAAGGATAATATTGCACTCTTGAACCTGGTTGACATCAAGCCGGGTAATGGGTTATTAACCTGGAGTAATAGAAGATGTGGGGAAGCGGCCTTTTCTGAAAGATTAGATAGATTCCTGGTTTCCAGTTTTTGGATGGGGGATAGGTGGGTGACTAGCTCTGAGATTTTGGATGGCAGGGGTTCTGATCATTGGCCAATCAAACTTACTTCTGCATTACCCCGACAAGGTATAAACCAGTCTTTTAAGTTTTAGCTTATGTGGCTCAGGGATGATTCTCTTCATGACTTAGTTCTTGGATGGTGGATTCTTGGGAAGCCGCCACATGGGACTGCTATGTACTCCTCGAAGCAGCTCCAGTTTGTGAAGTATAAGTTGAAGCATTCAAATAGGCAGCACTTTGGTAATCTCTTCCAAGAAAAGAAAAATGCTCAGTCTCAGTTGGATTCAATTACCTGGTAGATTCGGGATCTAGGTTCACAGAGGAACTTGGATTGCTTGAAGTTGTTGCGGTGAAGGATGTGGAAGAATGGAACTTAAGGGAGGAGATTTTTTGGAAATAGAAATCCAGAATTGAGTGGCTCCAGGCTGGAGATAGGAACACTTCCTTCTTCCACAACTTTGTGAAGGATAGAAAGCAAGGTAATGTTATCTCCTCTTTAGTGTCAGAGAATGGAGATATTTTTTCATCTTCTGCATCTATTTCTGCTGAGGCTATCCGTTTCTTCTATGCATTATTGTCTGAGGACTCCCCTCCTATGGAGGAGGATGAAGCTTTGATCTTGGGTAGCATACTGACTTTAGTTTCTAGAGAAATGAATGAATCTTTGCTTCGTCCTATCCCTTTATGTGAGCTTGAAGCGGTTGTTTTTCAGATGAAAAGAGGAAAATCCCCAGGGCCTAATGGATTTCCGGCTGAATTCTTTCAGGAGTTTTGGAAAGTGATTAAATTGGACCTTTTGGCGGTTGTTCAAGAATCTCTATTGAACAAACAAATGTTGAGATCTATGAATGCTACTTTTTTAACCCTCATACCAAAGAAGGAGGGGGCTAATGCTTTGGATAATTTTAGGCCCATTTCTTTATGTAATGTGGTGTTTAAAATTATTACAAAGTTGATTGCTGAGTGGCTGAAACCTTGGTTAGGCAGACTAATCTCTGAAGAGCAAGGGGGTTTTGTTGCCGGTAGACAAATTTTGGATGGTGTCATTATTGCTACCGAGACCATTCATTCTATGGTGAGCTCTAAAGAGAAATCCATGCTCATTAAGTTGGACATGGCTAAAGCTTATGATCATGTTAAATGGGCCTTCTTGTTCAAGCTTCTAGAAGCATTTGGTTTTGCTGGTGATTGGATTGAGTGGGTCAAGAGTTGTGTCACTTCATCTTCCTTCTCTGTGTTGGTTAATGGTGAACCCTCTAAGTTGTTCAAGGCTTCTAGGGGGCTCAGACATGGAGATCCCTTGTCTCCCTATTTGTTTACTTTGCTTGCGGAAGGCCTAGGGAGGTTTATAAGATCTCGCATGGAGTGTGGCTTGATTCAGGGGTGGAGTTGGGGAAATAACATCCCCTCCCAGTCTCATCTGCAGTTTGTGGATGATACTACTCTCATGGGACATGCCAAGGTTGAGGAAGCTGTCAGATATCATAGCACTCTTGATTGTTACTTGGCTGCCTCAGGTCAACGAATCAATGAAGGGAAGTCCTTTATTTACTTCTTTAATACTCCAAAGATTATTCAAAGGAGGATCACTGGTATCCTCCATTTCCATATTGGTACTCTCCCTTTTGTTTATCTTGGCATCCCGCTTACGATTCACTTGCTTCCTAAATTATTTTGGAAGGGGATTATGGACAAGTTTCAGAATTTGGTCAATCATTGGACTTGCAGGTGGCTCTCTTCTGCTGGTAGAGTGACTTTTCTAAAGTCTATGGTTCAAGCTCTTCCTATATACAGATGTTTTGTTCTCTTGGCACCTTCTTGTTTTATCAAAGATTTCAAAAAATTGTCTAGGCAATTACTTTGGACTGGCAATCTTCTTCATAGAAAGTGGAGCTTGGTTAAATGGGATGTCATCTATAGACTGAAGCAAGAAGGCGGGTTGGGGCTTCACAGGACTAACTTGAATGGGAAAAGCTCTAGTTGTAAAACTTTATTGGCGGTGGCGCTCTCAGCAAAATCAGTTGTGGGCAAAAATTCTTACCTCAAAGTATCTTGGTGAGGTCAAGAGTGCTGATGTGGCTCGCTTTAGCCTAGAAGGGAAGGCTTGTATGATTTGGTGCACTCTAAAAAGGGGTGCCAAGTTGGTCAAACAAGGGTTGTTTTGGATTTGTAATGAGGGTAAGTGTTGTGGATGTTTTGCACACACGCCCCGCCGTAGGCAGGGACCCCATTTTTTTCACTCCCGACAGGCTGCTTTGCTCCTATCTTGTTTTCTGTGCCCCATTGCCAAGCCCAAATTGGTCATGTGCTTTCAAATGATCAAATCCCCTACCCAAATTCACCTACTTGGGGTATTCAAATTTGCGGAGAAATGAGGTCCACTTTCCCCTTTTCTACCTTTTGTCTTGTTTTTGTTGTTTGGAAACATCCGTGGACCCCCGTCGCTCCCGTTTCCTCATTTTTGACTTTGGGGTCAACCTTTTTTGGATCTGGGATGTATTTGTGGTGCCTAAGTGAACTGCAAAGGTTTCGTCAATGTTTCGTTAAGTTTTGGTGTTTCCGGGACTCCGTCCATCTTTGGCTGTTTTGGAAACATCCGTGGAGCCCTGTCAGTCTGGTTTCCACATTATTGATTTTGAGGCCAACTTTTTGGTGGATTTGGGATATGTTTGTGGTCCCTAAGTGAACTGCCAAGGTTTCATCAATGTTCCACTAAGTTTCGGTGGTTTCGGAGCTTCGTCCCTCATTGGTTGTTTTGGAAACATCCATGGACCCCTGCCAGTCTGATTTCCACATTTTTGACTTTAGAGTCACCCTTTTTTGGATCTGGGATGTGTTTGATGTGCTTAAATGAACTGCCAAGGTTTCGTCATCATTCCATCAAGTTTCGATGGTTTCAGAACTTTCCCTCCAGAATTCCCTTCCTCCTTGGCTATTTGGAAACATCTGTGGGCCCCTGTCGCTCCCGTTTCCACATTTTTGACTTTGGGGTCACCCTTTTTGGATCTGGGATGCGTTTGATGTGCTTAAATGAACTGCCAAGGTTTTGTCATCGTTCTGTTAAGTTTCGATGGTTTCTGTACTTTGCCTCCAGAATTCCCTTCCTCCTTGGCTATTTTGGAAACATCTGTGGACCCCCGTCACTCCCGTTTCCATATTTTTGACTTTGGGTTCACCCTTTTTTGGATCTGGGATGTGTTTGATGTGCGTAAATGAAATGCCAAGGTTTCATCAAAGTTTGGCTAAGTTTCGGTGGTTTCGGAGCTTCGTCCCCCTTTTGTTGTTTTGGAACATCTGTGGACCCCAGCGGCCTGGCCTCCGGAGCCCGGCCCCTCCATGGTCGTTTCTGGGATTCCGCCTCTCCGTGGCCATTTTTGAACATCTGATGGCCACCCCCCTCTTGACCTCTAGAGCTTGGCCCCTCCCTGGCCATTTCTAGGATTCTACCTCTCCGTGGCCATTTTCAAACATCCGACGACCACCTCCCTCCCGACCTCCGGAGCCTGGCCCCTCCATGGCCGTTTCCAAGATTCTGCCTCTCTGTGGCCATTTTGGAACATCTGGTGGCCACCTCCTTCCCATCCTCTGGAACCCGGCCCCTTCGTGGCTGTTTCTAGGGTTCTGCCTCTCCATGGCTGTTTTGGAACATCCGATGGCCACCTCCCTCTTGGCCTCCGAAGCCTGGCCCCTCCGTGGCCGTTTCCGGGAGTACATCCCTTCTTTGCTATTTTGAACATCTGGGAGCCTTCCTTCTTCCCAGCTGTTTTGAACATCCGGGAGCCCACCTTCTTCCTGGCTATTTTGGCTTTTGTTCGTTGTCTGCCTTCTGGCTTTCCTCCACCATCTTTCCACCCTCTAGCGCTTGCACCCTTGAAACATGCATTAATGTTTATGGCCCAAATGAGCTCCAAGTATGAATATCAAGTTATTTTGATGATGCATGGATAGATCTAGCAGGGAATTTGTAGGTTTGACAGACATTTTCCTTAACTCATGTATAAATGCACTTACGACACTTCATGTTTGTAGGAGTCAAGAAGCTTTCCGCAGGTCTATCGGAGAGGCCCATTGAGGGCATTGTCCTATCTTTTTCCAGATGATGATGATTTCTAAGGATCTTTCCATCCAAATCAGGGGCCACCAATCCATTGATGCAAGTCATCGACTGACCTGTTTGATCCAATCAAAAATGTTGCAAGTCCATCAGATGGAGGGAAGCCTTCAAATAGTCTCTGCTATAGTAAAAAGGGAAATCAACTACAAGACAAATCTGCTACAACACCTGAGCACTAGATGACAAAATAGAGAAAAGACAAGGAATGTATTTTAAAATTGTTGGATAATGAGGGGTAGGTGAAACCCTAATGTAATCAAATCTAGACCATTCATTGCAAATTGATCCTAGCCATTCATTTGGGCTTTGGAAAACTATAAATAGGGGCTTGCCCCTCATTTGTAAGGGTTGGAAAGCTATTGTAAAGATATTCTACAGCAATAGAGAGTAACATTGCATGATTTATAGGTGTTTCTTTTGAGTTTGCTCTTTATGTATGCATGCTTCAACTTCCCTACTAGTTTAGGTGTTCGTTTCTTGAATGGGAGTGGTGATGGTGTTTGCTATTTTAGTATTTGATGAACTTCCAGCTCATGCTTTTTGTGGTTCATTGATGATGAATCACTTTGCAAAGCTAGTATGAGCCTCTTTCCTTTATTGCTGCAACTTAGTTCGATTGCATGTACATGATGTGTGTATGTGATGTGAAAATCTGCAGCCCTTAGAAGATTGCACTAGTTTTGTGTAGCTGTAGGTTTCTCTTGGTCAAACAAAACTTAGTTTAGGAAGTCTGTCTACTTTAGCAGCCACCATTGTTACTATTCATTCATAGCTTAGAATTAGAATAGCTTTCTTAACTCTTCTCCTTTTGTTGTTTCTTTTAATCCTTTGTTAGAGTAGGACCCAAAGCATCACTATGAAGCTAAATCAGAGGAACTTGACGAGTTTCAACTTGCTATTTTGAGTGGACAGCCACTGTTCATTCACTTCCAGCACTTTGAAACTACATTTGCAAACCCAACTTCCATGCTTTGTAACTCATTCGTAAGACCACCTTGTGATTCTAGCAAATCACATCAAACAACTGAGATATTTCAAGCACTGCCAAGACCTGACATTAGAGACCTTGGGATAGTGTTATGCAATCTGATTGTGGAATATTGTCTTTCAAGAGAGGTAGTGCACCTACCACTACCTGTGTTGAAAAGTGCATAAAAAACACATCAACAATAAGGAAGCTCTTTTCTGGCATGATTCTTGGGATGGATATCCTCCCATTTTGGCTTCACATCCTCATTTGTTTGTGTCAACACTTCACTAATGCTGATTTTTGTCACATGCCTGATTTTAAAACTCATCAAACATTGGGGTAGGCTACTGTTTTCAGGTGGAAGGACCCAAGGGAATGGCCTCCTGATGGCTCAGTTGAGGACCGTTAGGAGCTTGGAGGGATTTTGTCTAGACGTGCTTGTAGTTCCCTCTTTGGGTGTTATGTGTTGGCTTGGGACTCTGATCCAAAAGGAAGATTCTCTGTTGCTTCAGGTTATGCTATCCTTGATAAGCAGTTGTTTGGGAGTATTGAGATCTCTTGGTGGAAGAAGGTTTGGAATAAGTTTGCATGGCCTAAGTGCAATTTCTTCTCTTGGTTAGTGGTGCAAGGAAAATGCCTTACTTGGGAAAATCTCTGCAAGCCTGGTTTCCAGGGACCTTCTATGTGTGTTATGTGTGCTGGACATGAAGAGTGTATTTCTCATCTTTTCTTTCAGTGCTCCTTTGCGAAAGCCATTTGGCACTTTTGGTGGAACCTATGGCGTATAACATGTAGACATGTTTTCTCTTTGAAGGAATTTTGGGAAAGTCAAGGGTCTCCTTCAGTTAGGACTTCTTTTCTTTTAATTGCTTTGGTTATTGGCCCTAGTCTGATAATTTGGCATATTTGGTTGGAACGCAATCGAAGAATTTTTTTGGATAGAAATTTGCTGATTGGTCAGCTTTGGTTGAGAATTTTGGGGGGTCTTCAGGAGACTCTAATAGCCAAGTGTGATTTGTCTATTCCTGTGGATCATGGTGATTTTGGAATTGTTAGTGCTTTGGGGCTATCCCTAGGGGGGAAAGGAATTGTGAGGACTGTTCACCATGGGCGCGGGAGGGAGAAGGTTAGTCGGGCTAGTCACTAGTGTCCCCCTGCTCTGGGGGAGTTGAAAATTAATACTAATGGCTCTTCTAGAGGAAATCTTGGACATGTTGGTGTTGGTGGCATTGGTAGAGATGGCTCAGGAGTGGTGGTGTTTTTCTTCTCTATTTATAGAGGTTAGCATACTAATAACCTCATGGAGGCCACTGCCATTCTCCTGGCTTTGGAACGGGCTTGTGCTCTGGGATGGAGAAGGATTGTTTGTCAATCTGACTCTTAGGTAGTTATTGACCTTTTAAATAAGAGGTAGTTTGAGGAGGTGAATTGGTAGTTGGCTGTGGTGGTCAAGCAAATTGTTGCTTTGGGCACTACCTTAGACTCTGTTGTTTTTTGTCATGTCCCTCGAGAGTGGAATAAGGTGGCTAATGGCTTGGCTAGGTGGGCTTCTGAGTAGATGGGGACCTGGAATGTGGTTGATTGGGACAACCTCCCTGAAGATTTGGCTTTGGTTCCTGAAGATTTGGTTATGGAAGATATGAGGTGCTTCTTAGGTGTATCTTAGTTTGGTGTTGTTTTGGTGCTTTTGTTGGGATTTTTCTTCCCCTTTGTAATGCTTTCCTAATTCAACAAATTTTTACGCTCTTTTTATTAAAAAAAAAAAAACATTAACCCTATGAGGTTATCTCTCCCTTCTGACATCAATTCAATCATCAAACCCTAGTTAGTTTATGTTTAAATGTTAAGTCAAGTTAAAAGGAGATAATCCTAGTTAACCTAATTAAATATAGGAGCACTTTTACTACTTAAAAAATGAAAATATTAAACTCACCTTCTAATAGAATCTCTTCTTAAGACTTGTATGTCATTAATAAAATGTTGGAAGTAAGACATAAGATTGGTCTTTAATGTAATATAAATGATTATTTTTCTTAGGGTTAAAACTTCACACAAAAATATAATGACTTTTCACATTATTTGTATATAAAATCCATTTTATACATAAATGGTTTTTATTATATATTTATTTTATGAGATAAAAGAATATATAAATTATATAATTGATTAGCTTTAACCATTATAAAACATTTAGATGTTTATTTTTATTCTTTTGTAATATTTTAAAAAAATTATGATAATAGCAAGGTAATTATTCTTGATGTTTTTGTCTTATATTATAAAAAATTATGTGTGTTGTTATGAAACCTTTATATTAATTTGAAGTTAACTTGGATATATTTATTGCATTTTTATAACAATAATTATCACTTACAATTTTATTTTTAATATTAAACACATTGTTTCTAAAAATTGAGAGGTTATATTTATTAAACTAATGTGCATGTTGTTCTAGCTACTAAAAATTAAGAGCTTATATTTATTACATTTAGGCCCATGACTAAAATTTAGATAAACAAATATAAGACCCATGACTAAAAGTGAAATATTTCATTTGCTTAATCCATATAAGTCATATTTGATTGTTGAAAAACTTATACTAGCTACATATAATTTGTTTATTTAATTAATATTTATTAATATATTATTTTATTTTAGAGAGTTCATTTATCCTTAGAGGAAGTGCCCACATCAACCTCTTTGGCTCATTTTCTTGTCCAATATCTTCCTTTTCTATAATGAATCTTGTCCATCTTAGGTGTTATTGAATGTTAAATCTACCCCTTGGCCAAGGTTACTTTTTCTATAGCATGGCCACCAAAACTAAATCACTCATGACCACATGTCCCATGGGACTGTGACTGTAATGTAAAGTAGAAAAAGCATGACCAGTGAGGCCCATCTAATATGACATGACTTTAACTTTCATAGAGTAAAGTAGCCTTTCCAAAACAATAATTCAAAGAAAATTTCATCCTCTACTCAATTTTTCACACTCCAAAACAAAATTGCCAATTCTCAAAAGATTTTTTTTTCATGTTTTCTCTAATGATTGATCCATCTTCCCATCAAATAATGATCAGTTGCTCTATCATGTATAACATTTATCTCTTCCATGGAGTTAAACTCCACCAAAGAAGCCTATTAATCTATGATTTGTATCATGTTATGCATGTTATTCCTCAACTATAAAATCTCAGTGCCTTGTTGTGATAAACAAGGAGTCCAGGAGCCATATATAATCATTCATGTGTGTTTAGAAATACCAGGGAAGATGAAGATTGAAAAATAGGCCATTCAAGTTCTAAGATATTTAAAAGAAGATGTTAACAAAGTAAAATGTGTTAATTTTCATGCTGTCAAGAAGAAGATGAATGGCCATAGAGGGATAATCTTGCATTCCCCATCTGTCAATCTTCATGATTTTTTGCCTAGGTTTTTAATAGAGGAGAAGTTCATGGATGATTGCTGTAATCATTACCTAGTGAGTGGGATGGATATGGCTCTATGTTTGAGTAGCCCAATATATGGCATGCAACAGATTGATGGGGATGTGAATAATAAGAGTATGGTTGGCCCTGTGGAAGAAATCAACAAGTTGGCAGATGCTTTCATTCAGAGCTTCCATCAAAAGATAAGACTTGAGAATCAAGATTCCTATAGAAGCTACCAAGAGATGCTGGAAAGAAGCATATAAATAGAGAGGAGATAGACAGGGAACACATCCCACTCTTTTAGACAGGGATGGGAGAAGGCTGATAGGAGAGAAGAGGTTGAGCAGGCCTTAAGAGTAGGGAACACATCCATTAGCAATACTGATCCCTAGGAGAAGCTTCATGGTGAACTAGTCATCACTAGCTATATAGCATAGAGCCCGCCCCAAAATTGTTTAATTAACAATTTTGGGTGCTTGCAAATTTTTGTTGTTTTCCATTTCAGTAAACTTTAAATCTCACTTGGGAGGTTTTCATGGCAATATGATATTTGTGTGCAACCTTCTACATGAATAATGTGATGCTTCATGTCTTATGTTTAAATTCAGTGTAAGATGCAAGGAGTTCAGTAAGGGATGGAAATTTATTCATAGTAATCTTGAGCTAAGAATCCTTTATTAATATGTACCAGTTAATGAAGGGACAAGGGATAATGCTATTATAATTGAGACAAAGAAGGATGTAGTTTTCATTTACATATTTAGAGAAAATTTATAGAATTTTGTGTACTGAGTTTTTTTCACAAGTGTAATTCATGGGACTAATTGGGACAACTTTACAATTTGAAATATGTTTTCCTTGATTCTTAATATCCAAACTTGTGTAAGGATAGTCATTGTTTTCAAATACATTTGAAGAATCTACTGAATTATGAAGGTCATGTTCTCCTTAATCAAACCCCTAGATGGACTAATTCAATGGTGGAAAATAAAGGTCAAGAGCATTAAAAAAAAATTAATATGCTACTACCTAATGATGTCACATGTAAAAAATGCATAACTGATTCTTATTTAAGGTCCTTGACCTATATGTTCTTTTCACATTCTAGATGATCAATTCCAATTATAATTGATCTTTAAATACACCACCCTTGTAGACAATTTGAAAAAATTGTATTCTATTTGGCTCATATTGATCAAGTGAAAAAGTTTCCAAAAGGTTAAAATTTGAAAATTTGAGGTTCAAATATATGGTCATGGAATTGATCCCAAGATTAGTTTTTTGAAAATAGGACCTACAATGGGTATTTAGAGAATGATGTGCATTTCGGGGGAATGAGCAATGTTGGGATTCAAGAATGGATAGCATTATTTTCCAACTTGTATGCAAAATAGACCATCTTACACATTAGTTGATGCGCTAAAGATAATCTAGTCACTGTAGACCCAAAATACAAGGAGAAAAGGGTAGGTATGCAGTTTTTCCCATTAAATATACATGAATAAATTTTAGAACCCTAGCTAAATAGTGTTAAAAATTTAAATTATCATATAGGTTCTTTTCTTTCAATATATTAGTATAATATAACATAGATATGAGATGCACTTTGCAAAGTACAACACTAAGCCCATATATATATATAAAGTAAACCAAACTAATACAATAGTTGGGACAAGAGAAGGTAAATGAAAGATAAAAGTGAGAATAAGCATCCCTAGGAGTGAAGATACATTGGATCTTATTGGAGAAGTGTACTATAGAATACTATAAAGATATGCTTGTAACATTTTAGGTCTCTATAATATGCTAGGATATTAACATTTGAGCTAGATGCTCCAACCTAACACTTATGCACCTAGGGCGCTATAGCCTACTAGGCATGTGATCACTCAGACTACCTAACACTATGCAGTATGACCATTAATGCCTTTTGGCCCTAAAGTAAGTTAAAAATATTAAGGAATGTCACCTCGGTTCTCTAATTTCATTCCCATTTGTAGGATCTCTGAATAACTATTTGATCAAAAAATATTAATGTTCAATTTGTGAGGGAAAGGAAAAAGGGGTTTAGCTAAATTTGGGAGACTACCTTAGTCAATCCCCTAGGTTGAAATTTTGAGAATCAATAGTAACCTTGAATTTTTTGGGGTGTGTGTGACCCTAGATGGGGTGATGATGGTGTGTGCAATGGTTTGGATATAAGAAAATAAAACCTAAGGGGATTTCTATTCTAGTTTGTGTGTAGTGGAGGAGAAGAGAGAGATTAGAGAAACTCAACTAATTTTGGCAAAGGGAATCATGGATTGGTAAAATTTTAGGATGAGATAATGGAGTAGATTAGGGATTTTAGGAAGCCTCGTTGGAGGATAATTTGGAATGGAAATAGGGAAAAAGTGAGGGGAAATTTGTTGGGGAAAATGGTGTTGTACACCTTGCACAAGAAAAGAGTCATTTTAATTATGTGAAACAAATATTTGTTTGTGGTGCATCTTTAGAGATGTGTTTATCCACAATAAATATTTATCTAGATCCACTTGTAAAGTTATACTATGATAATAGTTAGACATTTTATATGTGGATTGTTCATTGGAAAAATATTTAATATTGGGAAAATTAAGTACCAAAAATTGAATCTGGGGTCAAGGTTTTGTGCTCTCATGGATTTAAGACCCATGCTTTAGCCAATACCACTAGGTGTATTTGAATGAGGTTTAGTTTATAAAAGCAAGCATATGTTTAGTGGATGGGTTGGATGTTATTTGATTTGATCTCCCTTGTAGAGTGCATGTGTAAAGCATGATATGGGATGTGTGGTTGTATGGTTATATAGATGTTATACTTGAACACATGAAGGATGCATTGGAGGAGATTGATGATTCAAAAGTATTCATGGAGACTCTATAAGTGTATTGTAATATTTTAATTATTAAATAATACATTGAGTGTGGATGATTTTGGAGTGTTGATCTTTACCTCATGAGGGTTTTCCCAAGTTATATCCTATACTATCTTGTGGTATGTCTTTGATCTTTGCATTATGGTTATTTTGTAATCTTGTATGCATTTTTCCCATAGGGTTATGTAGGAAATGGTTTGATCAACTTGGTAATTTCCTTACAAGTAGTATCAAATATATGGTTGTAATAAAGGAGGCGAGAGCTACATGTTTTTATTTAACTATCGTTTGAGTAGATATGGAGGAAATTTGAATCTATGGCAATGTTGGAGAGATTTTAGACAATTCAACACATAAGGTGTGTTGTGCAAATTTTGAGAATTATAAATTTGGGGTTTGTGTGTTTGCAAATTTTTGGTTATTTTTGTAGATATAATATTTTATTTGTTGTTGAAAAGGGGATTTTATAGGTTTCCACCAAGAGAGTTTTGAGGAGAAATTTCTAAAAATAACCTCTTCGACCAAAAAAGAGCTCACCATTAGATTAAGAAGGCTCCAAATAGTAAATAAATATATTAAATTTGTAAAAAAATTTACAAGGTCCTAAAGAAGAAAAAATTACCCTATATGCAACCTTACAATTCTATGATCAACTATGCATAGATTAAAAAATAAAATAAAATAAACATCATTTGAAAATTTCTTGTACAATATTAAAAAAATAAAAATAAAAAAAGGTAGTACAAGGTTCATAGACCCATGTACCCCCATAACTAAGGTAGCCAAGGTACCAATAGTAGGTTGCATGAGGGTAAGTGCAAGAAGTTGGGTCCATAAAATGTTCAAAAAGTGGAAGTGTTTTTCCTGATTTTCATAATTTGTCAGAGTTGGATTGAAATTTTGAAGCACTTGCACATTGAATCTTAAAAATGTTTAGTAATATAAAATTTAGCATCTTGAGTTTAGTTTTCAAATATGTAATTTATTCTAATACTTATATGATACAAAATAATTGTTAATAAACTATATAAAATTCATTTTTTAAAAGACTTTTTTAGGACCATAGCATGCACATGTACAAACACCATAATTTGACCTAAATAAAAATATTTTTATAGTTCCTTTTAGGAAAATATGTGTATTATACTGAAGATTAATGAGGATTTTTTTTTTAATAAATTGTTTTAAATATTATTTTTTTTAATTTTTTTTTTATTGGACCTAATTGTTGTTTTTGAATACCCTCATGTATGAACACCATAATTTGACCTACACTAATCATTTTTTGAATTTTATTTTTTTCATTGTGTAAATAATTGTTTTTGTATTGATGCCATATACTTTTTTACAAGATAATTAAAAAATTAAATGTTATTAAAAAATATAAAAAACCTAAAATTTCAAGTTTATGGAATAGTTTCATCATAAATTAATTAAAAATAGAAAAAATAATCCAATCATTAAAAATTTACATATTTGAAAACTAGATATCATCATCTATAATGGGTTTTAATTTCACAAGATAATTCTTAAAAAAACTCGTTTGCCATATTGCCAAAGTCAGTTTTTTCTCTTGACATTGTCATGACCTTTTACTTGCAAGTTCGAGGCTAAGGGTTAGGTTACCATGCCTTTTCTAAGCCTAAATCTAAATGAATAACATGGATTGTGAGTTTCAAACTTATAAGTACCCACTTTAATTTGGGTATCTATTCAAAAAAATGAATGGGTACCTATTTTAAAGCTGAGAAATGACACTTCCCCTAATAATGGACTCAACTTCTTGTGCTTGCCCATGAGGTGTCATCTATTGGAGTAATTAGGATAATCACTTAATAATTAATTAATCATTAATTAATTATTAATTCCCTTATTACTTTAATTACTTAAGATAAACTTAGGAGTGCTTTTTTATTATTAGATTGGACTAATTATAGGTCTAGTTGTCTCATTACATGAGATTAAGACACTTGTCACAATCTAATGCAATCCCCATCTAGGATTTTATTTTTTATGCTTTTATAAGCATTCATTGTATATGGTAATCATTAATTCAAAATAATTTAGATTAATACATTGCACATATCAACTGTTTTTATGGATTCAATCTATTTATTCTCAAGGTTGTATAGCATAATTAGATCTTCATTTTATGCTTTTGAGCTCATAATGTTTTGCATGTATCTTTAATTTTTGTGATTCAAATGATTTTTGGTAGGTATTTTAGATCTCTTAGGATCCATTCATCCATTTTTTCCAAAATCTACCCCAAGTACATTTTATTCATTTTTTTGTGATTTTACATTCTACTTAATTACTTGGACATCTTGGCACTTGGAAAGGATCTGTTTGTGTTAGATGACATAATTTGATCTACTTTGTTAGTACTAAGGTTATTAATCTTTGATTTTATCATTTGAGGAAGTATCCTAGGTTTCATGTTTATCCTTCAATGGTCAACTTAGAAAAGGATAATTATGAGTCTTGGCGAAATGACATCCTGACATATATCAAGTGGCTTGATTTTTTGCCTTATTTCTATGGAATCATACCTACACAAGACACATCAGGGATTTTATCAACATGGGCTATCATCTAAGATCATATTGTAGGGGTTATATGTTCTAGTGTTGATCTTGACACTATGTGTGATGTATCAAACATTGAATGTCCCCACACACTTTGAAATCGACTTTGGGAGATCCATGGAGACCCTCATATCTCTCTGTACCCAAAAGATTCTAGTTTAGATTGTCTCATCCCTCTTGTAGAGGCAGATTCCATACTCTTTGATGATGATACTTAGAGGAGCTTAGTATATAGCATGTCTTGCATGTTTTGATGGTTCAAAGACTTGTCTCCATGTTCCCACTCTTTAGATTAAGGCTACATCATTATCTTTTTTTGTTCTTGATTAGCTTGTCTTTGAAACATCTTTATCCCCTATTGATTCAACCATCTTCTTCTAGAAATATCTACTTGGGATTCATATCTTGCAAACATATCATCCTTGTTTGTGGAGTCCTATATTGTAGATTTAGAGGATTACTTTGAGAACATTCATCTCCTCTTTGTTTACAGCCACATTACCATTGTTATCCCACCATCATCTTCATCATCTTTGGAGCTTGTTCTACATTAGCCTTCACATATTTCTGGATTGACATCGTCTCTTTCTGACATGTGGGAAATTGAGAAATTTTTAGAGACACACATCATTTGGATTTGGATTCTGGCATCACCCATTTTTTGCATTGACTTCTCCAATCACCAGTGGGTCTATTTCTTCCTAAGGGGAGAAATGTTATTTGCAGGCAGTAGATCATATTTTATCTTCAGTCATTCATCATTGGCATAGGAGCTCTTTCTTTATTGGGGGGGGGTGTTCTTATCCTCATTTTCTCTCCTTCTAGGGGAAATCTATTGTGCTTGTTTGATAGTAGTCCTTGGTGGGTTGCATTGAGGCCTTCTTCTATCCTTCTTTCACTAGTGCAATTTTTTTCTCTCTTTTGGAGAGGAGTTTTTTTTCCATGCAGTTCTCTCCTTTTCTCCAGTTATGAGAGATTCACTTTTTTGTACATGGGTACCTCATGAGGACTTGTATCTAGGACCCATCCACCCATCCATGCATCCATCACTGTATTCTTCATCAAGGTTTTTAGCTACTCCCTAAGTTGATCTTGAGGGGGGTGTTGGAGTAATTAGGATAGTCACTTAATAATTAAATTAATTAATCATTAATTAATTATTAAGTCCCTTATTACATTAATTACTTAAGATAAACTTAGGAGTACTTTTTTATATAGGTCTAGTTGTCTCATTACATGAGATTAAGACAATTTTTACAATCTAACGCAATCCTCATCTACAGTTTTTTTTTTTTTACTTTTATAAGAATTCATTGTATATTGTAATCACTAATTCAGAACAATTCAAATTAATGCATTGCACATATCAGTTGCTTTTATGGATTCAATCTCTTTCTTCTTAATTTTTTCTAGCATAATCATTGCTTTGATTTCTCTCATGTGTGATAGGTGTTTTGGTTGCGGAGGATCACTAGGAGCTACGGAGGTTCAACAATCAACTCCAACATCATCCTTGTTCAACCCCCAAACAAAAATTACCATGGATAGTGGGCTTAGCCCCTAGTCCTAGCCCCCAATTGGATAGGCCCATGCACATCACTAAAGAGTATTTTTAAATTGAAACATTAAACATTTAAAATATTTTTGGAACCACCAAAAACCGATGCCCATGCATTGCCACCTCATACCACTATCGCCCAACAACTACCCTTGCACCATTGATGATGCAAAACTAATCAATAATACAAATAGGGTTTGTTTTGGCCCCATTCTATCCCTAGGAGGGTTTTTCTTCTATGAGGAATAACTTTACATATGGTATCAAAATTTTGAATTATGGGAATCAAAAATTCCTCTTTGAGCATTGTGTAATGCTATAGGTTTGGGATTCATATTTTGTTTTTTGTGTTAAAATTTGGTGCTTGAAGCCAACATTTCTTTGAAATAGTTAACAAGTCATATCTTGAGCATACATAATCATATTTTAGATTTGAAGAACTAATGGAGAGAATTTGAAATATACTACATAGTGGATTAGGTGGTTTTTCACTTGGATGAATAGAGATAGGTTTGTACTACTTTTTTAGCACTTGTAGTAGCATGATATCTGTGGTATGATTATGTGAGCATCTAGACCAATTTAAAAGAAAAAAATTATGGGAATATATATTTTTTATGAGACCAATATGAGGGTACATTAGGTTTTCAAATTTGATGGTTCTTGATGTAGGTTTATAGGTATTTTTAGAATGTGGATTTTGATGGAGAGAAGTATGCAAGTTTTCTTCTAGTTTGAGGAAATAGTTGATATATGTGTGAGACTAGGAGTCTCAATTTAGTGACAATTGATTATAGGTACAAATATGGTGATGATTATAGTGTAATGGATATTTGTTTATGTTTGAGCATTGGCATAACATGGTCTTTTATGTAGTTGGTAGGATTAGGTTATGATATTTTATCGATTCATGATTACAAGTGATGATGTCATTCAATTTTAGGAAGTTGTTATTAGCTCATATATTTTTTATTTGGTTCCTTGACTAGGGTTACTCATTTTTGGATTTATGTTTCAAATTAGATTTACAATTGATTTGGTGTTTGAGTCATGAGAGGTTTATAGGTTATCCTCTATATTATCTCAATTTATAGGTGACTAATGTGATGGTGAGCTTGCATGTTGCATTGGTTTGGTATATATTATTTATGTAGTTTTTTAGGTTGGCCACCTATTAGTTGTAATTATGATTTAGATGTAGAATATATCTATATACAAAAATATTTTAGTGTTGATATAGATTCAGTTAGTTGGCATTGTTTGTGGTAATTTGTGTATTGGTATGTTACACTGGGATGAGAGGATGAATGATTAGTGTATGGATAGTCAATTGTTAGGACTAGTAGCATATTTTTTTATCATGATGTCATGAATCACTTGGTTACATGATTCAGTGGGAGCCTTTGACAAGTGATGTTTTGGTGATGCTTTATCTTCTTAGCTTGGAGATCTTGGTTCTAATTAATTCTCTAGAGTTTTTGGTATTCTATTTGAGTGTGCATGGACCATGGATGAGCTTCATTTAGGATATGGTTATCATGATTTCATGGATGGCCTAGGACCATAGTTTAATGAGATCTTTGGTAGTAGTGAGGATTCAACACTTGGTCTTCAAATTCCTCAGCTAAATGATGGTATGTTTATTTCTCAAGAAAAGTATGTCAAGGAGATGTTTAAGAAGTTTGGTATGGAAGATTACAAACTAGTGAGTACTCTTATGGTAACTAGTTGTCATTTGAGAAAATATGATAAGACTCCCCTAGATAATCAAACTCTATATAGATCTATGACTGGAATCTCAACGTACCTAATTGCTTCAAGACCTTATATTATGCATGTGGTATGTTTGGTTGCAAGATTTCAAGCTAATCCTAAAGAAACTCATGTGAAGGTAGTCAAGAGACTCCTCAAATATTTGAAGAGCACTCTAGATTATGGATTATGGTATCCAAAAGGTAATGAATTTGATCTTAGTGCATACAATGATGTTGATTGGGCCGGTTGTGTTGATGATAGGAGTACCATGTTGCAAAGAGTTTCACCCTTGGTATCCTTGTGCTGTGCAACACGATGCTTGGGTTCGTGACATGGCTTAATCACCTCATGTGGATCTTGGATCTTGTATAAACTTGGTGGTTGTATCGAGCATTAACAGGTTGCTCTTTTGGTGCAATGACAGTCACCTATACAAAAATTACTATCAGAGCGGAGGTCACAAGTTCAAACCCCTCACTTGCGTTAGGGGGGATTGTTGTAAAGAGTTTTCCCTTGGTCTCCTTGTGTTGTGCAGTGTGAAACTTGGGTTCGTGGCATGGATTAATCACCTCCTATGGATCTTGGATCTTGTACAAATCTAGCAGTTGTATCGGGCATTAGTAGGTCAATCTTTTGGTATAATGGTACCTTCCTATGTAAAATACTAGTGGTGGTTCTTTCTTTCTAGGAAATGGGATGGTTTCATGGTATAGTAAGAAGCAATATTCAATATCTTTATCAACAACAGAAGTAGAGTATATTGTTGCAACATCTTATTGTGCTCAAGTGTTGTGGATAAAGCAAACATTGAAGGATATCAAGATAAAGTGATGAGCCCATTCCTATTCTATGTGATAATACAAGTTCTATCAATATTTAAAAGAATCCAATGATGCATTCTAGAACCAAGAACATATCAATCAGTATCACTTTTTCAGAGAGAAGGTTGTAGATAAAGAAGTGAAGTTGGAGTATGTATCTACAAAGGATTAATTTGCAGATATTTTCACAAAGGAACTTGCAAAAGATACTTTTAAATATCTTGAACAGAATTTAGGGGTAATTACCCCTCCTTACTAGATGCATAGTTTGTGCATTTGTCCAAGGGGAGTAATTTAAGTCATATCTTTATTCTTGGACTGATGAAGGTTACCTCTTAGTGGAACAGGTAGTGGTTGTTGTTGACAAGGGGAGCCAATATGAAGGGGGAGAGAATTCCATTTTTCCCTATATCATTGATGTCAAAGGGGGAGAAAATGTGCATATTAGATTGGTTTTTTCATCAATGCCAAAGGGGGAGATTGTTGTAGTTTGGTTGTCATTGATGTCAAAAATTTTATGCAGTATGTTGCAATTTGGTTGTTTGGTTGCCAAAGTATCTGAGAAATGCTCCAAATTTCTTTATTGATGATGTTTTGTTCCTATGGTTTGGGTCACATCCTTATGTTGTGTAAAGGAATGTGTGATCCAAGTTTCAATTTTTTTCGGTTATGTAGAAGAGGGAGATTCACTACTCACGAGTTCTCTTTGTTCAAAGAGCCTCATAGGGTGAATTTCCCTAAACTACCTCAGGAACAACAATGAGAGTTCTAGAATCCGAAAGAGCAGGTCACATAGATTTTTTGGATAGACTGACAAGCTCCCGACCAAAGGATGTCAACACGGAATATGGATTATAGTGCGGTGTGTTAAAGTCTCAGAGGCGCACTGGCATCTCGTACAAACCAGAAAGTGAGAATATCATAGATAATTCCTAAATGACTACTTCTACTCCATTTATTGAGAACTTCTAGAATGCAAGAAAGCAACAGGAAGTAATAAGACTGAAATGAAGTGAAATAGAGATGAAAAAGATAAGCAGAAGAAAGGAAATACTTACAACCATGCAAGTGATGAAGCTTCCAGCTCATGTGTGTCTTCAATATCTATACAAAAGAGGGAGAGAGAAATTGTTGGGGCTGTATAGGGGTTTGCCTCATTCAAACCCCCGTTTTGGTGTTCCCACCTCCATGGACATCCAAATAGATAGAGAGAAAAGTAGAAATGAAGTAAAGAGCACTAAAGCACTACAAAACAATATTATGCTAATCAACCAAGTAATAGAGGAGAGGAGTGAAAGCTTACCACCTCCACCAAAAGCACTCAAGGCTAATGGGGGAGAAAATGAGAGGAACTCAAGCCTTTGCTACAATGGTGTTTTGTTCCACACTTGCTCTACTGAAGTGATGGAGTGTTGATGTTGTTGCTATGAAGTGTAAAGTGTTTGGAGATTGAAGAAATGGTGAAGAAGTTGTTTAGAGCTTGTGAAGAGATTGTAGGAGAGATTGTGAAGCTTGTGAATGAAGTGAAGAGGTTCTTAGAAGATGAAATGTATATGGAAGGAGTGAATTTGAAGGGGAGATGAAAAAAAACCATATTCGGGTCAGATGGCCGAAGGGGGCGTTACAATTTAACTCCCAATGAGAAGTGTAATGCCTCTATAGGTTCAGCCACAAGAATCTTCCATGGGCATAAGTGCACCACACAGACATCTATGTGTAGTGCGGGCGTCCCTGAAAAAAATGCCTCCATCAACGCTCAAAATAGGTGCCAAGTGTGATGAAAGCAGTGGGCTTAGTTGGAATTAAGCCTCTGAACTTGGTTTTCTAAGGTGGATAAAGGAAAAAAGGGGATTTGCACATGGGGTGCAAATTCACTCTTATATAGGTTACTAGAAAGGTGTTTTTAAGAGTGACATATTGAAGTCTCTATTGATTCTATGTAGATATTCTTAGAGGTGCAAAAGCTTGATCTACATATCTTCGTATTTGTAGATATGGTTATGTGGTTAAAAATTTGATTTCTTCGAGATGTGAAGGTGCTATATCCAAAGTTTCATATATATAATCCTTTTGTTGAGAAAGTTATAAATGATAGGGTACATGATTGTGTTGTCGAGTGATTGGTTTCTATGTTTGTTGGCTTGTTCAAGCTTTTTTCTATATGAAATTGTGAAAGGGAAGTATGTGAGTGTTCCTAAATATCATTTGATGTTTGATGCTACTCTTCAAAGTGTCTTTTGGTTTCTCTAATATAGCTTGTGGTCTATAATGAAGTTGTTTTTGGGTTATGCTAATGTTGACCAATGTATGTTGGTGGTGTGCACCATAAATTCAAGTTTCAACAAAGCTTATGAAGTGTTTGAAGGTGTTGTATGGGTCTTGTTGACTCATCTAAAAGAGATGAAATAATGAATTTTCATTCTTATGTACCACCAAGGGATGTGAATGTCAACATGCTACAAGCTACATTTTCTTATTTATGGCCAACCTAATTTGTATTTGCAAAGCATGTAGATTGTTGTATTGAGGAGCCTGATCAAACTCAAAGGTTTAATTTTCCCCTTATGTCATTGTGTTTTCCTCCAAAATTATTTAACAAGGCAATGCCCCTCTTACAGGGCTTGTGGGTTTTATCCCCCAGGTGTGGGCCCAAGGGAAATGCCCATGGTGGTGATCTGGGGAAACACCACCAATATGAATTGTTGGGGGCAGCGCCCCTGAAGCAAAAATCACCAATATTTTAATAAGGAAATTTCTATTAGGTTGTATTTACAATACAACTAAAAGATGGTTAATAACAGTTAAAACTAGATAGATTTGAATGATTATTGGTTGCACATTAGACACCAACAATCATGTGTGGACTACCAACAACCATGGTGCATGAGGAAAACCAACAATCATGTGAATATCGGTTTTTAGATTGTTGTGCATGAAGTTTAAAGTCTATTTGTTGTAGGTCATGTACGCAACAAAAAATAGAGGGTCATAGACTTGTGGAAGGTCTGTGTTGTAGGTGCACGTAGCAAAGTGCAAGTAAAAAAAAGTAGTGGTAAAACATTGTTGCAAGTTGCAACAGTTGCTACAAGTATTTGTAAATATCATTTACTAAGTTTAAACTTGATATAAAAGAGACTTTTTTGTTGGTGGAAATAGCCCAAAATTGGATGAACCATGCTAAATTGGTGTTTGTCTTTCACTATAATTTACTTTTTTTGTTTAAATTTCATTGTGCATTTAACTTTAATCTGCATATAATTGATATTGTTCGACCTGCAATTCCTAACACGGATGATGTTCATAGAAGATAAAAGGTGTGAAGATAATTTGGGACCAAGGTAACTATGTGTTGCAATCCACAAGCCATGTTTCTCTTCTTGGTGTTGTGTGTAGTCTTTTGGGTCTTTCCCTCTACACATTTCATGTTGATTGTTTTATCCTTGGCTGATTTGGAGATATAATATTTTTGTTGTTATATGTCAACATGTAATGTAATCAATGTAATATCATGTATAAATTGTAAACCTAGTTGATCTAGGTCAAGGAGTGTAGATTCATGATGATAATTGTATGAATGATTGAAAGAGAAAGAGTAGTTGTGGCAGATCCTATATGATTTTAACTTGATCATATCTCTATAAAAAATGGCAAGTGTATAAGTGTGCTTAATTATTTTTGGAGGCAATGAGACAAGGTGAAACTTCTTGATTGTTGAAAGCAATGATCTTTTTGGTAGCTGAGAATACATTTGAAGAAGTGACAAAGAAGAATTACAATCATCAAAAGGAGTGAGCTTAATTTCTAGTTTCATATATTGGAAGGACTATCATTATGTAATCATTATTGAGTGTGTTATCAAATCAAGGAGTTGTAGCTTTCTTGGTTTGCAACCCTAAAAAAAAGTTGTGCAATCAAGGAGTTGTAGCTTCCTTGGGAGTGACCCTAAAAACTATAATTATGGAGTTGTGGCTTCCTTGGGTTGTATCCTTAGAACAAATTTGTAAATTTTGTTCATCTCGTGAGTTTGGATTAGGACAGTAGCTTGTAGCAGTTTTTCTCATCATGGTTTTCCCCTATGGGCTTTTCCATGTATATCTGTTGATGTTGTTTTGTGTTGTGCATTGTCTTCATTTTTCATATTCCTTCTTATGTAGCAGAGTTTAAAGTTTCTAACAATTCTAGAGGGTTTGAGATTTTATAAAACACTGATTCAGCCCCCTCTCAGTATTCCAATGTGTTCAACAATAAGATGTGTAAGAGAACCTATAGTATTTTAATATGGGTAAGAGATGTTATGGTGTGTGTAAGAACTTGTAAGAGGGAGGTTTCAAGGTAGAATGAGAATCTTGAAAAACATGATAATTTATGATGCATTTCATAAAGCATATTGAAAAATTATATACATGAACAAATTGTGCATCCAAGTTTGTTGAGTGGTTATGATGTGTAAGAGGAATATATTGTTGTTATCATGTTGATCCATCACATAAGTTGATGGGATTTTGACACCATATTTTAATTTGTGCTATGGGATGTGGACACCATATTTGGAAGTGTTTATGGTACACATTTTCCTATAGACCATCATAGTTTTTTGTTTAGATCTCTCCTATATATTTGGGTGCTTGGGTTGAGATTAAGAGAGATAGTTTGTATTTTATGGCATTATTCTAATATATTTTCTCTAGAGGAGTATCATTTTTATCTCCATGTTAAGGGTATGATCCTCATATTGTACTATGATTGTATTATTGTTATAAATACATTGGTTTGGTGCTTTAGAGGTAGAAGTTTTCTTGAAAGGGTTTTCCCATAGTATATATGTTTCAATCTTATTTTTGTGTTTCTCTTTGTTTATTGTTGTTCATTTCAAAGTTTTATTTTATTATATGTTAAAATTATCTTAGATCCATTATCTTTCAATTCTCTCTCTCTCTCTCATAGGGTTAATTTAGAACATGTTTATGCCTTTTTTCAACTTTATGGGCATATTATTCTTTAAACTTGTGTCAATATTTTACCTTTTGAGTTTTAGTACTGCACTTTAGTACTAGTAGTGCATGCATGATGTAATTCCTTTCAAATATTCTATGTGCATATTTTTGCAACTCTCATTCCTACATATTAACTCAACATAAGTGTATATCATGCCACAATCTCTTATTGCATGCACAATACTATTCCAATATGTTTTGCACATGGATTAGACACTCTAGTAGAATGGTTTTAGGAACATATGTACAATTATTGTTTCCAATATTTCAATTTAAGATAGTGTAATATATAAATGTCTGCACACTCTTCTATGATGACACACAACTTCAACAATTTGCACTTCAACTTTGGCAATAACATTGTCAATGAGCCTATAATCCTTTCTACATTGTTTGTAACCTACACATGGGTAGCATATGCACATGCATCAATACATTTATTTTGGGTCCATATGCACCTAATACATGATCAAATCTACTCCACATAATTATGACAACTAATTGGCACCATAAAATACAACACTTGGCACAACCCTCACCATGTAAATTCTATGTTATTTCATGGCTTTCTTATTCTTTAAAGATTTTCTATACCAAGTATCTAATGGATGTAAACCTATATACATTATTATTGATGCATAATCTTGTTTCACACATAGTATTGTCTTCTAATCTTAGACAAAAAGTATGTCAAGGTAAATCAAATCATTATTCCTTTTATGAAATTTTAGATAAATTCCATTATATATTCATGAGAATTTTTAGCAAAAAAGGAAATTGCATTATTTATTTAATCAACAAAGAAAGAAGTATCTAATTTAGCATCATCACTTGAACTTATTTTTTTTAGAATCATGATATTTATTAATTTAATATTTTACCACAATATCATTTCCCCTTTATAGAAGTGAAAATATATTTATAAAAATTATTAAATTCCCTCCTATTTTGAGGATTGTTCTTATTAAATTTTCATCAATATTAATGCCTTAATATTTTATCTTTGAACTTTATAACAATATAAAAGAATTAGATCATTTGCATATAAGTTAATCTATATTAAATTAGGCCTCAACCTAGCACATTTGTATTTTACCACTTGATTGCTCCTAATTCTTTTTCTCAAAAAGAAACATTATTCTAAAGATCAACATTACTGGGATGAATTTTAATATTTTTCTCAACAATTAAAAGCTTATATTAAATATTCCTTAAATAATTATATTTTCCTTGTTTGATATTTCTAAAATATCCTCAAAAGAAACCAAAAAAAAAAATGTAACCATTTTGAAATACAAGTCAAACTCTTTTCTAATTTTGACAAATGATCCACAAGCTATCTCATTGATACAAGAAACAAATTTTAAATGAGAATACTTATTTTGAATAACCCTTAAAAATATTTATTAAGATGAATAAGTGTAGAAGATAGAGAATTAATCATATTTACATGGTGATAAAAAAGAGAATAGAGAAGCACTTAGACTACAATATCTCCAACTTGAGGGGGTAAATAAAATGAAGCTATCCACATAAAACTTATCCAATTAGTATTTTACTCTCTTTTTGTATGTTACTCTAGGTATACCAGATTTTCTATCACCTTTACAACTTTCTAATGGATAAACTAAATTTATTTTCCTTCTAATATTTATCCAAAAAGGTGTTTATTTGATTTCTATTCAAATTTATTACCCTAATTTATCATCTTTATTCTATTTCATATTAAAATATCCTCTAATAATCCATGGAACTTAGAAAAGATGAGAAGACATCTAAATAGCATCTCTCTATAACCATTTGGTGCATAAACAAAACATATACAAGAATAATAAAACCCAATTAATTCTAGCACAAGGAGAGTTTATTTTTCTCCATAATCAAAATCAAAATCATTGAACCCCATTTCCCTTTAGCATGATTAGAATAAATAAAAGAAATCTTAGGTCAAATATACTTTAAAACACATTCTAAAATAAAAACTACTACTTTAATCTCTCACGACAACAACAATTAGATCGAGTCTAGAGTAGTAAAAGGATCTAACCATAATCCTTCTATCATGAGCCTTTATCCCCTAACATTCCAATTGACAATTTTCACAACACATAATAGAGAAAGGAAAGAGGCTTAAGGTGGAGGTGGGAGAGGGGGACCCCCAACACATTGAATTTTAAAATTTATGTGAAAAATTTACACACTTCTTTACCACTTTGCAAGGATATTCTATATTATTTATTTGATTCACAAGTCATATGAATGGGCCCATCCTTACCTTACTATTTTTTAAGCAACCAAGGTTAGGGAGGTAATTTGATGGGAACCTTTCCCTTACAACAAGACCTAAAAAACTCACTTAAATGGTGAATATGGGTCCTAAGAAACAAGACAAACTAAAGTTCAATATTTGTTCAAAAAGACATAAACCTAGACAAATAATTCAAAAAACTAAACACAATCAAAATATTTTTAAATGGAATTTTATTTTAATTTTGGGGGATTTTCTAATATTTTTTTTATTACTTGTATAAGACAATAAACACCTCACAATGACTGAATGTAACAACTTAAATTTTTCATAAAGGTTATAGTTTTAGAATTTATCTAAAAATGTAATTTTTAGGCTATGAAGAGCCTCGAATGTTGTTCACGAAAATAGTTTTGTGGGTGCTTCGGGGGGATTTGTTACTTTTTGGAACAAGTTGTTTATTAAAGGTGATCCCTTAATGGAGAATGGTAATTTAGTGGCCAGTAGATTTACCCACATAAGAGACAATTTTTGCTGGATTCAATCCAATATATATGCCCCAAATTGTAAGAATGCTAGAAATTCCTTTTGGTGTGAGTTGTCTAGTTTTCGAAAATGTTTTGCTAATGAACACTAGGTGGTCATGGGAGACTTCAATACTCCTCTCCTGAATGATGAAAAATTTGGGGGTTCTCAAATTAACTGGGATAGCAAATCAAGTCTATCTGAATTCATTAACAGTAATGCCTTGATAGACCTTGACCTACAAGGTGCTTCTTATACCTGGACCAATAGGAGGTTAGGGCCTAATTTGATCCAAGTAAGACTCGATAGGGCCCTTGTCTCTGGTCAATGGTTTATAGAATATTTTTGTGCTTTGAGAGCTTTATCAAGGGTGGGATCTGATCATTTTCCCATTTGTCTAATGGTGGATCCTACTAAGGTGAAAAAGAACCTCCCTTTCAAATTTGATTTTTTTTGGCTTTCTCATCCTTGAATCTTTGAGGAAATTAGTAGATGGTGGAATATTGATATTACTGGCACAACGATGTTCATGATTGCTAAAAAATTAAAGGAAGTGAAAATTAATTTGAGGAGATGGAAAAAGGATGCCTTTGGGAATATTTTTGGAACTAAGATAGAAATTCAGGGTAAAATTCAGGAGATCCAGGCTAAAATTTAGAAATGGGGGTACATTGATAATTACAGAGAAAAGAAAAATGAACTTCTCATTCAATTGCATGACATCATTGCTAAAGAGGAAGTTTTTTGGCAAAAAATATCTAGGGTTTCTTGGTTGACTGAGGGAGATAGGAATACTAGATTTTTTCATATGTCTGCTTCAAAACATAGGGCTGCTAACAGAATCGCTTACATTGATGTCAATGGGACGAGGTTTGAGGAGGAAGATGATATCAAGGAATAGGCTATCCTTTTCTTCAGCAACCTTCTTTCTTGTAATGGAGAGAATAGTTCCTGAAGCTCAAGATTCCTTGATTGAGGCTATACCCCAGGTGATTGGTCATAATGAAAATTCTTTGATCACTGCTATTCCTTCCAAGGCTGAAATTAGGAAAGCTATTTTCTCTTTTGATGGCAACAAAGCTCCTGGACTAGATGGGTTTCCCTTATTCTTCTTCTAAGTGTTATGGGAAATTGTTGAGGTGGATGTTGAGAATGTTTTCAAGGAATTCTTTGGATCAAGATGTCTTTTGAAAGAACTTAATGCTACTTTTGTGGTCCTTATTCCAAAAAAACCTGGGGCTTTGGAGTTTCAAGCTTTTTGGCCAATCAACCTGTGCAATTCTATCTATAAAATTATTTTGAAGGTTTTAACTACAAGAATTCTTTCTGTGCTTCCTCAAATGATTTCTCTGCAACATAATGGTTTTGTACCAGGTAGGTACATTCTGGACTCGGTTGTCACTATTCATGAGAATTTACATTCTTTAATGGTTTCAAAGACTAAAGGGTTCATTCTTAAACTGGACATTTTCAAAGCCTATGATTAGGTTGATTGGGATTTTTTATTTAAAATCATGGTCAAGTTTGGCTTTAATAACAGTCATTCAGCTGGTGAACCAGCTTGTTTCGACAGTTACCTCTTCTGTCATTGTGAATGGGTCACCTTCGAGGTTTTTTCAGACTTCCAGAGGCCTCAGACATGGAGACCCTATCTCTCCTATTCTGTTTACAATTTTGGCTAAGAGTTTGGGAAGAAATATTAAAAAGCTTATTGATCAAAGATCCCTTGCTGGTTTAAGACCCTCCTCTTCTCTTCTAACCTGTTCCCACCAACAATTTGTTGATGAAACCATTCTCATGGGAAGATCTACTATGGCTAAAGCTAAGACTTTCAAAAGAATTCTAAATCTTTATGAATCTGCTTTTGGGCAAGTTGTTAATAGGGCTAAGAGTTCAATTTTCTTCCTCAATACTCCGGAGCATAGACAATTTAAACTTGCTCGGATTAAGCCTCTTCCATCAACCTATCTTGGTTTGCCTCTTTGCACTAAACCCTTGGACTTGTTCTGGATTTCTTTGGTTGAAAAATTTAATAAGTTATTGGGGTGGAAATGAGCTCTTCTCAGTCAAGCTGGAAAAATCCAACTCCTTAAGGCTTCTTTGCAAAATCTTCCTGTGTATGCTCTTAGTTTATTTAAAATTCTTGCTAAATATGTTGAGGCCATTGAAAAAATTCAAAAAAGGTTTCTTTGGTCTGGTGTGGAGGATAAGAAGAGAATGCCACTTGTTGGATGGGATATGGTTTGTAGACCCAAATCGAGAGGAGGCCTAGGCTTAAGGAAAATTAAAGTGTTGAATCTATCCCTTCTTGCTAAACAGCTTTGGAGAACTCTTACTTTGAGAGGAGAATGGTGTGATACCTTAAAAGCAAAATATTTTAGCAACTGTGAGTCTCTTAATGAGGTTATAAATTCTTCTTTTTTACCTCGTGGGTCTATTTGCTAGAATGATATGAGCAGAGGTAGAAAGTTGCTGGAAATGGGAACTGGTTGGCTAGTTGGAAAAGGAAATTATGTAAGGTTTTGGGAAGACATAAGGCTTTTGAAAGTTCCTTTAATTAGAAATGAGAAATTCAGTAAATGGATGAATGATTGTAAAAGGGAATTTGGGGTCTTGGTTAAAGATTACTGGAGGAATGGGGGTTGGGTTGATTTGAAGACCATCAGTCAGGATCTTAACCCTGTTCAGTCAGCCTTCAGGGCCAAGACTTGCTTAACATCAGGTGGAGGATCTTGCTGTTTGGTTGGACAATCTGTCTGGTATTTTTTTAGTTTCTTCTGCTACTTCTATGCTGGTTAGTCGATGGAGCCTCCGCCCTTCTGGGCTAAGGCTTGGATTAATCACCTGATTCCTAAAATCAATATTTTCTATTGGATAATGCTACAGAATAAGATTCTCACTTTGGAAATCCTGGAAAAAGAGGAATTCAATTACCTAATAGGTGCTACATATGCAGCAATGAAGCTGAGACTATTAATCATCTTTTTCTTCATTGCCCTTTTGTTTCGAACATCTGGGGTAAAATTTTTGCACTTCTTGATGTGGTTTAGGTTTCCCTTGCCTCTGTCAAAGATTTTTTCTTGCAATGGAAAGCTCCTTCAAAAAATCCTTTTGTGCGAAAGCTTTGGTCTTTTGTTCTACCTGTTGTGTCATGGAATATTTGGAAGGAAAGGAACAACAAAGTGTTTAGGGAAAAAGAGATGTTGGAAGGGGACTTGCATGCAAAAATCGTAAGGGCTATAAAGGAAAATTTATCTTTAATCCCAAGAAAAATGGGTGATAAAGCTATTTGGTCTCCTTTCGATATTGCTATAGCTGAAAAGTGGAATTCTAAATTAGTTGCATCAAATGTCCTCAAACCTGTTGTTTGTGAGGGAGAATGCTAGTTGGTATTTTCCGCCTTTGGGTTGGGTGAAAGCCAATTTTGATGGTGCGGCTAAAGGAAACCCTGGGAAAGCTGGCAGTGGGTGTGTTTTAAGGGACAATTTGGGGGCTTTTATTGCGGCTTTTGCTGTGGACATCGACACCCAAACTAATCATGCTGCGGAAGCTATAGGGGCTTATCATGCAGTTAACATAGCTTTCAAGATGAACACAAAATGTCTTTGGTTGGAGGGTGATTCAATGAATATAATAAATTGCATTCTTGGGCTTACCCCTCCCTCGTGGACCATCAAAAAATGGATCAAAGATACAAAAATCTTATTAAGTAAATTCAATAAAGTGAAAGTTTCCCACACCTATAGAGAAGCCAATAAGGTGGCTGATTACTTCACCAATGAAGGGGTTAAGAAGGTCGAGGAAACACATGGAGGAAGAATGACTACCTCCATCTTAAGGTGAAAGCGCTAATTTATTATGATTCAGTGCATGGAAGAGAAGTTTTTCTTCATCATGATGAAGCGGATAAAGATTAGGAACATTGATTTCATTAGATTTGATGGGACTAACGTCATTTTATTTTTCAAGAAGAGTCTCTGGCATGCTTTCTGGGTGTTTGATAAAATATGCCTAAACGGGACCCAAAGCAACTATAGGGTGTTGTATAATAGAGCTTTGAAGATGGGGGGAGAGAGAAAATGTGTGGAGTCGAGCAGCTTTCAGGAGCATAGAAAGAATGCTAAAGCCTGGGAAAGAATTGAAAAGGGAGGTTTAGTCTCATTTTTGGAAAAGCTCCATGGTACTGATGAGGGGATGCTAGACTATTTTTCCAAAAATTGGAAAAATGGTGAGATTGTGTTGTTTGGCAGGAATGTTAAGCTGAATGAGAAAATAATCAGTGAGATTACTGGTCTTTCGACTAAGGGTGTGAAATTTTATCAGGACCATCAGTTCTCTGATGAAGTGGTCATAAGATTTCCTAAAAAAGACAAGGAGAAGGCTAAGTTGGTTAAGGTTGCCAATAGCTACTTTGATGTGGAGTCCATCAAATCAATCTAGAGGAAAGTTTTAAGAGTTATTATGGAGTATATCACGATTGATGGGTGCTTCACCAGGGCGTATGGTTACCACTTTTCCATTCTGAACCACTTCCGTCACAAGGTTTGTATCTCTTTGCCTTTTTACTTATTCTCTTCTTTGAAGAATTGCCTTGATGAAGTTGAAAGAAACCTTAGAAGGACTTCTATTATTCACCCTGGTCTTGTCAGGCTCATCTTTGAGCATTATCAAAATTTACCTGCTTTGCCTAAAATTGTTGATATTGGGGAATTGGATGATGAGGATACTGAAAGTAGTAGCGAGAACGACCCCCTGGCCCCCCCTACTTGTGCCCCTGTTGGTCCTAATACCATTGCTCCCTAGTCCCTATCTTGTCGGAACACCCTTATGGATTCTACTCCGCCATCATGTCCTAAGCTGCAGCCTTTGCATGATTTCCCTAGCCTAGGTTTTGCCTTGTCACCCTGTCTTAATCCCCAGCCGTCTCCTGGCTGCCCTACTCCGGGTTTGGTCTCTAGTTTTAAAGGTACATCTGTTATGAAATTAGTTTCGTATTCTAGGAATTCCATGGAAATTCTTTCTGATAAACCTATGGTCAGTAAGGAGTTGGCCCCTAGTGCCCCTGCATCTGGAAGATTTGGGAATGCCCCTAATGATTCCCCTAATTAGGATGAAATTAATTCTGCCCTGAATAAGCTCAAGCCTAAGGACATTGTGAGTGTGGTAGAAAAAAGTACGGATGGCCTTTTCACTGTTCTCAAGTGGAACTAGAAGGAAGTCTGTGATTTGAAAGGCCGTAATAGAGATCTTAGCAACAGAGTCATGGATTTGGAGCAGAAGATTAGCTGGAGTCATAAAGAGAATGAGGGACAGGAAACCCCCTTACCAAGGAACATACAACATTCGCAGGAGGAAAGATTGACTAGGATTGAGTGCAATATGTCCAAGATAGGCCAAAATATTAGGGCCACTATGGCGAATAATCACAAAATTGCCAAGCATAACACCATTATCATCAATGCAATGGTGGAAAAGCTCGAAAAAAGTCAAAAGGGTTTGTTGGTCATGGATTTGGATGCAGACAGAGGTTGCAACAGATCTGCTGGTGAAGGGATTTCGACTTGCACCCGGGCTAACACAAAGAGGAAAACCCTGACTTCTTCACATACTACTCAAATCCTCAAGCAGGGGTTACAGGATATGAAGGATGTTGAAAAGGAGGCCGAGGAGTTGATGAACACCTTGGAGTAGTGCGGCGGTGTTTGTTTCTGGATTTTTGGGTAGTCCTTTTTTTGGACCCTATTGTCTCTTTGTGCTGTCATTTCCTTTTTGGGACAACAGTTTGTTTGTTTGGACTTATTTAGCTCTATCTTTTGTTGTTTGAACTCTGTGGTTTTAGGTCCCTGTAAAACCTATTTTTTCCTTTTCAAAAACATGATCCTTACTTAAAAAAGAAAAACACCTCACAATATTCTAATTTACTGATTTAAAATAGAAATTAATTAAATTTTAGTTTCCTCTCAAATTTGTTGATTTTTTTGATGAATTATGAACACCATAAATAAGGAAATGTGTTAATTTTATTATATAGAAATAATTTGTTGAAATAAAATTTTCATGGAAGAATTTGGGTGGAATATCACCTCACAAAATTAATCTAAGATATGTTTTTAATAATTATATATAATACAAGGTTGGACTCCAATAGTATGAAAGTATAAATGAACACTAGGAACCTAAGCAAAGACTAGCTCTGGAAAATGAAAAAATACCTACACCCTTGAGCTTCCAAAAGTTAATTGAAGTCTTATATATTTTATCTAAGTCTTTAAATTTCCAAAAAATCATATGGAACCCAACTAAAATCATCTCCTTTCTCCTCTTTTTATAACTTCTTCAAGTAGGGTGCCTAGCTAGAAGATTTTACAACTAGTCAACAAAGTAACTCTAGCATGCATCTCCCTCTAAATGTGGTATCACTATTCCAAGGGTGTCAATGTTTTAATTCAAGATTAAAATTTTAACTCCTATAAAAGGTAGCTTCATATAAATTACATGGCATTCATTGAATATCAATTCAAGTCAAGAAGTTGAATGTAACCTCCATCTTGTCAACATTAAGAAGGCCATACATGCAATATTCTCCATCTAATATACTTCTCCTCCATATTGGTTCCCCAATTAGATACAATGAAATTAAAAATTAATAACTGTGAGATGAGGATTGTCAGTGTGGGTCAATTACACTTAATCCATGATGAATTGAAGCACAATTTACCCAAATAAACCTGCATCTACCAAACAAGATCATTCAAATTGAAAAGATTAAACTAAGCATTTAATTGAAATTGAAAGTTATAAACTACAAAAATAGTTAAATTCCTACTCTAACCCATTTGAAACTTATCTTGTTTTGGAATTGGTGTTGTGTTGATGTGAAACGACGACCCTTTCCCAATCACATGATTAGTGAGCTTGTTTCAGTCAATTCTATGGAAGAGAATTGATCAAACCATTGTGATAAATGGATGAAAACCTATTTTATGCTAAATTAAACATGATGCAAACTAATTTAACATGATTTTATGCTAAAAAATTAACTAATTATGCAATTTCTAAGATAATCTAAGCTAATTATAAACTAAAATATGAAAACCCTAATTCATATACAAACTAAGATTAATGCATGGAAGCCATTAATGGATGCTCTAAGCTATTATGCAATTAAAATTAACTATAAAAAGCTAAAAGTGAGTGAAATATGAGTGTAAGTGCATATAAATTCAACAACATGAGTTTTCTCTAAAAAAGATGGACTCATTTGTCTCCAAATATTGTTTTATTTATAGGAGAGCAAATGAGGAATGGAGGGTTAAGATTGAAAAGATTAATCAATAGTCAAAGATGAGGGGGATGAGAGGCATGGATCATGGATTCTCATCAATGGGTGAGAATGCATGATGGGATTTAATCAAGGGTTCACATTTTCTCCAAACAAACACACTTTTGACCTACTCACACAGGTCAAAGGTGACTTGTTCAAAAGGTTAAAGGCTAAAACTTGCTTAAGAAGCTAAGTGAAAATATCCCTTTCTCAAATGATGGAGGAATAAGAATATTCTTTTGGAATATTCATTTGGGTGAGGAAAAAAGGCATTTTACAAACTAAAAGAAAATTAATTGTGAAAAAAGGGGATAAGGAATATTCTATGGGAATATTTCGCTTTTAGAAGAAAATCAGTTTAATTGCTAATTAAACAAGGTTTAATCATGCAATTAGGGGATTTGGAGGAATTAAGTGATATTTATTAAATTAATTAATTTAATAAATGAGGGAGAGAGATGAAATGATATTTAATTAAATAACTTAGGGTTATTTAATTAATAAGATGAAATAGGGAATTAAATTAAATGTTTTGATTTATTTAATTTAATAGGATGAAATGTTAACATGAAGGGGGATGAATTAACCTAATTTTGATGAATTAGGTTAATGGACAAAAATGATGCAATTAATTAAATAGCTGGGCTAATTTAATTAATGAAGCAAAAAGAGGATGGGTTAAAGAAGAAATGATGTTAGTAAATCTATTTCGAGTGTATGATATCATTTAGGATATTTTTTAGTGTCTACAATATCCAACATGAAAGTTTCCCACCATCCAAATAACTCTTTTGATAAATTGTGACTCTTTATATACACTAAGGAAAAAATGTCATTTATAAAGTGGATACTCTCAATTGAGAGGGAAATTAATTTAGATTTTAAATGTGAATGTGGACTATTCGTATACACTAAGGAAAAAATGTCATAACACACACCTAATCCAAATTGAAGAAAAATTGATTTTTGGTGACATTGATTGCTCAAGTCTCCAAACATGCCTAAATGAAATACTTGGATAATAAAATAAAGTGAGATGTTATTCATGAAGTAATCTAGATATCTATCATTTCAATGTACTTATAATTATAATACCATTTTAGGAATAAACCAAGTGGTACCTTTCATAGCTCTACCCTTCAACTTAACTAAGCATTCAATAGCCTCTATTCCCTTAATCCCCTCAATAATTATTATTTTAAGAATGTATTCTAACTCTTCTTTTGGATTTTTTAAGGTTTATACTCTTTAATATCAAATTTTCCTTCTTCACCACCCATGGTTAATATGTATCATATAAGTTGATAGCCCATCTAATATTCTCCTCATTTCCTAGGAATATCATACACACATTTCAAATCTAGTGTAGTTGTCTAAATTGTTTCTTGTATCCTTGCAATACCCTTAGGAAAAAAAATTCATGTTAGCTAATGTATTTTTCTTATTATTATATTTAATGCACATCTATAAGAAAACTTGTACTTGAGCCTATGGTTTTATTTTCCTTCTCAAATTTTTATCATGTATCCCCTTCCATTCATAGAATATTTCCCACTCTCTTCATCTCTTTCCTTGATAATACTTGGAATATATTTCTTCCCATATTTGATAGTGGTGTATATATTTTCTCTACCACCATGTATGGCCTCTCATTCAAACAAACATAGACTCAAAATAAACATGTGGCTCATATCCATAGGCATGATATTACATGTTATATCACTATATGTTTGAATTTAAAATTTATTTCTCCTTTACCATAATTTGGGGTTCCATCCACAACCAATAAATCTAATGTGGATTTGGATGTGCAATTTTTTTCAAACCAAAATTTCCAACATATCCACTAGAACTAAATCATTAGTGCTCTTGCCATAAAAAATAATCATGTAATATTTCTCCATGGACTTACAAATAATTCAAAAGAGGCTTCTTCTCTAAATTAGTTTTTTGATCTCCTACAGTTTTAACAAAACTCTCTTCATCATGATGGCTTCTTTTTTTAGCTTTTTGTTATGTGAATTAATTGACTCCTCATCAACCTCTAAAATGAAAACATCAATTACCTTTTCCCTAGACATTTCATTGGACTCTGAGAGCACTCAAAATATTTGTAAACCTTTTTGTCATAATGGAAACAAACTCCCATAAATCCTCTAATTCCAAATCTATAACCATCTCTCCCTTATAGTAATTATTCTTTCATGTTCATAACTTTGGTCTTGATAAATATTAGTTATTTTTTGCATTTATTTATCTCTTTTAACACAAGCTTTTCTTGTTTTCTATGCAAAATATTGCACCCCTTCCTTTATCATATTAAAGAAAAAATGATTAAATTCCTCTACAATGTAATTCCTCAACTCATATTAATTATTTAATGTCAACTCATTCACAAAACTTGCCACCTTCTCATAATCCATCTCATGGAGGCCTAATATGAACACAATTTTGTAATACTCCTCGATATAGACATCCTTTATAGTCATCTCCTTTTTGTCTCAAGTGATGAGTCCAATTAATGGCTCAATTTTGATAGGGTTTTCATACATTTGTTGTTGATACTATAGACTTTGGAACTTGGTTATTGACACTCTCCATGTTATTTCCCTAGATTTATGAACCTTGGGCATGAACTTACCCTTGTGACTTTTAATGATATTCACATGCTATATGGATTATCTATGTTAATTTTACATGTGGTTGAATGGATGTTACTTTAAGTAATTATGGATATGCAATTGTTTTGTGTGTGCTAATGTCATTATGCAGGTTTATATTAAGGTGTTGATATAAATGAAACCTACAAAGTAGAAGGATTTCTTGCTATTTGGTTGGTTGCTAAGGAAGTCAAAATATGGTCATTAAAAGGTCAACGGAGGGAGAACTCTCAATGGAGGGAAACTTCCAATGGAGGGAAATTCTTAGCTTGTATGGAAGTTGTAACTACCTTTTAAATGATCATGTTTGTTAGTTGAGAGAATCTAGGAAGTGTTGTTGTGTTGGATCCTCATTGAGACAAATCTACTTTGACTAAATCTGGAGCATGCATAACTTCCTCCGTCCCTTTTCAATGTTTTCAAAAAATGGCATCCTCTTATTTTGTTGGAGTTGACTACCTAGTTAGTTAGGGTTAATTAGAAGTTTTTCCATCTATAAATAATGGTCAAATGCCCCTTTTCACAAAGTTGGATGTTCTAAGATTGTACTTGCATTTTTAGTTTAAGTAATACAGTCATATTGTTGATATGTTGTAATCATGTTTTCAAGGAATAAAATGATATTTTGATTTCCTACATTTGAGTTAGCTTAGGGAAGACTCATTCAAGGGGGCCCACTTGGTGAGAATTTCATCCATTTAGTTTAATAGTTATTTTTTTGTTCAGTAACTAGTTTCAGTTTCAACAGTTGTCTGTTTCTACAGCCATTGGAACTTTGTTCTGTGACTGTTCTTGCAGCCAAGGCAGACAGAGTAGTTTCTTGTCTGTTTGCTAAGATTTCTATTTCTTTCATCCATTTCCAGTTCATTTGTTGATGCTTAGTGTAGTTTTTGATTCATGCTTAGTGCTTATGTTAGTTTCTTTCCAACATTTTATTTTCAATATTGTTTCTTTTCTAGTTTAAGAATGACTACAGTGGAATCCTAATGCACGTAAAGTGCTGACCCATTTCAATTTTATGTCCCTGGGTTGACAACAAAATGCACCTCTATGATGAGAAAGATAACTGGTTAGTGTAGATGTCTAATACCTAAGTAACAACTCTAAGGGCTTAGTTATTGAACCATTAGAGGAGGCCAACATTTTTGGCATTGTTGCATGGGATGGTGTCAAACTAGGAAGTTATTTGGAGTCATTTCTAGTTTCTTTCTTGCTTTAGTATCTCTAAATTTTGTTCTTAGCATACCCTTCATTTGAGAAAAGTAATGATTTGTTATTCTTTCACCAATTCTTTGTGTGAGTTGGCTGATACTGAGTTAATACCGCATGCATAGAGGTGGAAGAAGAGATGCTCATGGGATATTCCTTCCTAATGACCCTAATCCTAATAATTAGCTAGTTGAGTTTCAAAATCTACCCCTTGGCCCATCTAGGAGTGATTTTTCTCAGGCTCTAGAAAGGACCTGACCCATTGCCTTGATATTTTCAGGTGCACTGAAAAAGTGTGTTACTTATTAAAGACCAATAAATATCTAAATCTCAATTCCCCGAAAGGTAGATAATCCTGCATAATAAAATCAAACTCAATGGCAAATATGTTTTCTACTGTTGTAGGCCTGAAATCTATTTTTACCTGTGATGCAATTTTTGAATCTAAACGTGCTTCACCTAGTGCACGTTGGCTTTCCTTACTTCGTTTCATCAACTCATCATAAATATCAAGGCTATTCCTAGACCGTGCAATGATTACATATACCCGAGCCATAAGAATTTGATCTCTAATCAATTTAATTGTGGAATCTAAATTGTCATTCTCATACTCACGTCTCCAAATGCTGTATTTTCCCAGATATGCTGAATCCACTGCTTTAAATCTTATAATAGCTGAGTTTTCAAGGTTAATTATTTCTTCTTCAGCCTGACGAATGAGCTCATTCGCTCTTTTCTCTCTTCTTTGCTGTCGCAATTTCTGCACACAAAGAACTTCCAGTAATTATAATAAAGGGACATGCATCCAAAACATAATCCAATGTGGACAAGTTTGAACAAATTTATAAAAAAACAATCCCACAAGAAAAATGGAAGCGCAAACCAAAAGTGGCTGAGCGATTTAGATTTTCACTTTCGAAAGAGAACTACCAAGGTCAAAACCTTGGACGAACAATGTTTAATATTTTAATATGTAAGTCACATCTTGCATGGAAACTATGTAACAGAAACAGGGCAGAATAATATTATTTACCTGTCGCTAAGGCTTTGCAGGACTGTCTCCAATTGAATAGTCTGCATTAACCATTATTCTTGATTAAGCCTAACTTGATGTACAATAAAGAAGCAACTGACAACAATACAGAACCCACCATAGAGTCAACCAATACAATAAGTAACTTCAAAATGTTATATCAAACTTACTACCAATATCATTAGCCAATGATTCATTTTTTAGTGTATTTTCCTGCTCTAGTGAGTTCTGTATAACACCCTCTGGATTTTGTTCCACTTCCTTCTTAGAGTAGACACCACTTTGTCCAGAGATGGTATCTTGTTCGTCATGTTTAGTTCTTTGCCTCTGCTATTGGTAAATGGTCAGATACAAATATTGTCCTTGTTGGCATCAATCCTGACCCTTTACATTATGCTAACTATTCCCAAATGATCAAAAGTGCAGTTGTTCGAGGTAATAGTAAAAGAGATCGCATTACAATCTTCAACACTCTAATACCTGAAAAGATTCTGTCTCCCCAATGTTTATTAGATCAGTTGGCTTCTCCCATGCCCATGAAGAAGACAAATCTTTTTGGCTAACACGATTTAGGTTCAATGGTCCAAAGTCATCATCTGTATGTGCTTTAATGACCTCAATCACCTATTCAACAAATATAATTTCTTAGTGTATGACCTCACATAGGATTACAACTACAAATAACAAGATAAATTTGTATACTCACCTTATTGGGAAAGAGATCTTCTATCTATTCTTTGACAGTCAACTTCTAACAGTCTCAAAACATTTTAAATTCAAACCATTAGGATTAACCCCAGTAATGAGAACAAATTGGCACACACTGACCCATTACATTTTCAGACAACAACAGAAGACCCGTTTCGTTGACTTAAACAGAAATAAAATACTTGCAGAGTATTTTATGTCTGTTGAGCTATACTAATAACACCACATTAAGCAAAGATGAAAAGATAAATTATAAAGAAATGCTTGAATCATTTGCTTTCACATTGGCACAATTTATCAATTAAGTAAACCTGGTAATTTATTCTAACTAAAAAATGGTCTTTAGTGAGGCTTGTTTAGGGTTTCAGGAAGGGGAAATACAAATTTATTTTGATGATTAACATATAGTATTATAGAAAACATTAAAAATATGACAAGTAGTTACCACCAAAAGAAACACAAAGAGAATAACACATAATGAGGCTCATTTAGGGTTTCAGAAAGGTGCAAATAAGTTGTTCAGTGATTTACACATAGAAATAGAACAATCTAATATAAAGTGTAACCTTTAAAAATAAAAAGACTTCCCTCTGATATGTTTTAGAAAGAGGAAATACATTTGTCATGATGATAACAGAAAGAATTATAGAAAACATTAAAAATATTACAAAGAGTTACCACTAAATGAATGAGATAATATAATGAGAAAAAAATAAAGCATACTTTGGCTTGTTTAGGGTTTTTAGAAAGGGCCAAAGGATTGCAAATAGCATTTAATGACAAATAGATAAACCCAAGAACTCTACAAAATGTAGGGACTCTACCAACCCCCATACGAATCTTCTAATTGCTGCAGGATATCATAATGATTCAGGGTCATGAACAGTTCAATTCTCGCAATAGTGAAACTCATTGAGAATTTAAACCCAAAAAAAAAAGGATTAATAGGAAAAAAAATAGAAAAAGATAAAACCAGGGGAAAAACAAGGGAAAAGCAATGATGACCTCCGAGGAAGCGTTACTCTCTTCTATCTCCCCAAACACATAGCCATCCATCTCAGGCAACCATAGAATCAGTGGCTTTTGCCCTTGGAAATCTGCAAACACACCTAGCCATTTCCTTCCTCAAACTTGTTTAGTTCAGAATGAAGGATAGTAGTCAAAGTGTATAGGAAATGTAGACATTACCAGGCGTGAGAACGTGTGATGAAAAGAATCGGTCTGCAATTGTATATTCACTCAAGGATAAGGACAGTAGCCAAGTAACATATGATGAAATTAAAGGGGAGTGTTGGAAGTAATTTCTCCCAAGGATAAGGTGTGACTCATTCCATTTATGAAGATAAGATATGGAATCTGACTCACTCACCACTTTACCATATTTTATATGTTAATGCTGTTACTTTCCACATAAGAAGTTCTTATCTTATCTTCACCACCTTGAGCACTATTTACAGTGATGAACTACCTTTCTGCAACTATAAATAAGGTTTCCTAGAGTTGTAGAGATTATCAGATAGTAATCTGATCATAGATATTAGAACTCTGCAGAATTATGTATATGTCTATGTAATCATGATTAGTCTTGGTGTATATAAGATTGCAGCAGCAATATGATAGTTTATATGATGTTGTAGTAGCAACCTGGTCATTAGTTAAATTCTGTTATGCTCAATATAGATTCTTATTATGCTTCCATCTGTTGTAGTTGTTTATTCTGTTTGTTGTATCTCCCTCCGATCCTTCATATAGTTCAGTTGGCAGGAACTAATAAATTAAGACTAAAATCGCCGAGGTGCATGAACAATAAGCCAAAACCCTTGCATCATATAAATTTCTGCCTTAGTAAGCTAAGAAGCATCAAGATATTGGAAGGAAGTTGTGGTGCATTTGTCAGTCAGGGTTAGTTTTACATATTTCAACTTGAACTGGAGTTTAACTATTAGTTTTTTTTTTTCTTATAAGCTTTCTAATACTAGGGTTTCAGTCAAAAGCTAAATGAGCATATTATTCCTCTATGATTAAAGTAATTTAAAACAATTTGTAAAACACATCTCGCATTCTATCATCCCGTATCAATTTTTAAAGGGGATCTTTAACAAATGCTTCAGATTATTCATATTTGGAAAACTGAAACAATACATCCTCAAAAATGTCATATATAGAAACCTAAGCTATACAATATCAAAATGTAGCTTATTTTTTAGAATAAGAAAAATACATTTTCATATTTACAATGTCCTGCAGTTAAAATTATCACTGCATAAAAGAAGAGCCATTATTTCAAGCATGTCAACATCGTCCCTTATCGGGGTGTAATGGAAACAACTCTAATGCTGTTATATGAGACAGATCTACAGATGAATTCCCAACAGCACCCCTATTCTCTCCTTCTACCTGCATCTTAATATATAATGTTCAGAAATCTACCACAATCTTATTCATAAAACACAGAGTCTGCAAGAAAAGACAGAATATTTAGAACTGTCAGAAGGCCATTTTGACAATAGAAATAGTGAAGGCCGTTGGGAGACTGAAATACACAGTTTTTTAGGGTTAGAACTAAAAACAAAGAAAACAAAAAACACATGAAACCCTAGCTGACCATGTAGTAAACACTACTTACATTTGTTATTCAGTCTCTCTCTCCTCTCATTTTGAAAGCAATAGAACACATTCCTGCAATCCACTGTGCCGTAAGCTTTAAGCTGAGAAGTAATGTCGTTTATATGGTGAAAGAAGGGTTTTCTGGTTCCACTCATGAAAATGGAATCCGATATTCTCTTTTGGTCATAAGTTTCCCTCCATATTTTGCAAACACGTCTATTGTTTGTGCTCTCCCCAACATTAGCTGAAGAAAACAAAAATGAAAAATATTCTACTAGAATAAACATTATCATTCCAAAAGGGAAAACTAGATTCTCTTAATAAAATATTCGCTTATCTTGAGCATATCTTCAATCCAATTACGCTCTTAGGGCCTTGAAATTCAAAACTTACAAGAGTTCCCTAAGAGCATAATTGGATCTGCTCAAGGTAAGCGAATATTTTATTAAAAGAATTTTTTTTCCCCTTTTGGGATGATGATGTTTATTCTAGTAAATATTTTATTAATTTTGTTTTCTTTAGATTCTAGATCTGCTAATGTTGCAGAGAGCACAAGCAATAGACGTGTTTGCAAAATATGGAGGGCAACTTCTGACCAAAAGAAAATATTGGATTCCATTTTCCAGAAAACACTCCTTTCACCAAATAAACAGACATTACTGCTCAGCTGAAAACTTATGGTGCAATGGATTGTAGGAATGTGTTCTATTGGTTTCAAAATGAGAGGAGAGAATGACATTTATGCTCAGCTAAAAGCTTACAGTGCAGTGGATTGCAGGAATGTGTTCTATTGGTTTCAAAATGAGAGGAGGGAATGACTGAATAACAAAAGTAGTGTTTACTGCATGGCCGGCTAGGTTTTTATGTGTTTGTTGTTTTCTTTATTTTGAGTTCTAACCATAAAAGACTGTATTTCAGCTTCCCAGCGGCCTTCACTATTTCTATGGCCAAAATGACCTTCTGACGTTTCTAAATATTCTGTCTTTTCTTGCAAATGTTGTGTTTTATGAATAAGATTGTGGTAGATTTCTGAACATCATATATTAATATGCAGGTAGAAGGAGAGAATAGCACTACTGTTGAGAATTCATCAGAAGATCCATCTCATATAACAACATCAGAGTTGTTTCCCTTACACCCCGATAAGGGAGGATGTTGACATTTTTGAAATAATGGCTTGTCTTTTATGCAGTGATAATTTTAACAGCAAAGACATTTTAAATATGAAAAATGTATTTTTCTTATTCTTCAAAATAAGCTACATTTTTATATTAAGTAGTGCAAGTTTCTATATATGACATTTTTAAGGATGTACTGTTTCAGTTTTCCAAATATGAATAATCTCAAGCATTTATTAAGATCCCCTTTAAGAATTGATACGGGATGATAGAATGTGAGATGTGTTTTAAAAATTGTTTTAAATTATTTCGATCATAGAAGAATAATATGCTCATTTAGCTTCTGACTGAAACCTAATATTAGAAAGATTACAAGAGAAAAAAAAAAAAAAAAACTAACAGTTAAACTCCAGTTTAGGTTGAAAAGAGTAAAACTAACCCTGACTGACAAATACACTCTAACTTCGTTCCAATATCTTGATACTGCTTAGCTTATTAAGGCGGAAATTTATATGATGCGAGGGTTTTGGCTTATTGTTCATGCACCTCAGCAATTTTAGTCTTTATTTATTTAGCCGATAGGCTATATTATGTATTAGGTTTCAGCCTGAATATTGTCTCACGCCGGAAAGAGAGTCATTTGAAAGTTGTCTTATGCCGGAAACAGAGTTGCCGTTAAACATTCCTAGCCTGATGCCTGAAAACATAGTTTAAGGCGACCTGTCAAAGCGTATCGACGGCTATCTTGCGTTCGTATCAATGCAAGACGATTAAACGAATCTCAGCCGTTTTTTTCCATTTAGTTTTGGCCGCTTTCCCCTCCGCGCGGAATAAATAGCCTAAGTAGGCCTATTTTCTTGACATCGAAACATTGCCGGGCGGAATACATTTTCTCCTTGTTTATCAAAATTTATGACGTGTGAGTAAAGGAAATTATAGTTAGTTTAGGTGTAAGAGTCGTCCTACGTTGATAATCACGTATTACTTCGTAGCATGTGCTGGAAGACAACCGCCCTTTATCATCTCCTAGCACATTCATTAACCGCCTCCATACTATGAAGTTGATCACCGCCTACGATTATAACCACCGTTCTGCCTGCAATTTAAACGCGTCCATTGACCACCGTTCTGCCTGCAATTTGAATGCACGGAAGCAACAGAAGCAGCAGCAACGAAAGAACGATTGATTTCTTAATTCGATATCTCAAGGTACGTTGAACACTCCGTATTGTTTTTTAACTGGAGTTCAGGTATAGCGAATAATACAATTGTTCAGCATGACAGTCTCCCTGTGGTTGATGTGATAGTCTTTTCAAGTGTAGGCACTCTTCATTTCTGTCAAAAACAATAAGATATAAATTTGGATCCCTGATTTTAAGCATGCAATAGCCAAACAGTTTTACACGGTAGGCATTGCATTTCCTATTTGCTGAAATTAAAACCATGCTTGAAAATTTGTGATATTGAATTTGTGAAGTATGAAAAATATAATTGATTTTAAGTGTGTGACTTGATTACAACAATAAACTATGGAGGTTGCTATCATTACAAATATGTCAAAACATGTTGATGCTAAATTCCTCAAACCCTTAGTTGAGATTTTCAGTTGTTCACATGATCATTTTTCTATGCAGTAGAGTTTTCTACAGTTAAAAGTTTGAAAAAAATTTAATGCTTAGTTTATAAAGTTTGTATCCCCGAATTCAGATCTGAGGTATATATAAGTTAAATTGAAAATTCCTATTGTTCTCACAAGGGGGCCCCATACGCCCAGGAGGCGTGCTGTCTTTTCTGTGACCTAAATGATGTTTAACTTTTTGTTTTAGTATCTTTACCCTACTAATTATAACACTTATACCATACTATATTTCTGAAGATTACAAGCATTGTCTTCCTGGGTTTCAAGATTAGAATAATTGTGTATTTGGAAGCTAAGCTTTATAATTTCCATATGGAGAATTGAGAATTTATTTCAGTATTTATTGAGATGGAGATTCTTACCAATGAAGAACATTCTCCTTTACAGTGTATTTTTTCTTCCTTTTATATCAGATTTGTTTCCCTAATGTGTTTTAATATCATGCAATCCTGAAGAAAATTCTACAGATGAGGATGAGGATGGATGATCTTAGTACAATAATAGGATATAACTTATCAGGGTTTTGGGGAAATTGCAAAGTGCTTTGTTGACTATTTTAACTTCAAATGTCTTAGATGGATCTTTTAAAATAAAAAATGGCATGTAACTTTTCAAATACTATCACAACTAATGGAGCTCAAGAAAATATTGTTCACTCTCCTTTTGTACCACTTTTGGATTTGAGAGAAAATTATCCGCTACAGAACATATTGTAAATTTTCATGCAAAGATCACCAAAGTAGATGTTTTTTAATTTTTCTTTTTATTTCTTTTAACTCTCCTAAACCAGTTTTTAATAGAAGAGAAGAACATCTATCTAATTAATAGAACATATTTGAACATCTAAAGGATGTTGCCCAATATTGAGGGATTTTTTCCTTTTTTCTGGCATAAATCAGCTCTTACTAATCTAAATTAATTTAAGAAATGCAAAGTACTTTCTAGAACATAACAAGTGGTGTGGATGCCCCTAAAAAATGGCAAGGCTTTTGGCTCAAAATGTAAAATACTATTTAAGGTATCAGTAAATATAATGATTGAGTATCAGAAACAATGGTATCATTCTTACAAGCACCATGTGTTACAGAATCCAAATAGCACATCAAATATCAAAAGCACTACATTAAATGTAAAAAATCTGCCATAGTATTGTTCATGAACCCTGAACTTGTACTCGTGCACATACCTGAACCAGCAACTTATACTTCAAGTAATAGCAGCATCTTCTCAATACTTCTTGAACAAAAAAATACTGTAAAGGAGGAGGAGAAGATGAACTAACCTGAGGAGGAGGAGATATGGAAAGTAAGGAGGAGAAGGAAAATACAGCTTGCTGAGAATTCCTTTCGAGCCATTGTCAGACGGTGCATTGGGAAAGCTTTGCAGCCTATGTAGCACATCAACAAACACAAATAAACTGCTCAAGCTACATAAGATGAGAGCAACGAGCGCAAATAAATAGAGAGAAGGGCCACTGACCAAAGGCATGTGATTAGTGAATGACACTCTTCAACTAAAGATATGCATTAAATGCTGATACATACTAGCTCTTACACTAGAAGGTGTAAGGATCACGCCGATAGAAAAAGTAATTTTAAGTTTATATTTTGGAAAGTACAATTCATTTGTGAATATTGATCGTTTCTAAAATGAACATATTCTAAAAATGATCTTTTATTGTTCTCGTTTTTCCATTTAATATGGTGGATTAGAAGCGTCTCTTGCTACAGGAATAAGATTAGAGGAGCATATTTATACTAAATATAAATGTCCTACAATAAATGTTTATCTCACCACAAACACAAGTGTTCTAGCAGGGAATCTTGATTATCTTACTCAAACCTTTGCATAATCTCATCCTACTGAAACAGAACCGAAAGGACTACACACTGTTATTTCCAATGAATCCCAGTTACATGAAACAGGTTTATGAAGATTATATGTGATGCGATCCTCGTGATACCCTACCCAATAGATGTCAGATTCTTATTACATTTCAAATAACTCTCTGACACGAAATAATTGGATTTCAAAGCTTTTTAAATCAGGATGACTGTTAAATTATAAGATCAGAAGTAAATGCACAGAAGATTAAAGCAGAATCAGACAAATAACACAGCATGTACCCTGGGAAAACCCTCCTCTTGAGGGAGAAAAACCCAGCAACAAAGATCTCTCTTATTATTCGATGCAACAGTGGTAGATTTACAACTTACAATGAGGTCTAACACAAGACCAATGACAGTAGTCAAGCAATAAGGAGTGACAGATTGTATACTCTAGATTTCACCTGAGAACAATACACAGAAGGTCTTCAATCGAACTGGAGAATGCGCATATGAGACACAGAGTTCACACTGATCACTGGTATATGAGCGCTCGGATCTACACAGCTCTTTGATGTAGCTTGCATTTGTTCAGATCGCAGTTCACTGTTATGTTTCCCTTTGACAATGGCGAACTTCAATGATCGCTTCTTATTCGCACTTGACTGTGATTTGCTTGTTCTCAGAAGTGTTCGCACTTTTGACAATATCGCCGAACCTGGGATACCTCTGTCAAGTTCGCATCTGTCAGAATCTCAATGCTACATTCGCCTTTTATGATGGACGATATCCTCTAGATCACAGTAGTGTTGCACTTGACTAAGTCGGACGGTGGAAGAACAATCGAAGAAGAATGTATATCCGGAATGAACAACTTGAAGTCGAATATATACAAGACCATTATGTGTCGGCCTCAATACAATATGAAAATCCTTTTACAAATGTCGGCCTTTAATAAATAACCAAATAACTTTTATGTCGGCCAGATTATAAGGCACGGAATAATGAGTATTAAATGAATAGCCAAAGGCTACATTCAGTTTAATACTTTCTCAACGGATATGAGCTGGAAGGATCACCCGACGCTGTTTAAAAACATTAACAATGACTGTCTACACAAACTTTGTATTTTGTAATTTGGCTGGCCAGTTGGTATGGTAACATACTGTTAGCTCTTTTCAGAAGAAAATAGTCTATTACCTTCTGGAGGAGGAGTTTAGTTTATTTTTTCTAACTGCTTTATATCCTATGCTAATTATATGGGTGATGGATCTCTGATTTACCGACGGAACCTTATCTTCGCAGGAAATGGAGGGTACTTTGGCATTCTCATTTCCTCTAGCAGAGAAACGTCAAGCTTTCATTGCGATTTGTCTCTACTTCTCTATAACATATGGAAGGATCTGCAAATCAAAAGAGAATGAAAATATAGATGCCGCTACATTTCCTTTGCTTTTTCTTGGGCAGCACAACTCTACTTTATTTTTCCTTCCTTTTTAGCATGATGGACATTTGACGACATCTTTCTCTAGCGCCATATCTGTATTGAAATCGATAAAATGAAGTATAACAGTATTGAGGTTTATTTATATGCATATTTGAAAGAGATGTGGACCCACTTTATCTGTCTCATAATAATCCATGACCCCGCATGCCCTGTGCTCTTGTAACACATAGTGGATCCATGTTTTCAGTCACTTCTCAGTTTTCTTAGCTTGTTGAGGTATTTTTAATTATGAATTCAAATAGGCACAATACTATTATTGTCCCATGAATGTTCCAGGCCTTCTTTCTTCCTTCATCTATGCTTGTTGGAATTTAAACTATAGTCTTCAACGCATCACTCCTCTAAAGTAAAATCCCGAAGGGAAAATTAAAGAAAGAATTCGATTGTAGTTTATAAGAGTGGCTGGTAGAATAAATGGAGATATCCATAAATGGAGATATCCTTGGGATGAAGACATTCATTGGATGGGCTGCAGGTTACATTCTCATTGAGGTCTTTCATGCTACTCTTGCCCACTAAGCAATTTCAATGTAGACATCTGGCTAATCTCTTGCCCAAATTTGTGTTCCCTTTAAATCATTTTTTTGTCATTTTAACTCTGCTTCATTTTAGAAGAAGCCCTTCTTGAAGTTTGTTTGCATCTTTTTATTATTATTATGTTCTTTCATTTCATAAAATTTCACAATATTCTCATTCTAAAGATTTGATTTCTACCATTTTCTTATGATAAAACTGAACAATTGACAATTCAGTGGTATAAATATGATTTCAATGTAGCTGACAAAATTGAGTAGTAGAATGTGTTGTGCTCAAAGAAGTTATTTATAGCATGTGAATAAAGCTCAAGCTAATCTTTGTTTATTCCATAGGGTAATTTACCACTACAACCATAAAATATATTTTGTTCAAAGAAGTCATTTTCATCATGTGTAATTCATCTATCCTTTTACAAAGAGTTGTTTCTCCAAATTGAAATGATGATTCAATTTATGTCTTTTTTATCATTTTAACTCTGCTTCAAAATAAAAAAACTTCAAATTTCCAAGTACCTATATAATTCTATCAATGTATTCCTTGCACCTCCTCAGGGTACAAGTGCTAGTTTATATAAGAATAGGAATATAATGAAATGGAATATAATAAAATATCAGTGTATTCCTTGCACCTCCTCTGGGTGCAAGTGCTAGTTTATATAAGAATAGGAATATAATGAAATGGAATATAATAAAATATCACACCTAGATTCAGCTAAGGAGGAGGTCATGTCCTTGCTGTAGTAAATAAGACTAATCTTGAGGTTCAAGTGAAGAAATGATTATAATTCTGGTTGATGGAAGAGGAAGAAGTGAAGCCTTTGAGGAAAGGCTAATCTTTCAATCCGCTAAATAATTTATTGTTTCCTCTTCCAAAAACCTAGTACAGCGGAATGGTCAGCGGTCCCGGCGACCCGCCCTTTTCCATAATATTTGCGCGAATTTGTTCGTTATTCGAATCGAATGCGAAGCAGTAGAGCGTTGGTTTTAAGAGAAAAACGGTTCATCGTTCTGTTCGCATTTCGGTTATTCAATACGAATTTCACCCGCGTTAGTATAGTGCCAAGAACCCGCATTCCGCCGATTCCATCGCCTTCACCAAGTCTCCGGATTGTTTAAAATGCCCCATGTCGTTCTGAATTTAAATGATATTACCCATGCCATCAGCGCAAAATGCAGCGATTCCATAAAGGATTTGGGGTAGTTTTGAATGCAAAACCCGCGCTTCCCAACGCAAATCTGCCACCGTTCATGTCCCATCGCCCGAACGCCTGGCTGGAGCACCGGTTTCGGGAACACTGAAGGGTCTGAGTTCCCGTTCGACCGTCCTGTTCTGGCAGCGCCTGGTTTTCAGCCGGGCGTATCCAAACAACCGTCGAACGGATAAATGATGAGAACAGTCCATCCACCGAAGTTTATTAGGTTCAACGTAATTTATGCACTATCGTTTCCATGAAGTTCAGCAAACGAGGAGATAAGATTGACACCGATAATGAGAATGGAAAAAAAGACGAGCGATTGACACTGATAATGAGAATGGAAAAAAAGACAAGGTTGCTGGAGGAATTCAAATAATTATAAAGTTGTTTATTTTGAGAGAAAAATGAATAATTAAATAATAGAGGTACTATTTAATTATAAAAGACATGTGAGAAGTTGATCTTTTTGTTAAATAATAATTTAATTGAAAAGTGGGGAGGAAATGGCAAATTAGTAAGCAATTAAATAAATAAAATTTATTTAATTTGTCAAAAGAGGAAATATAAAGATAGAAATGAATTAACTAGGAGTTGTGGTTACTAAATCTGCAAATATTTCAACCTCAATGAACATGAGTAATAATGCCAAATCAAATACAACAAATCAAGCATCCATATAAGATATTGAATCATGCTAAATAAACAAAGTGATAAAATACCAAAAAAGACTAAGCATGCTCAAACCTATCCCATAGTGGATTGGTGCTATTGTGGAAAATAGCCCTTTCCCAACCCTTGATAATGCCAAATATGATGATGCAATGGACAAAATCAGTTCTCAAATGAAGAGAGTGACTTTGCATAAACTTTGTAGATGAAATGCTAAGATTGTGGAGGATTTGATTAATGGAGATGATCTCTATTTAAAGATTCTCAAGTTGAAAGAATGTTTATGAGAGAGCAATGTGGGATCAAAAACAAGCCAATGAAAGAGATGCCACTTGTCAACTTGTGATAGGAGGAGGGATGAGCACATTTTGGTCAATGTGCCAAAGAGAGGGAGATTTCAAATTTGAATTTGAGAGTAAATGCTGAGTTTGACCTTTGCAAGGGACATGTAAGAGCTTATTAATTGCTTTGTTGGATGTACATGTCCACTTGTTTTTGAATTCAAACTTGAGGGAATATTCCTCAAAGATGCCATGTTGATGGAAAATGCTGATTTTATAAATGAATTAAAATGATTTATTGGTGCAAGTCAGAAAAGCTAGAGGATGTGATGGGTGGTTAGGTTAGGCTAATCAGGATTAGATTAGCTTAGGTGATGATTAGTTGATTTTGACCCATTTGACTTAAATATTTGGATTTATTTAAATAAAAAAGGGATGGAATATGCATTTGGAGATTTAATTAAATAAGGTTTGGTTTATTTAATTAAAAGGTTGATGTGAGACTTTGATTTGTTTAATTTAAATGAATAACCTTAGGAATGAAATTAATGAGTTTAATTTAATTAATGAATGGATGAAGGTGAACTAAGTTTACTTGATGAATGGACCTAATTAAATGCATGATGCTAATTTTTCATGTCTACATTTTGCCCCTCTTTGAAGCAATGCACTTGCTACGTTGGTTCAAAGAATAATCTTACTGTGATCAAATTTTAAAAAAATTATGATTTTTCAGATGCCCTAGTAGAAAGAAGTACACTGGTACATTGCCCCCTCAAGAGATCGAGCGAAAAGATTGAATTTGAGGGTTGATCTCGTGATAAAGAGGTTCAAAATGGATGGTTATGGATGATGACGCAAATGAGATGATTTTAAGATGCTTAGAATAACCAATCTATATTATCCTAAACAACTTAAATGATGATATGATGTGATGATGGATGAGATGGATGATGCGATATGCTATGATTATGTAAATGCATGATTTATGCATATGCTTAGACTAATAGATCTACATTATGATGATGATGCAAATGCAATGCATGTGAAATGATCGATGTTTCCTATTATGTATGATATGAATGATATGTGGTATGCTGACAGTTTTGTGGATCCAGGATGGATGCATTCATGACAATGATTAACTACTCATGACGTGATGTTAGTGCAAAAAGAAGAAATTAGATGATGACAAGATGTTCCAACAAGCCAACTTTATGAGAGATGATGATGATGATAGATGATGATTCGCTTGTCAAGGATTGGGATTTTAAAAGGGCTACTTACCTTATGTTTGATAACACACATAAGCACGATGCATCAAGGTATAAAGAACTAGGATGGTATTGTACTTAGTGTGATGAACTTTGACTCAAAAAATAGATAGGAGTATTCTTGTTCACACTTGACATACAAAAACCTTGCTAGGACATACCTAACAAAGCAAGTATTTGCCAAGTTATTTTACAAGAACGTCCAACAAGCACAACAAAAAAAAGATAATGATCATTGCCCCATTCCTATCTCTCTAAATCATTCATTCGAATATCATCAAGAGGTCCTTGGAATGAGCGCAATAAGATAAATCAAAAGAAAAGATCAAGTACACAAACAAGCCAATGTTCTTCATACCTTCAGCCAAAGCGATTTGTTTTGATAGGATAAGAGTCCAAGGTGATATCCAAAATGATGCCCATTGTCAGAATGATATATCCTAGGACATGTATTGTATAGGATGCTGATGGGTTGATAAGTTGATTGATAGGCTATTGATATATGGTTGACTGACATGTTTGTGAATGATCAAGAGTTTGATTTTGTTTTAATTGTTTTTTGTTTCGATTTTGATTTTATGATTGAAGATTGATTTTGCTGATTGTTGTGCTTGTAATGTGGATTTTTTTGCCAAAGGGTGAAGGTGACGATCAGTTTATTATGGATGATTGATTATCATGGGTGAAAGTGAAATGGGATGGATGGATTTTTTTAAAATATTTGGATGTTTTTGACATTTTTGGAATGTTTTGAGGCTATTTTTGGGTTTTTGAATTTTTCAAATGTTTTTATTTTGATTTTTCATATGTTTTGGGGTATTCTAAGATTTTATGGATGTTTTTGGATTTTGATGTGATTTTGGATGTTTCGGATTTTGTGTTTTTGGAATGTTTTCGATTTTGATGTTTTTCAAATGTTTTGGATTTTAATAAATTTTGGCCAATCAATAATGATTACCTTGGCTCTACATTTAAGCTCAAAGACGACGTAGTTCGGATTCCAATGTTTTTGATGTTTTCTATTTTTAATTTTTTTTTGGATTTTGATATGTTTTGAATGTTTTTGGATTTTTGGATTTTTTGATGTTTTTGGATTTTTCGCACGATTTTGACGATTTGGATATGGACATGCACGATGATATCAGTTATTTGTTTAGGATTTTGTTGAAGACCAAGCTAAGGTTGACTGATCAAATCGATGGATTGATGATGATGATGATGATAACATTGTTGAGGATACACAACAATGCAAGGATTTGATTGATCGGGATTGATGATGATAAGATTCTTGAGGATGCACAACAATGCAAGGATTGATTGATCAAGATTGATGATGATAACATTGTTGAGGATGCGCAAAAATGCAAGGATAGTGTGATGTAACACAATGATTGGGAAGGATATCCCAAGATTATGGATTGATTGGATTTGATTGATCAGGATTGATGAAGCTTGATTTGGAACAAAAGTTGTTTGAATGATTTGATGTGACATTGAAATGCAACTTAGATGCAACTGATAGTGATTACTTGGCTTGATGTTCGATGAAAGATGAAGCTTGATAATGAACATTTGCTTGTGAAAATATGCCATGGGCTAGTGATTTGGATTTTGGATGACAAATGCTTTGACCAATTTGGTTTCACGTTTTCCAATGTTTGGATTGCCACATAAGTTGTAGGATATAGATCAAGATTTATTCCGGAAGCAAGATGTAAATATCTACCCCCAGTGTCTAGCAATGTATGGAATGTCATGGATGGATGCTTGGATAGGTGTTTGGATGGATGGATATGGATAGTATGCAAAAGATGCCAAGGATTGTCTTGCAAGAAGATACAATGTTTAGATAAGGAATGCTCATTTGGATAATGCTTCATGGCTCAGATAATGCTGCATAGGATAGGATCAATGAAAACGGACCATGTCAAGATGTTTACCATAAACAAGTGTAAAGTGTGTGCCAAAATTTCATCAAGATCAAGATAACTTGGATGATGGATGCAGATGGATGAAAAAAATGGATTTGATAAATGGTTTATGGATGGATGGATTTATTACGGCTGAGATGGATGGGGTGCTAGATTTATTCTGGATGGGATGAGATGCTTCCTCTAGAGTGGCACACGTAAATGCTCAATTCTACACATGACGCTTGTTTGCTAGGTTTTCATCATGGTCTTTCCCAAAGCGCTGCCCATGCGGTTTTCACTAGAGGACGATTTTTTTCTCTTTACTATTTTTAATCCTTTTTCTGATTTTTTTGATTTTCATATTTTTTTAATTTTTTTAATTTTTCTGAAAGATTTTAACCTCATGCTGAATCACAAGGTGTCACTGATGTAGATACCCCTGTCATAATGTGCCATCGATAACCTGCGTGAAGAAGTTGCTTTGCTAAGATACGTGCACTTGAATGCAACTTTTGGGATTCTTGATCTACTTTATTGATATTGGGGTTAACTTTGTCTTTGTCTGTACATTATGATAGAGTGCCTTCAGAATCCTTATGATGCAGGGTTGTTGCCAATGCATGGTCAATAGAAGAACTGGATATCATTCATGGAGGCATGGATGGAGTGTGTTTAGGGATAAGAGATGGATTGGTTGATAGTTTGGAACCTTTGACTCTCCAAACTTGGGAAGATGAGCAATGATGGGTGGATATGGAAATGTGCATGGAATTAGGATGAAATTCTTGATACACTTTGTACATTGCTTGAAAAGCCTGCTTTTGCTTTTGTGGACCTCTTTGATGGATACTTTTCCCATTTTTATTTTTCCCCATAGTTTCTTTGATTGATGGAGTTTGATAGGGATGATCTTTCTTTATATTTTTTGGTATCCATTTGTATTTGATTTGTCTATTATGCTTCTTAGCTTCTTTTGCTTTGATAACGTTCTTCGTACTTTGATTCAAATATTTCTTTCAAAGTTGGTCCCAATTCATGGATGGGGTCATGGGTGGAAGAAGATTCATGATGTGACTAGTTGTAGTATCGACGTCAATTTCATCACAAGGATTCTTTGTGCTCCCTATGTTGACGTTTGCTTGAGATGAAGTTGCCCCCAGTATAGTGGTAGTAGTGTCATCATGCTTTGATTATGCTTATTCCAAGAGCTCTTGTTTAGAATGCATTCTTTGATAAATGACCATTGTAGATGAAATTATTTCAATTTATCGCTTTGCTGACTCTAGATTATACTGTTTTGTCTAACTTGTTTCCTTGAGTGGATAATGTTGGATATCTTTATTCATGATGTCCATAGTCTGAATTTTTGATGTATCTGATACTGTTGTTAACAACTATGTTTGATTGTATGAATCAATAACCTACTCTTTTTGTGTAATAATATTAGGAGTAAAGGAATCATGTTCTAAATGAAGATCATTTACGTGTCCATCTACAAAAATCATCTCATGGGTAGATGGAGGAGTTTGTGCATCTTGTATTGATAGGAGAGTGTCCATTAGGTCATTAGAGTATATTGGGGATACAAATTCTTGATCCTGAATAATTTTGGAATCACCTTTGACATGCTTTGGATCAAGTTCTTGACATGGGTTAATTTTAAAGGATGGATTTATTTCAAATGGTTCTTGGATGTCACCATTAGACATGGTAAGTGGTTCAATATCCTGAAGTGTCGAGTTCAGGGTTCCTTCAATATCTGTAACCATGAGGTCGAAGGAGGTCAACATGTCTTGAAAAGGACCCTTGCTAGACCTTAGTGAAAGATTTTGATCATGCTTTAGAATAAATTCTTGAGATATTCTCTCTAACTCATTAGGTGATGTAGAGACATTTTCAACATGGTCAATGCCTCATTGGATGAGGCGAAAACATCTTTATTGATGGATAGATCTTCATCATTGTTTTCAACAATTGTGGTGGAGGGATTTCCAATGTCTTCAACCATAGGGTCAAGTGATCTTGGCATTTCTTTGATTGGATCATTATTGGGTATTGTTGGTGGATTTTGATCATGATTGAAAAGTGACCCTTGATGTACATTGTTTTGATCATTGGATGAAGTAGACATAACTTCAAGATGCTCAGTGATGGTGATGAGCCTAAAATATGCTCATAATTTGATGTTATGATAAACTTTTAAATGACTTTATTTTTGCTATTTCACGGCTGTTTAAACTTTGTTGAAACCTTTTATGGGGATATCCTGTAGCAAGACACTTTTATATTCCTACAGCCTATTGTGTTGACTTGATTGCATTTATTGCCCTGTTGACTCCCGAAAATGGCTGGTATATCGTATACAGTTTTGAAATGGTGAAGTAGATTTAGAAATGTGTGATTAATGAATAGATATCGTGTATGTGCCGAATGCCTTTTCTTGCGCGTTTGTTACCTTTTATTTCGCAGGTTGTTGAAGAATGATTGAGTCAAGCGCAGCCGATCTCGGCCTTGGAGTAAAGTCCATTTCCTGCACGACTTTGAGGAAGCTCCGGCGAAGACTCTTTGACCGAAACTGATTTGGAAAGATTTTTAATGATAAGTCAATCTGGAAAGAGTGGAGCGCTAGATTCTCTTTGAATCGGGTTGAACACATAAATTCATTTATGAAGTTTGTTCCTTGATTCAGGGATACACTTTACTTCCACGTCTTTCTTTGATGAAGTTAGTTAGTTAGTTGTTCTTCTGTTTTAAAAATAAGATACTCCTCCTGCATGAGAGAGTAGAAGAGGATGAATAGAATGAGTAATAGATGATTTTTAGGGTAAGATAGAAACAGAGTAGCAAGTATCATGTAAGAATTAGTATGATAATGAAAGACAAAATCTATTTGACCAAAAGTAGAGTTCGTTGTTAGTTTTCACATCAACAAAATAATGTATTTCATTTTGTTTTCATGAATAAAGATCGATGAAGTTCTGAGTTCAGCATCTGTGTAATCAGTAGATGCTTGCTAAGGGGGCCCACTTAGTAAGCATCTATAGTTAATTAGTTAGATGTTCTTTTCTGCTGATATCCAGTTAGCTTTCATCTTTTGAAGTTTTTATGCAAACTCAGTCTTACACTGCTCCTGCAGCATAGAGAATCCATCCCCATGGTATTCCTGTAGCATAAGGCAGTTCATGGTTTGTGCCACTTCAGTACGTAGTTATTACGGTTCTGGTTTTTAATCAAGCATAGTTGAGTTAAAGAATTCTGCATTACCATTCTGTATCTTAGATAGAATTTCTTTCCAGTATGTATTTTTGCTAAGATTTGACCAAAGAAAATTTCTAGTGCATATATTTTGTTGTGCCATTTAAAGTCTACGTCCCCTGGTTTGACAAGTAAATGAACATCCACAGAGAGATATTAGTCACCTGTCAGAATTCCAATTCCTAGGAAAGTTTTACTGTGATATTCATATCCTTTTGTGAGTGCGAGCCATTTTTAGCGTCGTTGCTGAGGATGGCATCTAACTAGGAGTCTAACAAAGTCATTTTCAGCATTAGTTTAGTCTGTTAGTCAAAAAATTTCAAAATCTTTCAAGCCATTATCACCGTATTGCATGCATAGAAGAAGAAGAGATGCGGGAAGGTTCCTCCCTGAAAATCTGTTTATTGAACTACCATTTGACCCAGCTGCTATACGAACCTGAGGAAAACCCATTTGCTCTGCTATTCCAGCACCCAGACATGGAAAATAATCCACCTAATAATCCACCTCCTGCATTTGAGTTTCCCATTGTTCCCCAACAAGATACTGACAATCTTAAAGACATCCCCTCTTCCTTGCTTCCAAAGTTTTATGGCCTGGTCACAGAAGACCCAGAAACCTTTCTGTTTGAATTTGATGTCCTTTGTCGCAGTTATGACTACAACACAGACGCTCATAAACTGAAGCTATTTCCTTCCACTTTGAAGGAGGGAGCTCTCAGATGGTTCATGAGTCTGGGAAGAGCCGTTGTAAATAGTTGGGCAGCCATGCAGATGAAATTCCTTGAAAAGTATAAGGAATATTGTAAGAGTGCCAGCAAAGGTGATGACATATTCTGAATTCAGCAGAAGGAGGATGAAAGTCTGGAAGATTATATTTCAAGGTTTTTGTTTTCATTAAAAAGAAACTCAAACCATACTCTTAACGAGGACTCTCAGAAACTACTTTTTCTAAGGGGAATCAGTGATACCTATATTGACGCCCTAGACCTAATGGGAGGAGGTGATATAACTCAACTGCCTTGGGATGATATACAGAAGATATGTCTTAACTACTCTCGAGCAATAGTTAAGAAAGGTCGAGGTCATCATGCTTCAATGGGGAAGTCTTCTTCTAGTGGAGTTTCCCAGATGGAGATCACAAATCTGCTATCTAATTTCAAGTAGGACATCATTAATAATATGGCTACACAATTGGATACTATGCAAGCTCAGAAAAAACATGCAGACGCTGAGGTAGCTTTGGCTGAGTTCTGTCCATACTGTAGACAAAAGAAGCGTGATTTTAGATGCAAGATGGTGGCTAATATGGAAGCCAGACAACTGCCTACTGATTTCAAACCAGTGGAAGGTGATGATGATCAAGTGTTCTTTGTTGCACAAAGGAGGCCATGGGCCCAAAGGCAAGGTATGCCTCAAGACCCTTTAACTTTTGGTAATTCCTATTCTGGCTATAATAACCAATGGCAACAAGCATATGGACCACCACCACCATGGAATCCACCTCAACCAAGTTGGCCTAATTATCAAACCCCCACAGTGGCAATCTCCTCAAGGAGGTTGGCAGCAACCACAAGGTAAATGGACCCCACCTTCAGGAAATTGGAAACAAAATCCTCAATGGAGAGGTCCTCAACAATGGCAAAACCAATCTCTTGGGTTCCTGCAGCCTCCACAGCCACAACAACAGGCCCTTATGCCGCCTCCTGCAGCAACTACCACAAATCCTAGACCTCCAAAGCAAATGCCTATGCCTGCCCAGCCATTGCCTAATCCCAATAATAAGCAACAGCAGCAGCCTCAACAACTTGTGTATATTTCTGAAGCCAACCAATATCAAGCTTATGCCTTAAATGTTAATGACATCCATCTGAGGTCTGGAACTACTTTACCTGCTCCCAAACCACCTCTAATTACAAAAATATCTGATTCACCCCTTGAAGAATCTAATGCACCTGCTGTTTCCACTGAGCATATGCCTATACCCAATACAGTTTCTACGGAACCCGTTTTGCAAAAATAAGATAAACCACCTTTTCCTCAGAGGTTGAAAAGTACTGAATCTAAACTCATGGAAGAACCCACTTTTGACATTCTAGATCAGCTCAAAAATGTGCAAATTCAAATTCCTTTGTTTCAGGCTATTAAAGATGTTCCCATTTTTGGAAAAGCTATTAAAGAAGTCTGTTTGAAGAAGCCTGGACGAAAGAAAAAGGACCCCCAAACAATTCATGTCTTAGGGAAATTGGCTGATATAATGTTGGGAAATGTAGTCATTCCAAATTATATTGACCCTGGAAGCCCTGTAGTACAGATACATATAAATGACCAAGTTGTAAAAAATATTTTGATTGATTTAGGAGCTGTCATTAATGTAATGACAAAGCATACTATGGACTCCTTGAATATTTCAAACATTAGGTCTACACCCACAGTTCTGCAGCTTGCAGACAGCTCCACAGTCAAACCTAATGGGATGGTAGAAGATGTAATTGTCACTCTTGAATCTTGGGAGTATCCTGCTGATTTTACAATATTATCAGTTAAGGCAACTTTAGGAGGGTATCCAGTTATTCTTGGTAGGCCATGGTTAGCAACTGCTGATGCTTTTATAGGATGCCGTTCTAGAGATATGACCATTTCTGATGGGCAGTCCACAAAGAAATTGGCTTTGTATCCGCCTGCTAAACCTCAAGCAGATTTGTCCCAACCTGTTTGGCCAGATGTGGGAGAAGAAACTGAAGAAGCCAATTCTTTGGCTCAATTGATGATGCTTCAAAATGATCCATTCTCTCAACTTCAAAGTGAAGATGCTTTGCTTTTTCAAATTCTACAATTCAATCTTGATGCAGATAGTTTATCTAATCCAAGTGGCAGTCAGCATCAATGTTTCCTGCAGCAGCTAGATTCTGAGAGTTCATTGCCTAAAATTCTGACAATTTTTCATAACTTGCTTCCACAAGAGGTACAAACATTACCTGTTGATTCTATGAGTAATCTCATTAAGCAGATAGAATTGTCTCCAGATCATTGTTTGAATGTTAATAGCAAGTTGTCACATTCTCAAGAGGCTAACTTATTAAAAATGCTACAAGAACAACATAAAGCTTTTGCATGGGAATATGGGGACATGCAAGGAATAGATCCTCGAGTTTGTACTCATAGGATATATATCAAAGAAGATTGTTTACTAGTTAGAGAACCTCAGAGAAGAGTAAATCCAGCACTTAGAGAAATAGTGAAAATGAACTTCCGGGGTTAGCGTCTTTGGTTTTATTTACCTAATTTACGACGACCAATGGGTTTTCTCCATTAGTCATTGTCCCAAGAAAATGGAGAGTATGTGTAGATTACGAGAGAGAGTTGAACAATGCCACTAAAAAAGATCACTTTCCATTACTGCGTTGTGAATAAATACTAGATTCAGCATGCGGTAAAAGATATTTTCCTTCTTAGCAGATGGTTATAGCGGGTATGTCGGATAAAAAATTGCCCACGAAGATCAAGACTAGAACCACTTTACACATCCATGGGGACATTTGCTTATTAGGTCTTGCTGCGGCTTATGCAATGCACCAGCAATATTTCAGAGAGTAGTAATTAGTATATTTGCCGATATATCTCATGAATGTATGGAGATTTATATAGATGATTTCACTACATATGGAGTCACATTTGAAGAAGCACTGGTGAATTTAGAAAAAAGTATTAAAAATGTGTAGAAAGCAAAATTTGTCTCTAAACAGTGAAAAGTGCTTTCTAATGATGGAAGAAGGTATTGTTTTAGGTCATCATATTTCAAAGAATGGAATTCAGGTTGACCCTGCTAAAATTGAAGTTATTCAGAATTTACAAACTCCTGCAAAACAAAAAGATGTTAGAATTTTTCTTAGTCATGCAGGGTATTATAGAAGGTTTATAAAAGACTTTAGTAAAATTGCCAGTCCACTTTATGCTTTTTTAACAAAGGATTCCCAATTTAAGTGGACCGAGGCCTGCGAAAAATCCTTCCTGCAGCTAAAGGACTTGCTTACTAAAGCCCCTGTTCTTCAAGGTCCAAAATGGAACCTGCCTTTTCACATACATGCTGATGCATCTGATTTTGGCATAGGAGTAGTTTTAAGTCAAAAAATAAATTCAATTGAGCATGCTATCTACTTTATCAGCAAAAACCTTCAAGGTCCTGAGCTCAACTATACTGTTACAAAAAAGGAATTGCTTGCAGTAGTGTATGCTTTGAATAAATTTAGGAATTATGTCACAGGTTATCAGATATTCGTCCACACTGACCATGCAACAATCAAGTACTTGATGAACAAACCTGCCATTTCTGGTAGATTGGCACGATGGCTCCTGTTACAAGAATTTGATATCAAAATCATTGACAAACCAGGAAGAGCTAATGTTGTAGCTGACTTTTTATCAAGACTTCAATCATTATTTGAGAACAGCAGGGTCATTGATGATAGGTTCCCGGATGAACACTTGTTCTCCATTGTTGCACATACTCCATGGTATGTAGACATTGCCAATTATCTAGCAGCAAACAGAATACCAGCTCACTTTTCCCCAAAAGAAAAGAATTTGTTGATAGAGAAAAGTTTTAACTTTACCTGGATTACAAATTGCCTATTCTATATTGGCCCTGATCAAGTAATGCGAAGATGTGTAAGAGAAGATGAGACTTATGATATCTTGCATGCCTGCCATGATGAACCATGTGGGGGGAATTTTGCAGCAAAAAGAACAACAATGAAAGTTCTTACAACAGGGTATTACTAGCCAACATTACATAAGGATGTTGTGGCCTATACAAGGAAGTGTGACAGATGCCAGCGTATGGGAAGACCAACTAAGTCAGATGAAATGCCACTATATCCGTAGGTAATAGTCACCCCTTTTGATAAATGGGGGATGGATTTTGTGGGGCCAATTGATCCACCATCAAACGAAAAGTCATACATTCTAGTTTGCACAGATTATGTCACAAAATGGGTCGAGGTAAAAGCTATGACTAATGCCCGAGATAACAAAGTTGCTAAATTTTTGTATAAATAAAATTTCACCAGATTTGGAGTTCCCAGAGAGCTTGTAACTGATCAAGGAGCTCAGTTTACGTCAAATCTGATCATTGCACTTATGAATGACTATAAGATCAAACATAGGAAATCCAGCCCTTATCATCCTCAAGCCAATGGTCAGGCGGAGGTAACAAACAGAGAAATTGAAGCGATCCTCACAAAGACAGTGCAGATTCATAAGAAAGACTGGAGTAATAGACTTCCTGAAGTAGTTTGGGCTTACAGAACTACATGGAAAACAACAACTGGGTTTACACCTTTTGAGTTGCTCTATGGGAAAACAACTATGTTACCCATTGAATTTGAACATAAAACTTTGAGGACAGTTCTTGAACTCAACATGGACTTATCTGAAGCATAGAAGGACCGTCTCCTGTAGCTAAATACTTTGGACGAAATGAGAAAAGCCGCCCTGCAGCATACAGAAGTAATCCAACAGTAGAGAAAGAAATGGCATGATCAGCACATCAAAACCAGAAAATTTTCTGCTGGAGATTGGGCTCTGTTATATGATTCTAGGTACCAAGAAAACCATGGTAAACTCACAACACGTTGGCTTGGCCCCTATGAAGTTGAAAATATATTTGACAACGGAGCTGTGCAGCTGGTCACAATTGATCCAGTCCATTTCAAATTGCTCGTCAATGGCCACCGACTCCGACTGTACCATAAGCCAGTTTCCAAGGAAGACTTCATGAAGCAGTTCATTTAGGTTCCTCCCGCTACTCTTCCTGCAGCCGAAGGTTCTAGCCTTTCTCCTGCAGCGTTCCCGTAATTTTCAAAAAACATGCCCATAATAAAGGTTTTCTTTTTAAGAAAACCCTTTTTCTCCATTTTCATTTATCGCCCCCATCTCACTTCTTTACCTTCCATCCATCCATCCCATCCATCCATTTCATTTGTACATTTCATCCGCCCACATCACCCATCCACTTCATCCGTCCGCATCAACCTTAATTAAGATATCTTCTAACTTGTCAATTCATGCAGCGCCGTCATCTTTCTTCACACGTACGTGCAATTACTAAAGGTACGCCATATCTTTTCTTATCGCATATTTGATTTATTTCATTCTATTCAATTATTGCTGTGCATGTACCGGTCATTATCCCCCAAGTCTCTACCTGTTCTTTAGTACATGTGAGGACACATGTCATCCTTTAAGTAGGGGGCGGGGTAATCCTTCATTTGAAACCTATCTTTTCGCTGCTGCCATAACTGCAAAATAATCTTTCTTTAATATATTTTTGGTACTTTCCAAACGTGATTGCATGACCTTCTTTAATGCATCTTTTTCTTGCAAACTACGATTAAGACTGTTTGTTTAAAAAAGTTTATTTTTGGAAAAAAGAAAGAAATGTGGCGGCCTGACAGAGAAAAACCAGAACAAAAAGGGAAATAAAGAATTTGAATCTTCAGCAAGAAATTGAGTTCAGCTAGAAACACTGCAAACATGGGTGGTCAGTTGGTGTGACATGAGCCTGTAGCTCATGAATTGTTGTTGCAAAACCCTCAGACAGTCCAAGCATTTAGCCTCTGTGGATGGTTAAATTATTTTCTGAGTTTAAATGATTTTGATGAGGAGGTTGCGACAGAATTTTTGAGAACACTTTCTGAAGGGGAAGCCACCGTATGGGGTCTAACAGTTGTTGCAACCGAAGAAAGAATTGCTGAGGTAACCGGGCTCCCAGCCATTGGAGAAAACTTTTCTTCAGATGCTGCAGCTGCAAGGGCTGAGTTTTCGATGCCTGCTAATCGACCTCTGGAAGTCTCCAAGCAAGGATGCAAGCGTGTGTCACTGCCTCTTCCATATTCAGAGTATGCCACTTATATAATGAGGTATTTAACCTGTGAAGGCCGTTTTTCCTACTTGCATTCTCATCATTTTAAATTATTAAGCCATATAAGGCATGGGTTGGCTGTGAATGTTCCGAATTTCTTGTTAAAATTTTTAGAGCAAAGTGCCCATGGAACTCAACAAGGGAAAGATAACTCTGTCACTCATCATGGCCTTATTAAATTACTGATTGAGCACTCTTTGAGAGATGTCTCACCTCTCTCCTGGCAACAATTTGTTGCCCAAAAGAGTTTGCAACCTCCACAACCCCCTAGGGTAATTACCCCATGGCCTCAAAGAAAGAAGAAAGAAATTGCATCTACCAGTGGAATAGGGCAAGGGTCATCTACTCCTATAGCACCCGATCCTGTAGCCATCATAGCTGAATCCTCTGCTAGGGTACAAAATAGGTCTGCTGCTAGGAGGGAGAAAGGAAAATTAAAGGCAGAAGGGTCCCCAGAATCTGACCCTCGTTCTCAGAAAAGGCAATGCTCCTCTCTTGCAGCACCTTCCCCTGCAGCAGTTTCTCCTACAGCAACAGCTGTTGATATTACCAGTTCACCATCATCCTCTGGTAGGGTAGAGCCCCCTGAACAAACAAGAAAAAGAAAATCTACCAGAACACCCCCTGCAGCCACATCAGTACCAAGAAGGGTTTCCACAAGGAAACAATCTAGGACCTCCCCTATTGCACCACAACCTGAGGTGATTGTAATTTCAGAAGGGTCTGTTGAATCTAAATTTAATATTTCTCAGAATGAATCTGAGAATGCTGCTCAGAGTTCACTCGTTCCTGAAGAAGAACAAGTAGAGATAAAAGAAGCAGGGCATAATGGGCATGAGTTGCCAAATCTTGATGATCTGGCTACTGCTGCTATGCAATTCTCAGAGGAAGCACAAACTTCTCCACCGCAGAAACAAGAAGAATTTATCTCGCAACAAGAACAAGAACAGGCTGAACAACTGAATGTGCCTAATGAAGTTGTATTTCACTCCACAATTTGCAAAGCCATTGTTGTGTATATGAGAACATTTTTAATTGAGTTTCTGGAATTTGTTAAAAATAATTGGGAAACAGTTACACTGCAAACTGTGACTTTTCGACACATTGCCCAGACTGACATGCAACAAAGTCTGTGGCAAGTAGAAAAGAAGAAATTGAAGAAGAAAATTGAAAGTCAGAAACAGGTAATTGCTGAGTTGAAAGCAAAAATGGACGAAATGCTAAAGGTAACTGGTCAAATTATGGAATGCAGACTGCCACCCAAAGTCTATGCTATGTGCCTTAAAGAATAGTTTTTATGGTTTCAATTGATGAGAATTTTCAGAAACCAAGACCCTATAATTCATTCTGCCAAAGAATTTTATGAAGCATATCAAGCAGCCCCTAACTGGTTAAGGAATTCTCTGTGTGAATTCTATTTGCATGGCTTTTTAATACCATTTGAAACAGAATGGAATCCTCTTCTATACATTAGTGATATTCATTTGAGAGCATTTATGTCATGGGTAGAAAATGAGGTGAATTATGGCAGGCAGTGGGAAATGTATGAGGAAATTGAGAAACGAGAGCCTATCCCATTACGCTCTCAAAGTTCAAACCCACATGCAATGCTGAAAGATTGGTTTGCTTTGACATATGGTATTAATAATGTTTCAGCCAGAGTGAAAATATTTGACATCAGAAAGCAAGTATATGATGAATTCCAGGCACAACAATATTCATTTTGGAGATTAGCATATACCAGAACTGAGAAAAGATGGGAAAAATTAACTGTTGGGTTAAGGAAGTCAGAACCACATGGTCCCCTAAACTTTACAGCTGCACTCAAATGAACCAGTAGATATATTCAATTGGGACTTCAAACAAGATTTGAACTGTGGTTGCCACTGACATTCAGACCCCTATGCTAATGTGGCCCCTATATCCTCATCAGGCTACAAATCTTAACAGTGAATTAGAAGACCGAAGATATGAAAGGTGCCGGGATTTCAGATGATTCTATTACAAGTTTAGACATCCATTCCAGAGTCATGCAGACACTACTGACTTCAGAGAAACCACCAGAAAAGTTAATGTTGGAGGACCAGCATTGGGCTAAGTAGGGGGCAGTGATGAGCCTAAAATATGCTCATAATTTGATGTTATGATAAACTTTTAAATGACTTTATTTTTGCTATTTCACGGCTATTTAAACTTTGTTGAAACCTTTTATGGGGATATCCTATAGCAAGACACTTTTATATTCCTATAGCCTATTGTGTTGACTTGATTGCATTTATTGCCCTGTTGACTCCTAAAAATGGCTGGTATATCGTATACAGTTTTTGAATGGTGAAGTAGATTTAAAATGTGTGATTAATGAATAGATATCATGTATGTGCTGAATGCCTTTTCTTGTGCATCTGTTACCTTTTGTTTCGCAGGTTGTTGAAGAATGATCGAGTCAAGTGCAGCCGATCTCAGCCTTGCAGTAAAGTCCATTTCCTGCATGACTTTGAGGAAGCTCTGGCGAAGACTCTTTGACCGAAACTGATTTGGAAATATTTTTAATGATAAGTCAATCTGGAAAGAGTGGAGCACTAGATTCTCTCTGAATTGGGTTGAACACATAAATTCATTTATGAAGTTTGTTCCTTGATTCAGGGATACACTTTACTTCCACGTCTTTCTTTGATGAAGTTAGTTAGTTAGTTGTTCTTCTGTTTTAAAAATAAGACACTCCTCCTGCGTGAGAGAGTAGAAGAGGATGAATAGAATGAGTAATAGATGATTTTTAGGGTAAGATAGAAATAGAGTAGCAAGTATCATGTAAGAATTAGTATGATAATGAAAGACAGAATCTGTTTGACCAGAAGCAGAGTTCGTTGTTAGTTTTCACATCAACAAAATAATGTATTTCATTCTATTTTCATGAATAAAGATCGATGAAGTTCTGAGTTCAGCATCTATGTAATCAGTAGATGCTTGCTAAGGGGGCCCAATTAGTAAGTATCTGTAGTTAATTAGTTAGATGTTCTTTTCTGCTGATATCCAGTTAGCTTTCATATTTTGATGTTTTTATGCAAACTCAGTCTTACAATGCTCCTGCAGCATAGAGAGTCCATCCCTGTGATTGTTCCTGCAACATAAGGCCATTTCATGGTTTGTGCTTCAGTCGTAGTTGTTACAGTTTCTATTTTAATCAAGCATAGTTGAGTTAAAGAATTATGCATTACCATTCTGTAGCTTAGATAGAATTTCTTTCCAGTATGTATTTTTGCTAAGATTTGACCAAAGCAAATTCCTAGTGCATATATTTTGCTGTGCCATTTAAAGTCTACGTCCCCTGGTTTGAAAAGTAAATGAACGTCCACAGAGAGATATTAGTCACCTATCGAAATGTCCAATTCACAGGAAAGTTTTACTGTGATATTCATATCCTTTTGTGAGTGCGAGCCAGATGGATTGATCTTGATCCTTGCTCTTAATAGTTGTGGTGGAGAGTTTTTTGATGCTACCATAGTCCCCAATAGTGATTATCTTCTGATCAACCAGGTCTTGGATGAGTTTTTTAAGTCAAACACAATCTGATGTTTTGTGTCCCTTTATTCTATGATAATCACAAATGTGCTTCAAATTATACCCTGGGGGTTTTATGTCTAGTTCTTGATAGTTCACATAAATTAGGATTTTGATGAGATTTTCTTGTACCAATTGTTGCAGGAGTGATTCAATTGGTCTCCCAATTTGTGTGCATTTTCGCTTGTTTCCTTGTGATATTTTCACTTTAAATTGACCTTGTGGTGGTTGATTTTGGAGATGTGGTGATTTATCTTTGAGATGTGGTGATTGATCTTGATTTCCATCTTCTTGATATTGGAAATATTGTTCTTGACGCTATTGTGGACACAACTCACTGCTTTGATGACATGGATTAACTAATGGATGGGTGTATTGATTTTGGAGTGAAGATATCTCCTGGCTCAATAATTCAATTAGTTTGGCATGTGAAGCAAGTTGATCTAGCAAAATTTGATCTTGATTTTGAATTTGATTCCCTTGGTTTGGCTTTTGTTGAAGCAGATTTGGAATGTGCCCTTGTGGTGCTTGAATGGGATCATGGACAAACTGGTCTTGGATAATGTTCTGATTTTGGATGATGTTCAAATTTGGCATGATAGGTTGAAGTTGGACACTGTTGGTGTTGGGGATCATAGTGCCTTGATTTAGGTAACTTTGATTTTGCATGGTGTTACCTTGACTTGGATTAATACATGGAGTTGTTAACATCTTGTTTGGACTTTGAACAACATTTGTATGATTCACAAACACACTTATCCCAAAGTTTCTTGGATTCATGTTTGGTAAAGTTGTACTTGGTACATTCACATTTGGCTTGTTGGGATTTGATGAGATGACATTATTTGTTTGAAGTATCATGCATTGATTATTTGGTTGACAGACTTGTATGTTTGGATTTAGATCTACCATCGGAAAAGGTGTTCCAAACTCTTGATTGGGCATACTCACATTTGTACCATTAAAGTTTGTAGGAGAGAATGATCCCATGTACGGATTGTATAGATGTGAGTGTTGAAAATCAATCGACATTGTAAGGCTTTGAAAGTTTAGTTGATTTGGATTACTCATGATGTATGGATCAAGTTTATATTCCATGTTCCTCTTGTGTTTTTACCTTGTTGCAAAAGTGACCTCTAAGGTTCTTAGGACCAATGACGAGATGAAGGATGAAAGGGGTGAATGATATGAGTGTTGAACATTTAGGGACTTTGTATCAATGCTAGACTTGGGGCTTGATTTTGATTGGTTTATTGGATAATGAATTTGTAAACCCTAAGATGTTGGATGTTATCTTACGATGAACTTTGTTCAAAGGGGTACTAATTTAACTAGACGTATGAGAAATGATGCATTCCCATACTTCTAACCAAACAAGGTGATCTTGATTTTGCTGATTTACCCAAGTCTAGAATGATGTTTCCAAAGCTCTAAATTTTTTTGTGGGATGAAGATTATAAATGTTTGGAATTTGGATGAAGTGTTTGATTTGGACCTAAATGAACCTAGGAAGGACTTGTTTACAAGATAATGAAGAGCATGCCTTTCTCTAAGAGTAATTCAATATCAAAAGACCAATGTTTGCATGAAAACCATATGACCAAAAGATGCGAAGCACATGTGTGGGGTCCAATTGATTTAATCTTTGCTTAATGGATTATTTTTATCACAAACACTTCTTGATTAGGTCTTCAACTGAATGTCCAATGTCCTAATTTTCTTTCATCCCACAAAATGCATTATGTGGAAATTGAGGAAATCAAGGCAAAGGTTTCCTAATGTTGACCTTAATGGGAGAAAATGGAGATGAAATCCAAATGTTTAGAAGCCTCTAAGGATAAAAATCCCAAGGGCAAGCAATAACATGTGAATTTGTTCAAGGATATTTGCTTCTCCTAAAGGGTTTGAGATTTGATGCTCATGTTGAATGTTGGTTTTCCAATGTTTTCGATCAAAGCACTGTGCTTTGGAACCCAAGAAAAAGTACAACCCTATGGATGTGAAAGACAATATTTGTTGGATTCTGACTTGGACAAGTCTAGCTACACTTATCTTTAGTGAATGGTTAGATTCTTGACCCCACTAGCTCCCCTCCATGACACTCACTTATACGGAGCAGCCAAGCATCAATACCCATGAAACTCCCATGGAATTGTTTTCATTTCTACTAAATACTGTAAAAGTGTGGGGCGATTTCAAAATGATCGTTCTTGCACCAACAAATAGATTAAAGGATTTTTGAAAATTCTAGCACATGGGTTTTAATAAGGACTTTTCATTCCTGGAGATTGACCCATATGGCAAGAGTCCCCTTTCGCATCCATCTTGTCAGAATCAACTGCGTGATATTGGTGTTTACTCCAATACCCACATTTATATCCTAGTTGGAAATACTCTTGGCTTTAGAGTGTTACCGGTTGAGTTGTTCCCTTGGGTGAGTACTTTTTCCCCAAGGTAGTCCCTCTAGGATAAACAAAAGCAAGTAAAGAAAAAATTTGTAACTTGATCAATCTTTGATGGCAACAAAGAGAGAGAATATACGCGATAATGCCCCCACTCACACTCACACAAGATCTTGTTCAATTTTAAACCCAAATAAAAGTGTGGAGGTGATTGCTTTATCTTGCCCTAAATTCATGAAAAATGCCTTTTGATTCTCAAGATCGCTATAAAGCGCGAGAGAAGCGCATACGTCCTTTTTCAATGAATTTAGTTTAAGTAAGCCTTCAAAAAAACAAAGTTTCACTTGTTCTTTTTAAATCCACAAAGAAATTATTTCAATTAGTTTTAAAGCACCAAATAAAGTGTGAGAAGTTGCCTTGTTCAATTTATAGCCCAAAAGTAAAGTCTAGTCAGTTTCTAAGTTGAGTTTTAATCCAATTTTGAGAAGATCAAATCAGTGATTTAGTTGGTCTAAAACATAAAACAAAAGAAATAAATAGAAACTTCAAGCTATTATAATAAGCATTTAGAAATGCTTTTGCAAGTTCAATGCTTGATTCTCCAACTCAAACTTTAATTCTTCAAAAAGTGTTTTCTATGCTTCAATTTTTTCAAGTTTCATGTGCAAATCTGCAAGATAAAAACATATTCGAATTAATTATATATATATATTGAAAGAAGATCAATTTCAAGTATGTGATCAATTTAATGATGATATCTAATTGATAATCTTTCAGCATTGGTCAATTCAAGTTCAATGTCCAATGCCCACTTTAAAAGTGCTTGTGATTCTTTAATTCCTAATGTCACAAATTATTTATGCAAAGCCTCCTTTCAAACAATACAAAGTTATATCAAATGAAATATTATATGTGAGGGAAGAATAAAGAATCAAACATTATCACACCAAGAAAATTTATACTTGTCATGTCAAGTGTCTGCAAAAGAAAAATAATGGTTAGAGCATTAGAAGTTAATCAACACATAATGCCAAATGAAAATTGTAGGCCAAAATTAATAAACACACTTGCCACCCTATTTTATCAGTGCGCCATACTAAGCAGTGTGAGTTTCCCTAAGTCATGGGTTCTTGTGATAGTAGTCCTTAGGTAGCAGAAAAAAGAGTCGTACTCTCCTTCACTAGAAGTCAGAGCTATGAGGGCACAACTTCCATCAACATTTATTCATATTATTAGTTGTCACCCTTACTCTCCACCATGCTAAGTCAACAAAGACTTCATTCATGTTTTTTATTTCATTTTTTTGTTTGTGTTGATGGCGTCTTATCCCAAGGTGAACTAAATGCCTTTAGAGGGGAGGATTTTGAAGTTGGGAGATAAAGTTTTTAATTCCTCCTTGAAGGGACATGATGTCATGGGGTCTAAGAACACGACAAACCCTTTACGAGGTGATAGCTCTTTTCTTACTAGCCATTGCACTGATTGATGGCCTCTGATGGTGATAGGTCAGTGACCATAGATCGATGCTTTCACCATCTATCTTGACTATATAGGGATAGAATTTATTTCTAGCAATAAATGGAATACAATGAATAGCTATCTATGTATGGCATTTGATATGTTCTTACTTTAAGTTACTACACATTGAATCTACCAAGGGACAGTTTGGCTGCATGTGACTAGATAAACATCAATAAGATTATACGTTTAAAACTAAACTGATTTACAACTCAGATCCCATTTTTTTTAAACATCTAAAAATAGGAAAAATATTAATCAATGTCATTGGCAGGTATAAAGACAAATTCCTCAGCCATTCCAGCATCCTCATTTTTCCCGTGGCCTTTCTACCTGGGTCAAAGTCTTTAAAGCATAGAATGGGAATGCTTCAAACAAACATGGCAAAAAATGACATGCAGGATATGGGAAAAGGCTGTAAATGCACTTGACAGGTGTAAAATCAAATTCTACAAGCAAAATACCTACAAGTCTAGGCATAGGAAATGCACATGTTGCTTCCTCTAGAATGGCAGAGAGAATATTTGATTTCTTCGAATTGAGTGAATGATTTGTCTTTACCATTTTTTATGACACCCTAAAAGGAAATTATCTCATGGAATGCACGGTTTGTAGGATTTTGCGCAAAGCATATTTGTAGAAAACCTTCAAGCAGATGCTATTAGCAGGTGTAAGACCAAATTCTTCAATCTATTCCACATCCTACAGGCCTGCACGCAAATGGGAGATTTAGAACTATGTATGGACATCTATGAAAAGCATAGAAAATGGAGAGATTTTATCAGATGTTATAGTTGGAGATGCTTTGGCATTGAGGGCTGTAATGGCACGCCAATCAGAAACAAAACGTGGACAACCTGCACTTAATGAGCCAAGAGCCTTGTCAATGCAGAGTGGTGACGTCTTACTATTAGGAGCCTGACCTAAGAGGGCCTTAACAGATCAACAACCTTGCCTCATGACTTGCCTATTGAACTAGGATTCACTGGCCTCATGAATCAAGATTTCCATCAGACCAGCAACCTACACTTCTTCATCTTTCACTTATTTGGACATGAGGAGACCAACCAGCCCTATAGGTCATATCTTGGCCTTGTATATGTTATTTGAAACAAAGGACCGACACTGGCTAATGGATATTTGAATTGGTTGGTTTCCTGCAATCAGAGTGGCATCGCAAGAAATTGTAATGGAAATAGAAAAATGTTTTCTAGTGCTAGAAGGCCTTCACAAAAGTTCATCTAACAATTTGATGCATTCTAAGAGTAGCAGCACCATTGACAACTTAACTACAAGCTCAAATATGATAGATGATGGAAAATTTGATGATAATATTAGGAGGGACAGTGCTACATATGACCAAAAAAACAAATGGCGCAAGGGATTTTTCATGGTATGTTAGTAGTGACATACAAAAAATTTCATTTCGCCCTTCTTATCCCGCGCACCGGAAGTTCATACAGGGTATGCGAATTGTTTGACATAATGCATCTAAGAATGTGGTTTCATGAATGCAATGGTTATAGGTTACACACAAAATGGATTTGTGGCAAGAGCTTTAGAAACTTTCGAGAAAATGTAATTGGTAGGCATAAGAACAAATTTCACAACCTTTGACCAACATCTTATTTGCTTTAAAATACAGACTTCACAAAGAGAAGCATTTGGCTTCCTTCGCAATTACTCAACAATAGAGAAAGTAGCTCAATTAATGACCATTTGACTTTACCCAAACAAAGATATCATATATGTATGCAATTAATAATTTCAAGTTCCATGCTCTTTTGTGTGATCCCTACACAAACATTGGCATAAATAAAGCTCGACACCAACAATTTACTTTATGGCGACTACATAAACCATAATACTTCAATTAGCATTGGAAAACAAAACAACATAATTTATTGGTGACAAACAATATAAATAAGCAAGGAGCCCTCCTTCTAGCACCATAATGTAGTTGCTAAATCTAGAAATATTTAAACCTCAATGAACATTAGTAATAATGCCAAATCAAATACAACAAATCAAGCATCCATATGAGATATTGAATCATGCTAAATAAACAAAGTGATAAAATACCAAAAAAGACTAAGCATGCTCAAACCTATCCCATAGTGGATTGGTCCTATTGTAGAAAATAGCCCTTTCCCAACCCTTGACAATGCCAAGGATGATGATGCAATGGACAAAATCAGTTCTCAAATGAAGAGAGTGACTTTGCATAAACTTTGTAGATGAAATGCTAAGATTGTGGATGATTTGATCAATGGAGATGGTCTTTATTTAAAGATTCTCAAGTTGAAAGAATTCTTATGAGAGAGCAATGTGGGATCAAAAACAAGCCAATGAAAATAGGCCACTTGTCAACTTGTGATAGGATGATGAGTGAGCACATTTTGGTCAACGTGCAAAAGAGAGGAAGATTTCAAATCTGAATTTGAGAGTAAATGCTGAGTTTGACCTTTGCAAGGGACATGTAAGAGCTTATTAATTGCTTTGTTGGATGTACATGTCCACTTGTTTTTTGAATTCAAACTTGAGGGAATATTCCTGAAAGATGCCATGTTGATGGAAAATGCTGATTTTATAAATGAATTAAAATGATTTATTGGTGCAAGTGGGAAAAGCTAGAGGATGTGATGGGTGGTTAGGTTAGATTAATCAGGATTAGATTAGCTTAGGTGATGATTAGTTGATTTTGACCCATTTGACTTGAATATTTGGATTTATTTAAATAAAAAAGGGATGGAATATGCATTTGGAGATTTAATTAAATAAAGTTTGGTTTATTTAATTAAAAGGTTGATGTGAGACTTTGATTTGTTTAATTTAAATGAATAACCTTAGGAATGAAATTAATGAGTTTAATTTACCTGATGAATGGATGAAGGTGAACTAAGTTTAATTGATGAATGGACCTAATTAAATGCATGATGCTAATTTTGCATGTCTACAGGAGTGAAAGGGGGAATTGATGGAGAAAATAAAGTTCGCAAGTCTAGGATAATTTTTAGTGTCTTCATTTGTCCCTTCTTTGATACAATGCAGCTAATATGTGTCAAAGAAAATTAGTCAAGACATGCCCCAATTTAGGGTGGACCTATGCACCCTCAAAACAATTTTGGATTTTTTTTGAATTTTTTTTTTAAATTGGAAATTGTTTTGATATGTCAATTTGATAATGGATGAATTCAAGGATTAATGAAGAGAAATGTTAGTGAGAGGAAAATGTTAGCATGGCGTGAGTGGAGACAACTTAAATATGTATATTTTACTATGCAAGGCTTTGCATTAATCATCATTGTGCGGTAAAATGTGATAAATGGACAACAAAAACCAAGGTATAATATGGACCAGGGTGTACAAGGTCACCCACTTGCAAAATAGATAGTCACAGAAAAAGAATGTCTTGAATCATGTACTAAGGGAAAAGTTACCTCAATCTTTTTTCCAAGACAATCTACAAACAATAGTCAAAGGAAAGATGAATCATGAGACATCACTGCTCCTCTAAATCCTTCATAGGACATCCTCGAGGTAGGTAGTAACACAACTCAAAAGAAAAATAAAAAAGATAAGATAAATTAGCCCAAAAAAGTCAATAGCCATTCAAAGTGTTTGCTAATAATTATTTTCTGATGTTTAATTAACTAGGTGATTCATGGGTTGATTTTTTGACAAGGCCTAGTTTTAGAAGGGGAAACATGTCATATAAGATGTCAAGTTTGGTTTCAATCATGTGACCACCTATATAAGGAAAATGAAAAAATAATGATAATGTTTGATTTGTAGGAAAGACACATCCTATATGAGACAATTAATTGACTATTTTACCATTTGAGGTTGGTTTGGTGTTGATGACTATTTTGACAATTGACTTAGTTGAGTTGAATTTTTTTTGGCTTTTTTTTCTTGTTGATTCGTGACTTGTCTAATGTTCTAATGACTATTTATCTCTGAGTTGACAATGTACAATTTATTATGACTGACTTGATGAACCCTAAAGGACCAACCTAGGTGGCTTCGAGGGCTCATCGACAGATGGTATTGCCTATGCAACAATACATAGAGACCTCATAGTCAACATGACTTAAATTTGTTTTATTAACAGAGGAATGAATCATGAATTGAATTTTACTCAACAAACCCTAAAGGACTAACTTAGTGCCTCAAGGAATCATCGACATATGGCCTTGCCTACATTATACATTCAAAGGCATCATAATTTGACTAGACTTGGATTGACATGAATGACTCTATTTTAAAGATTTTTGAAAGTTATTTTGATGTTTTTGTTTCTGCCACATGTTTTGGTTATTTTTGGATTTTTGAGGTTTAATGTTTTTTTTGGATTTTGGGGAATATTTTATTTTTTTGTCTTTTTGATATAGTGACCTCCAACAACAAGTGTATGATCCAATGATGATATAGGTCGAGTATTTGGCCCCAATTGAGTATTAGACCAATTTATTAGGGGCATTGTGTGATAGGTGTTATGGAAGACAGATATGAAAGTTGAAAAATACACATAATATCAATCGTTCCAAATTATGGAAATGCCAATGAAGCATTATTATGGGTGTCGTGCAAAATAGAGTGGAAAATAAATGAATAGTGGGAATTAGATAAAATGATGGTAGACAATGGAGCAAAGATAAACTACACATGGGGCCTCTTTGCCACATTTTCACCATGGTACTTATCCAAAGTGCAACCAAAGTTGTTTTCATTATTGGATGGATCATTTCTTTTTACTATTTTCCTAATTTTTTTTATTTTTTTGGTGTGACCAAAATGCCTGTTTGCCAGGTTTTCATTAGGGTAACATTTTTTTTTTATTTTTTTATTTTTTTCTATTTTAATGGTTATGACATGGCTCTTAGAAGCTAAGTGAAGAATTGATTAGCCCTTGATCCATAGGATTCCATGATGATACACATTGACCTGGTTTGGATGCGAAGTGCAAATGGAAAATGTGAAGGATGATAGATGTGGCAAAAGAAATAGGTTATGGTATGATCCCTAATATGAAAACTACGTGGGAAATCAAGCTTTAGATGAAAAGGATCTTGGGTGACCAATGAGCTAGAGTACGTGAAGGGGTTGTTGTCAGAGGTACCTCAAAATAAATCACTAGAGGCTGAATGATATGATGGATGTACAAATATGGATGAATTGAATGGGATGTATGAAATGAGTAAAAGTGACGAGGATGGCAGCATTGGATCAAAAAGATATTTGTTTATCTTTTTTCTTGGAGAGATGCTTTGAAGGTGACCTATCAAAGCGTATCGACGACTATCTCTTGTTTGTATCAATGCAAGAAGATTAAACGAATCTCAGCTATTTTTTCCCCTGCTTTACCTATCGCGCAGAATAAATAAATATTTCTTGAGATTGAAACATTGTTGGGCAGAATACATTTTCTCCATGTATCAAAATCTACATGTCAACATGTGAGAAGTTGAGGAATGAGCACATTTTGGTCAATATGTGAAAGAGGGGGAGATTTGAAATTTGAATTTGATGACAAGATGAATTAAATGCTAAGTTTGACCTTTGCAAGAGACATGTAAGAGACATGTAGGAGCTCTTAAATGCTTTGTTGGAAGGACAAATACCTTTTGGAAAAAAATTCAAACTTGGAGGAATATTCCCCAAAGATGCCAAGTTGAAAATAAATAAAGATTTTAATAAATCATTTAAATGCATTTTCATGTGCAAGTGGAAAAATCTATAGAATTTTGGAGATTAGGATTAAATTAATCAAGCTTTAATTAATTTAATGAGGGATTAGGTGATTTGACCTATTTGATTTAGATTTATGGATTAAAAAAAATCAAAAGGAGAAGGGAAATGATTTTAGATTTAATTAAATAAAGATTTTTTTATTTAATCAAATGGAATGATGTTAGTGTTAAATCAAATAAATATAGATTTATTTAATTTAAATGGATGACCTTAGGAGATTAATCAATTAAATTTGATTTATTTAATTGATAAGGTGAATATGATTTAATTAAATATGAGGAATGCATGATGTTAATTTCACATGTCTACAAATTGCATATCTAGGTGCTTTTAAGACTTGAAGGTCCTTTGAAGATTAGGTTGCAAGGTTTGAGAAAGTCATCAAGTTGTCACAAGATTGTCGTCTTCACAAAAAGTCACCTTTAGGATTGAAATCATTAGTTTCAAATCCAAAAATTAGGTCAAGGGGGAAGAGAAGAGATTGAATAGCAGAATCAAACCCTAGTTCTCTAAAAGAGTAGAATGGGACTGATACACCATTAGTGGCATAGTCCCATTATAGGAATTTTTAAAGATTTTTTCAAATTTGGAATCTACAATGCCAAAAACCAATTTTAGACTAGAAACCCTGATCTGGGACTGATACACCCAAACTGACATATGAGTCCTAGTGGGAAGAAATTTTAGTGTTAAAAATTTCCAATCCTCATTCAAGCCTCTACAAATTTCTAGGTGCACACTTTTGATTTTATAGTCTTCTATTCTAATTTATATTCATTTTGTTGGTCATTTATTCAATTTCCATGCATCATTATGTTTAAACATTAGATCTTACATTTCATTAGTCCTTCCAAGCCCTAGCTTGGTGGTAAAACCCTCATTAGTTCATAATCATACCCTATGACAGCCTTATTACAAGATCTCTTTCCCCTTTGCATACTTTAGATTGATATCTTTAGGGTTTCCCTTCAATGAGATAATTGGAAAGTGGGTTTTCTCTATGGCCTAAAGCATATGAAAGCATAATCCCATTTTTCGTTGTTTTATTGTTATTAATATAATACTATGTATTAAAATTTGATAAGAAGGTGAATTTTAAAATTATTAATATTATTAAGACATTATTAATTAACTAGATAATATGATGACTATAGATATTCATAACATAAAAATAAATGAGTAATTAAATTATGTATGATAAGAAATTGAAAATAATATAACAAAATCTAATTAAACAAATAAACCATGTTTAGCTAGTGTAAGTTGCTTTGTAACACAAATATGACAAGATAAATATGTTTGCATGTGTTTTAAATAAATTCTTTATTTTTTATTGGTAGAAAGAATGAGAAGATTGATGAAATAAATATAATCTCTCTAATTTTAGTGACTAGAATACCACAACCCATGTTAAGTGGATTTTGATACATGGAGAAAATGTATTAAGTGGATTTTGTTAACTCACCTTCTTACCTATGCATGCTTCCTCTAGAATACCAAAACCCTAAGGATTAGAGGGACCTATATTAATCAAATAAAGAACAGTGTTTATAGCCTCTAATCACTTGTTTAAAGGCATCCTAGATTTTGATCTCTTATTCCTTGCATGCTTCATTATTATCGTATTCATGCACTTAGCCACAACATTTTCCTATTGAGTCCTTGGAACTATTTTGTGCCTATGAATACCATTAGAGGAACAATACTCTTCAAACTCTTTGCTGCAATACTAACCACCATTATCAGATTTGAGACATTTCAACCTTTTACCCATCTCATTCTCAACCAACCTTATCCATTTAAAAAAGTTTCAAACACATTAGATTTGTACCTAAGGAAATAAATCCATACCTTCCCTGTTGCATCATCAATAAAAGTAACATAATACCGAGAACCACTGAGAGAAGATACCTAAGTTGGTACCCATACATGTGTATGCAAAAGCTCCAATTTATTGTCTTTATTTTTCTTCCCATCCTTGAAAAAACTCTCATTTGTTTGCAATACACACAATTTTCATAGAAATCCATGATATTAACACATTTTAGACCTAGTTAAAATTTCTTTGAATGAAGCACTTTCATACCTTTTTCACTCATGTGCCCAAGTCTATTATGCCATAGCGGTGTTTCACCTATAGAAATTGTCTTTTTCTGTTTGCTAACATGGAGCAAGTATTTCTGAAACTATTACAAAACCCGCATCAACTATTGTAGCTATTTTTTTCCAACAACTTCCCTGTTTGTGTAATACCCCCATGTTGCTGATACTATTTGTTACTTTTATATGTTAGTGTGATACTGATTTGTGATGGTGATTAATTCACCAACCTGTTGTGTGCAGATGCATAGTTTAGTTAATTGTTGTGTGTGACATTATTATGATGATTTATGATACTATGTATGTTGTTTGGATTATTTGTTTATTCAACTGGTTTTTTATTAATGTTTTGTATGTCGATGTGATGATTCTATGATGATGTTAATTGGTTTCAGTATTATTTTATAATGCAATGGTTTAATAATTAGTTATGATGTGATCAGTTAAATTAGGAATGTTATTTCATATTGATATTGTTATTGTTAGTATAGCTTAGGTGAGAGGATAGTATAGCACCACTCGTTTATGAGTGCCCTGCTATGCCGCAATTCCTCCTCACGATAGGATATTTTCAATTATATATATACATGTGCTACTTGACATTTGTTTGGGTACAGGAATTGCAGGAATAAGTCTCGATTCCACCTACTTCGGCAGGACAGGGTGAGCAATAAATTAACCCAACGGGTAAAATGTTGTAAAAAGGGAGTAGATTTGGAAGTATCCCCATCCCAAGTCTGTTGTTCTAGTATGAGTTGTTGTGTCATGAATGAAGTTTTGTCCTTGTCATTTTGTTGTTTGTTTGTTGGGTATTTACTTTTATTTATGGTTCATGTTTATTTAACTTATCTTGTTTTATAAGATTAATTAAAATTGTCTTATTGTTTTAATTAATTATAAATTAGTAAAGTGTTAAACTTAAATATATTGTAAATTAAAAAGTATTTAATTAATTAAAAGTGTAAATAATTATTTTAAATTAATATTGATTAGGATAATTAAATATTATCTTTTTATTAATATTAAATTAGAAAATCATGTGCAGATAATATCTTGTGTAAATAATTTATTTTTAATTAAAAATTGTAGATAATGGTGTGCTTTTAAAAGCTGGAAAAAAGACCAATAAGGGAAGAGGATTTTTGAGAAAAGAAAGTAGAAGAGATATATTGATTCTTTTTTTTATTTATTATATTTATGAGGAGATGATTCACACAAAAGATTGCTCTGTTGTTTTGGGACCTGGTAAAAGAAAAGAAAAGGAAAATATATTGGTTTGTGCTTTTGGGTAAAATAATTGTTTGAAGAAAAGATAGATTCGAAAGGAGAGCTGCAGGAGGAAATCGAAAGGAGGATACAGAAGGGATTCTTCATCGAACAAATGACTCCAGGTTTTCTTTTGTTAGTTATTATTATTGTATTGTTTTATAAACAAAATCTAGCTTACTGTGTTTAAATAAATTCATTGAAAGAAGTTATGTGATTTAAAAACTTATTGTATTAAACTCTCAAATCTTCTGTAGAAAACTGTAGTAGAACCTTTTCAAAATTATTCAATATAGTTTACTAGTGAAAATTTATTATTTGAAATAAAAATAATTTTGGTTTAAGGCTTTGATTTACTTGTCAGATCTATATTGGATTTATTGAAAAATTTGTTGTCTTGTGATTGTTTGAATCTCAGGTTATATATATATATATATATATATATATATATATATATATATATACATTTAAACAAAACTAAGTATAATTGTACATTATTATTTTGTCTGAACCTTTGAATGAATATACATTTGTATTAGTGAGTTGTTATCAAGAATATTGAATAAATTTTATTTAATTAAATTTTGTGTTAATTGCATGTTCTTCTATAATTGTTTAGTATATATTCAAATTAAAATTTAATATAATAATAATAATAATAATAATAATAATAATAATAATAAAAGTATTCGGGAGATAAAAAAATATAAATAAAAAAAATATAAATTTTAATACAAGGGTGGGTGGTCGGCCGAAGCCATACCACCCACTGCCCTATATTGGGCAGTGCACAACCCACCACGGCTGTGCACATCAGCTGAGGCGATTGGCGTAGTCTGTGGGGACTGCAGCCTCCCCATAGGGGGAGGTACATAGTACCTCCACCTGTGTGGAGGTCCGGGCCAACATAATTTAATTTATTTTTTTTAATTGTCACTTTTAATGTGTTTTTTAGTCCGATATATATATATATATTATAATTTTAAAAGATGATATTTATTTAATATATATATTTATTGTATAATTTTAAAACATGATATTTATTTAATGTTTTCATAAAATGATTATTTTAATATATATATATTTAATTATGTGAGTTTGTAAAATTATTGTGTAATATAAAGGAAATTTTTATTATATGTTTTGATTGCTACGATTTGAAATAAATGATATATATATATACACAAAAAAAGTGTATATATGTATATATATTTATATATATGCATATAAAGAATTTAAGGTGTTGAGATTTTGAATTAATGATATAATATTTATAAGTATGCAAATATAGTCTTATTGAGAAAATTAGAAACTAACGATGTGTTTGATTGAGTTAATTATTCTCAAGTTGTGGATTTATTTATTTGATGGAATTTGTTGTTCGTAGTTAATTGTATTATGGCGTTGTTTATTCTTTGGTTACTCTTGAGATTATTCTTTTTATTAATTTGGATTTCCTTTAATTCGGGTTTGGGTCATATGGGAAAACCCTAGAGTCAATGTATCATGTTATAAAAACTAAAGTTATGGTTTAGGAATTTCCAGAGGTGAGGTTACTAATGTGTAATTATGATCTCGTATTTTGATGCTTGGTCTATGTTTTGACCATGGTTGTGGTTTAGTGTGCATTTGGATTGTACCATTTGTGAATGTTATACATGTGGTTTTTGGCGAGATGGTTAAGCCTCGTGGATGAAATATTTGATTGGTTCAGGTTTTCTTGTGGTACAATCCTATTGAGTTCGATATTCTTGTGCTTGAGTGTCTAGAGAGAGTGGCTCTAGTAGGGGCCGGTGCACAAAGGGGCTATCAGGGTAACCCACATAGAGTTAGTGTAATCAGTGATAATCTAAGTAAATAACCATGGGTAGGATTAAAAATTAATAAGATAATTGTGATGCCTCATTCGCCCGTTAGTGATATCATAGACTAAAGGGGACCGAGAAGGCCGTGGTTGGAAAGGTCGTTGCCTTGTCTTCACGAAAGGTTAACGACTCCGCATGAGTAACCCTATGGAGCGACACCTTGAGATAGCCTGTTAGGAGAACCATGGATGGAGGTGGCACCTTTACTTGGTTGTCTAGAGAATCCATGTAAAGATGGAGGTGACACCTTGTGATAGGATGTCTGGATAATCCATGTTAAGCCATGCGATGACACTCTCCTCTAACATTTTGTTTGTTTTTATTTTACTGAAGTCCTCTGGAAGTGGTTTATTGATTTGTCATTGGATAGTTTTGGAAGTTGTCTTTGATCTTATGTTTTGAGATTTATTGGTGATGTGTTTTTTGACTTGTTGTAATTGTGGAAAGTGATTTATTGTTATGTTTCTAAAGTGGGTTGTTATGCTTTTTGGTTTTATCGTTGTTTAGTTCTATGTGGTCTTGATGTTATGTTATCTTGTGTGGAGTTAGTCTTTTGTTATTGTTAGACGTGCTTGGTTAGGGATCCTTCCTTGTCTACTCCCAGCATGGGGGTGGTTGGGTGGAACGTGCTTCGCACCCCATTGGGTTCCATTTTAGTTGTAGATGTATCTTTTATGGTAGGGTTTTGATGGATGTTGTTGATCTAGTGTTCTCATGTACCAGATGTACATCTATACCTCAGATGTAATGTATTCATGGATGTATCATCTCCCACGTGTGTTGGGATGACCCTGATGTAATTTGTATATGTGATTGTTGGGATGTATTTTCAGACAGTTGTATTGTACTATCTTATGGATGTAATGTATATTACGGCCATGTATTTATTCAGGAACTATCTTTTGTAATAGTTGATTATGTTGTGTTATATCTATCGAAATATGTAACACTTTATATCTTTATAATTACATTTATTGTCATATGTAAATATGGTATTAATATGGTTATTGTTAATGGATATTTTAAATGATGATATGTGAATGAATGGATTTATGTATTGGTTTAATTATTGTTTAATCTATTATCTTTGTTATGGGTTAGTGTAGTAATGTCCTCGTGTACCCCAAGGGATTTAGTTTTGCAACTTAGTACTTTGTTATGTTGGAATACTTAAGTACGTTTATTATATTCTTTTAAAAATAAATTGTTGCATCTTTATTAGTTCCTTTGGGGTTCGCACGGCGGGGCGTTATAGCTTCATATTAGAGTGTAGGTTCGTACATGGGAACACTATGAGCCCATTGTGTTGACCTAGCTACTCGTACTCATAGGAGCATGTCATTTCATGTGTGTGGTTTGTGGTGTGTTCTTTGCATGGTTGTTGTGTGCTTACTCTTATCTATTTAAAGGCTTCCAGGAGTAAGCAATGTCCTAGCGGGGGAGGATGTAATACCCCCATGTTGCTAATACTATTTGTTACTTTTATATGTTAGTGTGATACTGATTTGTGATGGTGATTAACTCACCAACCTGGTGTGTGCGGATGCATAGTTTAGTTAATTATTGCGTGTGACATTATTATGATGATTTATGATACTCTGTATGTTGTTTGGATTATTTGTTTATTCAAATGGTTTTTCATTAATGTTTTATATGTCGATGTGATGATTCTATGATGATGTTAATTGGATTTAGTATTATTTTATAATGCAATGGTTTAATAATTAGTTATGATGTGATTAGTTAAAATAGGAATGTTATTTCATATTGATATTGTTATCGTTAGTATAGCTTAGGTGAGAGGACAGTGTAGCACCACTCATTTATGAGTGCCCTACTACGCCGCAATTCCTCCTCATAATAGGATATTTTCAATTATATATATATACATGTGCTACTTGACGTTTGTTTGGGTGCACGAATTGCAGGAATAAGTCTTGATTCCACCTACTTCGGCAGGACAGGACGAGCAATAAATTAACCCAATGGGTAAAATGTTGTGAAAAGGGAGTAGATTTGGAAGTATCCCCGTCCCAAGTCTATCGTTCTAGTATGAGTTGTTGTGTCATGACTGAAGTTTTTTCCTTGTCATTTTGTTGTTTGTTTGTTGGGTATTTACTTTTATTTATGGTTCATGTTTATTTAATTAATCTTATTTTATAAGATTAATTAAAATTGTCTTATTATTTTAATTAATTATAAATTAGTAAAGTGTTAAATTTAAATATATTGTAAATTAAAAAGTATTTAATTAATTAAAAATGTAAATAATTATTTTAAATTAATATTAATGAGGATAATTAAATATTATCTTTTTATTAATATTAAATTAGAAAATCATGTGTGGATAATATCTTGTGTAAATAATTTATTTTTAATTAAAAATTGTAGATAATGGTGTGCTTTTAAAAGCTAGAAAAAGGACCAATAAGGGAAGAGGATTTTTGAGAAAAGAAAGCGGAAGAGCTTTATTGATTCTTTTTTCTGATTTATTATTTTTATGAGGAGATGATTCACACACAAAATATTGCTCTATTGTTTTGGGATCTGGTAAAAGAAAAGAAAAGGAAAATAGCTTGGTTTGTGCTTCTGGGTAAAATAATTGTTTGAAGAAAAGATAGATTCGAAAGGAGAGCTGTAGGAGAAAATCGAAAGGAGGCTACATAAGGGATTCTTCATCGAATGAAGGACTCCAGGTTTTCTTCTGTTATTTATTATTATTGTATTATTTTATAAACAAAATCTAGCTTACTATGTTTAAAGAAATTCATTGAAAGAAGTTATGTGATTTGAAAACTTATTGTATTAAACTCTCAAATCTTTAGAAAACTGTAGTAGAACCTTTTCAAAATTCTTCAATATAGTTTAGTAATGAAAATTTATTATTTCAAATAAAAATAATTTTGTTTTGAGGGTTTGATTTACTTGTCAGATCTATATTGGATTTATTGAAAAATTTGTTGTCTTATGATTGTTTGAATCTCGGGTTAAATATATATATATATATATATATATATACATTTAAACAAAACTAAGTATACTTATACATTATTATTTTCTCTGAACCTTTGAATGAATATACATTTGTATTAGTGAGTTGGTATCAAGAATATTGAATAAATTTTATTTAATTAAATTTTGTGTTAATTGCATGTTCTTCTATAATTGTTTAGTATGTATTCAAATTAAAATTTAATATAAAATAATAATAATAATAATAATAAAAGTATTTGAGTGAATTCCAATTATTATTGAAATTTGTATTATTTTTTAAGAAAAAATGTGATTTTCATATATTAAATATATATAAAAATATATATAAATATAAAAAGAAAATTTAAAAAAAATAAAAATAAAAAAAAAATATAAATTTTAATACAGGGGTGGGTGGTCGGCCGAAGGACTGCAGCCTCCCCACAAGGGGAGGTACATAGTACCTCTGCCTGTGTGGAGGTCTGGGCCAACATAATTTAATTTATTTTTTTTAATTGTCATTTTTAATGTGTTTTTTAAGTCTGATATATATATATATATATTATAATTTTAAAAGATGATATTTATTTAATATATATATTTATTGTATAATTTTAAAACATGATATTTATTTAATGTTTTCATAAAATGATTATTTTAATATATATATTTAATTATGTGAGTTTGTAAAATTATTGTGTAATATAAAGGCAGTTTTTATTATATGTTTTGATTGCTATGATTTGAAATAAATGATATATATATACACAAAACAAGTGTATATATGGATATATATTTATATATATGCATATAAAAAATTGAAGGTGTTGAGATTTTGAATTAATGATATAATATTTACAAGTATGCAATGATATAGTCTTATTGAGAAAATTAGAAATTAACGATATGTTTGATTGAGTTAATTATTCTCGAGTTGTGGATTTATTTATTTGATGGAATTTGTTGTTCGTAGTTAATTGTATTATGGCGTTGTTTATTCTTTGGTTACTCTCGAGATTATTCTTTTTATTAATTTGGATTTCCTTTAATTCGGGTTCGGGTCATGTGGGAGAACCCTAGAGTCAATGTATCATGTTATAGGAACTAAAGTTATGGTTTAGGAATTTCTAGAGGCGGGGTTACTAATGTGTAATTGTGATCTCGTATTTTGATGCTTGGTCTATGTTTTGACCATGGTTGTTTTTTAGTGTGCATTTGGATTGTACAGTTTGTGAATGTTATACATGTCGTTTTTGGTGAGATGGTTAGGCCTCGCAGATGAACTATTTGATTGGTTCAGTTTTTCTTATGGTATAATCCTGTTGAGTTGGATATTCTTGTGCTTGAGTGTCTAGAGAGAGTGGCTCTATTGGGGGCTGGTGCACAAAGGGGCTATTAGGGTAACCCACATAGAGTTAGTGTAATCAGTGATAATCTAAGCAAATAACCATGGGTGGGATTAAACATTAATAAGATAATTGTGATGCCTCATCTTCCTGTTAGTGCTATCATAGACTAAAGGGGACCGATAAGGCCGTGGTTGGCAAGGTCGTTGCCTTGTCTTCACGAAAGGATAACAACTCCGCATGAGTAACCCTATGGAGCAGCACCTTGAGATAGGCTATTAGAAGAACCATAGATGGAGGCAGAACCTTTACTTGGTTGTCTAGAGAATACATGTAGAGATGGAGGTGGCACCTTGTGATAGGATGTCTGGATAATCCATGTTAAGCCATGCGATGACACTCTCCTCTAACCTTCTGTTTGTGTTATTTTACTAAAGTCCTTTAGAAGTGGTTTATTGATTTTTCATTGGATAGTTTTCGAAGTCGTCTTTGATCTTATGTTTTGAGAGTGATTGGTGATGTGTTTTGTGACTTGTTGTAATTGTGGAAAGTGATTTATTGTTATGTTTCTAAAGTGGGTTGTTATGCTTTTTGGTTTTATCGTTGTTTAGTTCTATGTGGTCTTGATGTTATGTTATCTTGTGTGGAGTTAGTATTTTGTTATTGTTAGACATGCTTGGTCTAGTATCCTTCCTTGTCTACTCCCAGCACAGGGGTGGTTGGGTGGAACGTGCTTTGCACCCCATTGTGTTCCCTTTTAGTTGCAGATGTATATTTTATGGCAGGGTTTTGGCGAATGCTGTTGATCCAGTGTTCTCATGTACCATATGTATGTTTATACCTCAGATGTAATGTATTCATGGATGTATTGTCTCCTATGTGTGTTGGGATGACCCTGATGTAATTTGTATATGTGATTGTTTGGATGTATTTTTAGATAGTTGTATTGTTCTATCTTATGGATGTAATGTATATTCTGGCCATGTATTTATTCAGGAACTATCTTTTGTAATAGTTGATTATGTTGTGTTATATCTATCGAAATATGTAACACTTTATATCTTTATAATTACATTTATTGTCATATGTACATATGGTATTAATATGGTTATTGTTAATGGATATTTTAAATGATGATATGAGAATGAATGAATTTATGTATTGGTTTAATTATTGTTTAATCTATTATCTTTGTTATGGGTTAGTGTAGTAATGTCCTCATGTACCCCAAGGGATTTGGTTGTGCAACTCAGTACTTTGTTATGTTGGAATACTTAAGTACATTTATTATATTCTTTAAAAAAGAAATTGTTGCGTCTTTATTAGTTCCTTTGGGGTTCGCACAGCGGGGCGTTACAGTTTGATTTTTATCTACAATAGCTAAAGTAGAAGGAATAATATTATGTAAAAATATTTAAGGTGCCTAGTTTCACACCTTTTCTACCACTAAGGCACCTTTTGTAACTTTGCAATTTTTATCACTACATGTAACAACACAACCTTCATCATGTAGTTACCCTACTAAAATTAAATTTCTGCTTAACCTTAGAACATGCCTTACCTCATGTAGTAGCCAATGATTCCCATTCTACAACTTAATCTTGATTTTTCTCTTTCCAACAATCATACAAGGTTCAATACCACCCAAATAAACCAATCCAAAATCCCCTTGGACATAATCAAGAAAATAAATTATATGGGATGTAGCATGAAATGAAGCCCCTGAATCTAACACCCAAGAATCATTAGCATTATTAAGGGAAAAAATCAAAGCATCATCATCATATGTATTACTTACCACATTTTCCTCTTTACTACCTCCCTTTTTTTCTCCTTCATTTTTCTGAGACCAACATTCATTCTTTAAATGAGCCATCTTACCATAGTACTAACAATCCCTCTTGTCTCTCGATTAGGACCTCTTGTCCTTTAATTTTCCTAATGACTTACCATGACCTCAAAAATTATTTCCTCTCTAATTTTTTTCCCCTGCTTTTTGCATTCAAAAAATTTCTTGATGTGGATGTACCACCTAAGTTTTTCTTACGAATTTCCTTTCTCAAAATAACACCAACAACATCATCAAATTTTAGCATATTTGATCCAAAAACAAAATTACTAACTACCATTACCTAGATATTCTAGCTTTGAAGCAAAGAACATAGAATCAAAAGAGCCCTAACTTTTTCATCAAAGTTTATATTTATAGAATTTAATTAACTAGTAACTATACTAAACTCATTTAAATGATTAACAACTGACCCACCTTCTACCATTTCATATTAAATAAACACTTCATAAGAAATACCTTATTCAAAGTGAAAATATTTTCATATAACTTCGCTATGGTCTGCATCAGTTCTTTAGTTGTCTTTGTTGTTGTAATATTAAATGCCACTGATTGTGCTAGGAATAAATGAATACTATCAAGTGCCTTTCTCTCTATAATATCCCAATTCTCATCAAACATTGCTGATATTTTCTTGGATTTCCCTTCCAATAGACACCATAAACCCTTTTGATAGAGACATTCCTCCATCTACATCAAGTTCATAACTGATAGTTCTACCAATTAAATTTTTCTACTTTCAACTTACCCTCGTCTACCATAACTCCCACTCAACTGTGAGACTATCACTTAATTATGAGACCTTCCTACAAAGGATAACAAAACAAAACCTTTCTTTGATACCACTTGTTAGGGTGAGAAGGTATTTTTCTATTAGTTAAATTTAGATTTGAACAATGAAATAGAGAAATAAAACCCACAAAAAATATAGCAACAATAAGACAAACAAAGATTTAATGTGGTTCACCCAAAATTGGGCTACATCCACCAACACAAGGTCCAATTTATATTAAAATTATAGTAAATAAATTTTACAAAGCTTGCAACAATCACTACAACTTACAACAACATTTTTCTCCATGTTTTACCACTGCTATTTTTACACATCCTTTGTTGTGTGTACATGAGGTGCTTCTTGTGTATTTCTAGCCACATAACTAGAAAAATCTGGTAACATTTTTCACAACCTATTTCCCTAAAAACTCATTACTAGTTGTTTATATATGCTCCCACACATGTCCCAGTAATTACAAATGAAGTGTGGCCATTGGTTGTCCCTCATGCACCCAATAACAATCTCCTTTTGGGTGTTTTTCTTTTAAATATTATATAATTGTAACTAATCACTTCTAGCATTTACTATTTTTTTGTAACCATATTTTTAGATACAAGTGCAATGTAAATATTTAATAAGTGTAGAAAATTATTTAATGAAAAATAATATAAATATTTTTCATCTGAGTCTGAATGGTCTCATAACACAACAAGCATTCATGCTTGCATATAATCAAACAAGGATGCACTACAAATTCAGTTTGACAAAAGGTGAGATATCTATCTTTTTCAAAGCTTCTTGGAGCATCCTTTGGTATGTAGGAAATGTTTGAATCAAGTCCCAATGGTAAATATTTGATGGAATGTTATGAGGTTTATCAACAATATCATATTATTTATTGTTATGTTGAGGAAGGCTAAGTGGGGATGGAAGATATTGTTTTTTGTAATACTCTAATATTATTTTAAAATTTTATTATAATTGTAAGATGTTTGTTCTTGATGTGTGTTTCTTTTTTTTATAAGAATTTAAGTATGTTTTCACCAAATTTATCAATCTAATATATTTTTGTAAGAATATTAACCATATAATTTTGAATATTAATGTTAAAAATATTGATTGTACAAATTAAAAGCTTCTATGTATTACATTGATATGTATGCAATTTTAGCTACCTAAAAGTGAGATCTTATATTTATTACATTAACATGTATTATCTTCCAATCACAACAATATGAGAGCTTAAATTTATTACTTTGATGTCCATGTTCTTCCAATAATGAAAAATTTAGGGCTTTTATTTATTGCATTCACATAAATATTCTTCCAATGGGTAGAAATTGAGAGATTATATTTGTTTAACAATCCCCTTGTTATTGTAGTCACTAAAATTAGAGAGATTATATTTATTTCATCAATCTTCTCATTATTTCTACCAATAAAAAATAAAGAATTTATTTAAAACACATGCAAACATATTTATCTTGTCATATTTGTGTTACAAAGTAACTTAAACTAGCTAAACATGGCTTTTTTTTAATTAGATTTTGTTATATTATTTTCAATTTCTTATCATACATAATTTAATTACTCATTTATTTTTATGTTATGAATATCTATACTTATCATATTATCTAGTTAATTAATATTGTCTTAATAATATTAATAATTTTAAAATTCACCTTCTTATCAAATTTTAATACATAGTATTACATTAATAACGCTAAAACAATGAAAAATGGGATTATGCTTTCATATGCTTTAGGACATAAAGAAAACCCACTTTCTAATTATCTCATTGAAGGGAAACCCTAAAGATATCAATCTAAAGTATGCAAAGGGGAAAGAGATCTTGTAATAGGGTTGTCATAGGGTATGATTATGAACTAGTTAATGAGGGGTTTACCACCAAGCTAGGGCTTGGAAGGACTAATGAAATGTAAGATCTAATGTTTAAACGTAATGATGCATGGAAATTGAATAAATGACCAAGAAATGAATATAAATTAGAATAGAAGACTGTAAAATCAAAAGTGTGCACCTAGAAATTTGTAGAGGCTTGAATGAGGATTGGAAATTTTTAACACTAAAATTTCTTCCCACTAGGACTCATATGCCAGTTTGGGTGTATAAGTCCCAGATCAGGGTTTCTAGTCTAAAATTGGTTTTTGGCATTGTAGATTCCAAATTTGCAAAAATATTTAAAAATTCCTATAATGGGACTCATATGCCACTAATGGTGTATCAGTCCCATTCCACTCTTTTAGAGAACCAGGGTTTGATTCTGCTCTTCAATCTCTTCTCTTCCCCCTTGACCTAATTTCTGGATTTGAAACTAATGATTTCAATCCTGTAGGTGACTTTTTGTGAAGACGACAATCTTGTGACAACTTGATGACTTTCTCAAACCTTGCAACCTAATCTTCAAAGGACCTTCAAGTCTTAAAAGCACCTAGATATGCAATTTGTAGACATGCGGAATTAACATCATGCATTCCTCATATTTAATTAAATCATATTTTCCTGATCAATTAAATAAATCAAGTTTAATTGATTAATCTCCTAATGTCATCCATTTAAATTAAATAAATCCATATTTATTTGATTTAACACTAACATCATTCTATTTGATTAAATAAAACAAATATTTATTTAATTAAATCTGAAATCATTTTCCATCTCCTTTTGATTTTTTTAATCCATAAATCTAAATCAAATAGGTCAAATAACCTAATCCCTCATTAAATTAATTAAAGCTTGATTAATTTAATCATAATCTCCAAAATTCTCTAGATTTTTCCACTTGCACATGAAAATGCATTTAAATGATTTATTAAAATCTCTATTTATTTTCAACTTGGCATCTTTGGGGAATATTCCTCCAAGTTTGAAAAATTTTCCAAAAGGGATTTGTCCTTGCAACAAAGCATTTAAGAGCTCCTACATGTCTCTTACATGTCTCTTGCAAAGGTCAAACTTAGCATTTAACTCATCTTGTCATCAAATTCAAATTTCAAATCTCCACCTCTTTGGCATATTGACCAAAATGTGTTGATTCCTCAACCTCTAACATGTTGACAAGTTTTTATTTATTTTAGATGAGAGAACAAAAAGGGGTGGTTTGCTCTATAGAAGAAAATTGTGAAAAAGAGCAGCAACTCTATTTATTGAATATATATATATATATATATATATAGGGTATGTGTAGGATCATCATGGAAAAAATAGGCCCTTAAGTGGCAAAAATTTTAGAAAAATTAGAGTTAGACAACTTGATGTAAAAATTTGAATAAGTTATCTATATTATTTTAAGAGAAAAAATAAGTAGGTTTCCGTCTGACCATCCTAACCACAATAAAATGATAATATTTTTTTATACGATTTTAGATATAAGTAGAGGAATCATACCCTGATGTGATGCATTTTATTTTTTAATTTTTTTTCAAGTAAATAATTAATTATGAATTTTTTATTACAAATTTTTAAAAAATATAAAAAATTGTATGTCTAACCACCTTAACTTGGTAAAAACTTTATGAAATTCATTTTTTCTTTTCTTAATCCTATAGTATACAAAGCATAGAATGTGATGCATGTTTTGGATTCAAAAATTGTGATACCGTTTGAAAGCTATAGATGTTTTTCAATTAGCCTATCACTCAGGACTATTTTCAATTAGAAAATGAATAATAATTACTTATTAAATTCAAAATAAAGTATAATTTATATCGGTGGAAAGTTAAGAATCTCCTTTAAAAACACTTTTCATTGCATCAATTATGGGTAAAAGAATAGTCATCAGCCACATACCCATCATATTGCCACTTTTTGGCCCATCATGATCTTGCACATACCCTATATTAATATATATATATATATATATAGTTTGAATGATGTAATATAAAATTAGAATTTCTAGATTTATTTTGTGAGCTTTAAATTTATGCTCTCTATTCTCTGTTTAAATTTGTGTTGATTTTTTTTTGTTTGAATCCTCTACCTTTGGCCTTCATGTGGTATCATAGTAGGTTTATGGGAGCTGGTTCATTTTAGTAAAAGGGTTGTTTCTAAGAGTTCAGTAAAAGTGTTTAGTTTTTCACAGTAGAGATGGCTGCAAGCACAAGCTTGGCTAAGCCACAAATCCCACAGTTTAATGGGAAAAATTATGACTACTGGGCAATCACCATGAGGGAATTTTTTTCCTCATAAAACTTATGGGAGCTAGTAGAGAATGGATTTCCAGAGCCAACAAATGCAACAACTTATAATGATTTGACTCAAGCAGAGAAGTATTTATTGAAAGATAATAGGAAGGACTCAAAGTCCCTTTTCTTTATTCTACAAGGAGTACATGAGAGAATTTTTCCAAGGATTGCAACAACAACAAGGTCAAGACAAGCATGGGACATACTCCAAACAACTTATCAAGGTATGGAAAAAGTCAAACAACAAAGTTACAAATATTGAAAGGGATTTTGAAAGTATATATATGAAGGACAATTAATCAATGGTTGAAAAGATTTTAAGGAGTTTACCCACAAAATTTGAGACAATTGCTATAACTATAGAAGAAACAAAGGACCTCACACAGTATATAGTTGATGAGCTCCATGCACCTCTCATTTCTGATGAGGAAAGGATGAGCAAGTCTACAAATACATCATTGGAGCATTCTTTCAAGTCACAAGCTTCAATCAACCAAGGAAGAGGTAGAGGAAGATCAAATTTTAGAGGAAGAGGAATAAGTTTTTACAAAGGTGGAAGAAGCAGCCCATCAAGCTCAAGTGGAAGAGTCAACAATCAAAATTAAAGCCAAATCCCCACTCAAATTAGTCACAAGGACAAACGTATGATAAGACTCAAGTCCAATATCACTATTGTAAAAATTTTGGGCATTACATAAGTGAGTGTGGAAAGAAACAATATGATTATGGTAAACAAAATGCAAATTTCACAAAAGAAAGTCAAGACAAAAAATTAGAAAAGAGCATAATATTTTTGGCATGTAATGTTGCACAAGAAAGTGAAAAACATGTTTGGTTTTTATTCTTAGGCTATAGCAACCATATGATAGGAAATCTAGAAATGTTTTCAAGTTTAGATGAAAATGTTAAATCTGATGTTACATTGGGTAATGACAACATCATGTCAGTTAAAGGAAAAGGAAATATCAACATTCTAACTAAACAGGGGGAGCAAAAGTATTTTTTTGATGTGTATTTTGTGCCTAGTCTAAAACATAATTTGATGAGTATAGGACAACTTGTTAAAAAAGGATATAGAGTAACTTTCAAAAATGGATTGTGCACAATTTTAGAAAAAATACCCAAGTAATCAGCTCATTGTTAAGGTCAAAATGACAAGTAATAGAATGTTTCCCCTGAAGATTCAACTATATTTAAATATAGATTATGCACAAGCACAAGAAACCACAATTGCTATGCAAATATTCTTTCAAGTTGAGATAAAAGATGAAAACTATTCTGGCACTTAAGATTTGGGCATCTTAACTTTGGAGGTCTAAATTTACTTCATAGGAAAAGCATGGTCAAAGGAATACCTTTAATAGAAAAACCTAAAAGAGTATGTGAATGATTCATCTTAGGAAAGCAACATAGAGAATTTTTTCTAGCAGGAAAGTCAACTAGAGCAAAATCCCCTTTGGAGATTATACATTCAGATTTGTGTGGACCTATGCAAACACCCTCAATTGGTGGCAGTTTTTATTTTCTGACCTTTATTGATGATTATTCAAGGAAAACATGGGTTTTTTTTGTAAAGAACAAGAGTGAAGTGTTTGATTTCTTCCATCAATTTAAGTCTCTTGTTGAAAAATAGAGTGGTTATTATATCAAAGTGTTGAGGACTGATAGAGGAAGTGAATATATGCCAAAATATTTTTTAAATTTTTGTAAAGATAATGGGATTCACAAATAGTTTACTACTAGATACACACCTCAAAAAAATGAGGTAGCTAAAAGGAAGAATAGGACAATCATGGAAATGTCTAGAAGCATGTTGAAAGCCAAACATTTGTCAAATGAATATTGGGCTGAAGCTGTATCATGTGCAACATATATAATGAATGGGTGTCCAACAAAAAGTGTTATGAATATGATTCATGAAGAAGCATGGAATGGAAGAAAAAATAATGTTGCTCACATGAGAGTTTTCGGTTGTGTGGCTTATGCACATGTGCCTGATGAATTGAGAAGGAAGTTAGACAACAAAGAAGAAAAATGCATATTTGTTGGATACAGTGATGAATCCAAAGCATACAAGTTATATATTCTAATCAGCAAGAAGGTGATAATCAACAAAGATGTATAGTTTGTAGAAGATGAAGCATGGGATGGAAGTAGAGAAAAAATAGTTAATGCATCAGCAAGTATACCTCAAGAGGAAAATGATGTTTTTGTACCAAAAAATATTCCTACTAATGTGACTCCTTCCATGCCCATTCAAGTTCAACCAAGTGGTCAACAAGTGACACCATCATCAAATATAAGAGCAACATCAAGAGGACAACATACACCATCTACACCAATAATTTTTGGAGCTGGACCATCAAGTCCACATTTAACAAGTTCAAGTGATTTATCAAATCCTACATTGGCAAGCATGAGAAGACAAAAAATAAAAAGTATAAGGAACATATATGATCAAAATGAAGGTGAAAATAATTCTGATCAGATTTCTCTTTTTGCATTTTATTCACAATTAGATTATCCAATTCACTTTGAATATGCAATTAAAGATGACAAATGGATATGTGCAATGGATGAGGAAATTGATGCAATTGAAAAGAATCAAACATGGGAACTAGTAAGTCTTCCAAAAGACAGATATAATTGGAGTGAAATGGGTTTACAAAACCAAATTAAATGCAAATGGTGAAGTGCAAAAACATAAAGCAAGACTAGTGGAAAAAGGTTATTCATAGCAGCCTGAAATTGATTACAATGAAAAATTTTCACCTATAGCACATCTTGATACTGTTAGGATGATTATTGCTATTGCAACACAAAAAAAATGGTCAATTCATCAAATGGATGTGAAATCAGAATTTTTAAATGACTATCTTGAAGAAGAAGTTTATGTGGAACAACCACCTAGGTATGAGATACTGGGACAATAAGACAAAGTCTACAAGCTAAGAAAAGCATTGTATGGTCTCAAGCAAGCCTCAAGAGCTTTGTATAGTAGAATTGATAATTATCTTTTACAAAATGGCTTTAATAGGTGCAACAGTGAGCCTACATTGTATACTAATATGAATGGAAAAGGTGAAATTCTGATTGTATGCTTGTATGTTGATGAGTTGATTTTCATAAGTGATTTATCAATTGATTTGTTTAAAGGAGCTATGAAGAAAGAATTTGAAATGACAGATTTGGGACTCATAAAATACATTTTAGGCATTGAAGTGAACCAAAATGAAAATGGTATTTTCATCTCTCAAAAAAAGTATGCAAATGATATTTTGAAAAGGTTTAACATGACAAATTGGAAATTAGCACCAACACCAATTGTCACATGATTGCAAATGAGTAAGGATAATAAAGGTTCAGATGTGGATCCAACATTATATAAGAGACTTGTTGGAAGCCTTATGTATTTGATAGCCATAAGGCAAGACATAATGTATGCTATAAGTTTAATTTCTAGATTTATGGAAGCACCAAAAGACATATATTGGAAAGTTGGAAAAAGAATTTTGAGATATGTAAGTGGAACAAAGAGTTATGGAATTCAATATTCAAGTTTAGTGGAGTTCAAGCGGATTGGGTATATGGATAGTGACTGTGCTAGAAGTGTTGATGATAGAAAAAGCATGTCTGGTTATGTTTTTTACTTTGGCACTAGTGTAGTATCATGTGCTTAAAAAAGCAACCAATAGTAACTCTTTCATTGGCAGAACTAGAGTATGTAGCAGCCACAAGTGCACCATGTCAAGTAGTTTGGATGAGGAGAGTGCTGAAAGAGTTAAAGTATGAACAAGTTGATGCAAGAAAGATAGTTTGTGATAACAATTCAACCATAGCATTGTCAAAGAATCCAGTATTTCACAAAAGGAGCAAATATATTGATACCAAATATCATTTTATCAAAGAGTTAATCAACAATGGAGAAATATTTTTAGAATTTTGTAAGTCTAAAGAACAATGTGTAGATATATTCACTAGGGCATTGGGAAAATACAACTTCATCTATCAGAGAGATTTTTTAGGCATTATTGACAACAACAGTTGTAATTAAGGGGGAGTGTTAGAAATAATTCCAACTAGAACACCTTTTTCTTGGATTCTCATGATTTTCATTTATGCCTTGTGCGGTAGTGTAGGTAAACAGTAGTCCTACAAGGCATTTTCTCTTTGGTGGCAGTTGTGCAGTATTTACCATAGTCTCACATGTGATATATTTTAGCTCAGTAGTAGAACGGTGAAGATAATTTTTGACAACATTTTTGGGAAAAAAAAAATATCAGGAAATTAATGTTTCAAGTACAATATTTAATTAGGTTTTAAAAATTTTCCACTTCAAGTGAACTGGGAATTATAACTAATGTAATTAATGCCATTTCTTTTGCTTGCTGGTGAAGTTTTTCACGATGGTTTTTATGTAAGTTTTTATTTATTTTAGATGAGAGAACAAAAAGTGGTGGTGTACTCTATAGAAGCAAATTGTGAAAAAGAGCATCATCTCTATTTATTGAATATATATATATATATATATAGTTCAAATGATATAATATAAAATTAGAGTTTCTGGATTTATTCTGTGAGCTTTAAATTTTTTCTCTTTGTTCTCTATTTAAATTTGTGTTGATCTATTTTTGCTTGAATCCTTAGCCTTTGGCCTTCAAAGGAGGAGTTTTTTTTATTTTTTCTAACTGCTTTATATCTTATGCTGCTTGTATGGGTGATGAATCTCTAATTTACCAATGGAAACTTATCTTTGTAGGCAATGGAGGGTACTTTGGCATTCTCATTTCCTCTAGCAAAGAAATGTTAAGATTTCATTATGATTTGCCTCTACTTCTCTATAACATATGGAAGGATCTGCAAATCAAAAGAGAATGAGAAAATAGATGCTACTACATTTCCTTTGCTTTTTCTTGGGCAGCACAACTCTACAATATTTTCCTTCCTTTTTAGCATGATGGACATTTGACGACATCTTTCTCTAGCACCATATCTGTATTGGAATCGATAAAATGAAGTATAACAGTATTGAGGTTTATTCATATGCATATTTGAAGGATATGTGGACCCATTTTATCCGTCTCATAATAATCCATGAGCCCACATGCCCTGTGCTCTTGTAACACATAGTGGATCCATGTTTACAATCACTTTTGAATTTTCTTAGCTTGTTAAGGTATTTTCAATTATGAATTCAAATAGGAAAAATACTATTATTTTCCCATGAATTTTCTAGACATTCTTTCTTTCTTCATCTATAATTGTTGGTATTTAAATTGTGGTTTATAAGAGTGGATGGTAGAATAAATGGAGATATCCTTGGGATGAAGGAATTCATTGGATGGGTTGTAGGTTACATTCTCATTGAGGTCTTTCATGCTACTCTTTCCCACTAAGCAATTTCAATGTAAACATCTAGCTAATCTCTTTCCCAAATTTGTGTTCCCCTTAAATATTTTTTTTATCATTTTAACTTTGGTTCATTTTAGAAGAAGCCCTCCTTGAACTTTTTTTGCATATTTATTATTATTATTATTATATTCTTTCATTTCATAAAATTTCACAATATTATCATTGTAAAGATTTGATTTCTATCATTTTCTTATGATAAAATTGAACAATTGACAATTCAGTGGTATAAATATGATTTTAATGTAGCTAAAAAAATTTAGTAGAATGTGTTGTGCTCAAAGAAGTTATTTATAGCATGTAAATAAAGCTCAAGCTCATCTTTGTTTATTCCATAGGGTAATTTACCATTACAAACATAAAATATATTTTGTTCAAAGAAGTTATTTTCGTCATGTGTAATTCCTCTATCCTTTTACAAAGAGTTGTTTCTCCAAATTAAGATGATGATTCAATTTATGTCTTTTTTATCATTTTAAATTTTCTTCAAAATTAAAAAAACCTCAAATTTCCAACTACCTATATAATTCTATTAGTGTATTCCTTGCACCTCCTTTGGATGCAACTACTAGTTTCTATAAGATTAGGAATATAATGAAACGGAATATTACATAAGATTAGGAATATAATGGAATGGAATATATGAAAATATCACTCCTAGATTCAATTAAGGAGGAGACTGTAGTCCTTAAGGTAGTAAGAAGACCAATCATGAGGTTTGATGAGCACAAAATGTGCTCATAGTTTGGATATCAAGATGAACTTTTAATACCTTTACTTTTGTTATTCATGGTTGTTTAAACTCTTTTGAAACCTTTTATTGGGATATCCTGTAGCAATACACTTTCATGTTCCTACAGCCTACCGTGTCGACTTATCTACATTTATTACCCCATTTGACTCCCTAAATGACTGGTATATCACATATAGTTTTTGAATGATGAAATAGATTTAAATATGTGATTAATGAACATATATTGTGTATGTGCCATGCACCTTTTCTTTCGCATCTATTACATTGCGTTTCACATTTTGTTGAAGAAAGTATGATCGAGTCAAGCACAGCCGATCTCAGCCCTGCAATAAATTCCATTTCCTGTACGACTTCGAGGAAGCTCTAGTGAAGACTCTTTGATCGAAACCTTTGGGAAGGATTTTAAATGTCAGTCAATTTGGAAAGAGTGGAGTGCTATATTCTCTCTGGGTCGGGTTGAACAGATAAACTCATATATGAAGTCTATTCCTCGATTCCAGGATACATTTCAAATCCATGTCTTTCTCTGATAGGGTTAGTTAGTAGTTGTTTTTCTGATTTTAAATAAGTCCTCCTCCTTTGCTAGTGAGCAATGAAGAGATGTATAGAAAAAGTAGCAAGTAAGATAGAAGCATAGTGATAGGAAAGATATCATGTAATAGTTAGTATGATAATAGAAAGAAAAATTGTATGACAAGAGACAGAGTTTGTTAGTTTTCATATATAGAGCAATGTATACCATTCTGAGTTTATGAATAAAGATTGATGAAGTTCTGATTTCACCACTTGCATAATTAGTTGATGCTTGCTAAGGGGGCCCACTTAGTAAGTATCAATAGTAGTTAGTTAGCTATTCCTTTTTCTGTTGTTCATCAGTTATATTTCATCTTTGAAGTTTTTGTGCAAACTCAGTCTTATATTGTTCCTGCAGCATTGGGAATCCATCCCTGTGTCTATTCCTAAAACATAAGGCTAGTTTATAATTTGTCTCTCAGTTGTAGCTATTATGATTTCTGCTTTGGTTAAATTATGGTTGAGTTAAGAGAACTTTGCATTACCTTCTTGTAGTGTAGGTAGAATTCTTTCCAAGTATTTATTTCTGTTAAGTTGTGACTGAAACTAGTTCTTAGTGCATATATTGTGTTGCTCCATTCAAAGTATACATTCCCTAGTTTGACAAGTAAATGAACGTCCATGGATAGATATTAGTCACCTGCTGGAATGTCCAATTCCCAGGATAGGTTTTGTCATGATTTTCATATCCTTTTATGGGCGCGACCATTTTTGGCGCCATTGCCGGGGATGATGTCAAGCTAATAACTTGTCAGAAGTCAGTTTTAGCATTAGTTTAGTTTGTTAATCAAGAATCTTCAAAATCCTTCTAAATCACTATTCATTCTATTGCATGCATAGAAGAAGAGACGCACTAGGAAGGTTTCTCCCTAAAAACCTATTTGTTGAATTGCCATTTGACCCAGCTGACAAAGAACCTGAGGAAAATCCATTTGCTCTAATATTCCAGCAAGAAAATATGGCAAATAATCCACCTAATCCACCTCCTGCTTTTGAGTTTCCCATTGTTCCCCAGCGAGATACTAATAACCTTAAAAATATTCCTTCTTCATTACTTCCCAAGTTCTATGGCCTAGTTACGGAGGACCCTAAAAATTTCTTGTTTGAGTTTGATATCCTCTATCGCAGCTATGATTACACTTTAGATGCACACAAGCTGAACTTATTTCCTTCCACCCTGAAGGAAGGAGCTCTTAGATGGTTCATGAGTTTGGGAAGAGGTTTTGTTGATAGTTGGGCAACCATGCAAACAAAATTCCTTGAGAAATATAAGGAATATTGTAAGAGTGGTAGTAAGGGAGATGATATATTCAAAATTCAACAAAAGGAGGATGAAAGTCTAGAAGACTACATCTCAAGATTCTTGTTTTCCCTAAAAAAGAATTCAAAATATAATCTCAATGAAGACTCTCAAAAACTACTTTTTCTGAGGGGAATTTGTGATACCTGTATAGACGCCCTGGACCTAATGGGAGGAGGTGATATAACCCAACTACCTTGGCATGATATCAAGAAAATATTTCTTAATTACTCCTGAGCAAATGTGAAGAAGGGTAGAGGTCATCAAGCTACAGCGGGCAAGTCTTCTTCCACTAGTGTTTCCTAGATGGAGATCACAAATTTTTTGTCTGATTTCAAACAAGATATCATAAATAACATGGCTACATAGTTGGACACTACACAAGCTTAGAAGAAACATGAGGAAGCTAAAGCAATCCTAGCTGAGTTATGTCTGCATTGTAGACAAAAGAAACATGACTGCAGATGCAAGATGGTGGCCAACATGGAGGCTAAACTATTGCCTACCGATTTTAAGATGATAGAAGGTGATGATGGCCAAGTCTTCTTTGTTGCACAAAGGAGGCCATGGGCCCCAAGACAAGGTATGCCTCATGACCCTTTGTAAAATTTTGGTTCATATAATAATCAATGGAAAAATCAATACCCTCCAAACTATGGGCCATACTCCCAACCTCAGTGGAATAACCCTTGGCCAAATGCCCAGCAAAACCGTTGGCAATCCTCACAAGGGAATTGGAAACCACCACAACAAAATTAGTGGCAGCCTCCACAAGGGAATTGGCAGCAGCCTAACCAATGGAGAGGAGGCTAGCAATGGTCAAATCCACCGTAGGTTTCCTGCAGCAACCCCAGCAGCAATCCATTATGCCACCTCCTGTAGCTAATCAAGGACAAAATCCGAAATCAACCCAACTACCTGCTCAGGTAGCACCTAATCCAAATAACCAGCAACCGTAGTAGCAGCAAGTCTATTTTACTGATCCTAATCATTAGCCTGACTATGCTCTTAACCTAAATAATATTAATTTATGTTCAGGAACCGTGCTACCCACACCATCTCCTCCCATAATCTCATAATTACCATATGAGGAGATTGACCAAGAAGTAGATATCAGTGACCAAGCCCAACCAAATCAGCTAGTTCAGACTCCATCATTCCCTAAGCCATCTAATAAAGTGCCCCCTCCTTTCCCACAAAGATTGGAAGGTGAAAATGTAAAAAAATAAGAGGAACCTACCTTTGACATCCTTGACCAGCTAAAGCATATATGTGTGAAAATCCCTTTGTTCCAAGCAATCAAAGAAGTACCTATCTATGGCAAGGCCATTAAAGAGGCATGTTTGAATAAACCGGGGAGGAAAAAGAAAGACCCTCAAACTGTCCATGTAGTAGGCCAACTCTCTGACTTAATGCTAGGGAAGCTTAACATCCCAAAATATTTAGATCTAGGAAGTCTTGTTGTGAAGATAAATGTTAATGGGTTGCAAATTAAGAATGCTTTAGTAGATCTTGGTGCAGCTATCAATGTCATGACAAAGGACCTGGTCGTAAAACTTAATATTTTAGAAATAAGGACTACACCTACAATATTACAGCTTGCTGATAGCTCAACTATCAAACCTGATGGGGTAGTTGAAGACTTGGTAGTCACCTTGGATTCCTGGGAGTACCCTGCTGATTTCATGGTCTTATCTCTAAAGGCATAATTAGGGGGATACCCTGTCATACTAGGAAGGCCTTGGTTGGCTACTGTTGATTCTTGCATTGGTTGTAGGTCGGGTGACATGACAATATCTGACGGACATAGCACAAAGAAGCTTACCCTCTATTCTCTAGCACTGCCCCAACTTGAGCCTGGAGATGTTGTTTGGCCAGATTTGGGAGAAGAGGAAGAAGTGAACTCCATGGCCAATTTAATGATGATTACCAGAGATCCTTTCATTGCACAATAACAAGAAGAAGATATACTATCCAATGTCCTGCTGAATAACTATGGTACTGAATACTTTCATTGTGAGAAAAATCCATGTTTCTTACAGAATATTCTTCGTCCATCCACATCAGCTCATTATCCTACAGCAACTGATTGCTTACACACCTTACTACCCCATGAGGTAGACATGACATTTCTGTCTGAAGTATCTATGATAGACTTAACCTCACAAGTTGAGGTAGCTGCAGGAAAAACCTTGTGCATTAATAAAAACCTCACCAGTGAGCAACAAGAATCTATGATCAAAATGCTTACCAGTCATAAGTCAGCTTTTGCATGGGACTATGGAGATATGAAAGGTTTAGACCCAAAACTCTATACACATCGTATATATATTAACAGTGACTTCAAACCTATTAGGCAACCCAAAGAAGAATTAATCCAGCCTTGAGAGAAACTGTTAAAGAAGAATTGCAAAAAATGTTAACAGCTGGCTTTATCTACCCAATCTCTGATAGTCAGTGGGTTTCCCCATTGGTCATTGTTCCTAAAAAAGGAGGAAAATGGAGGGTATGTGTAGATTATAGAGAGCTCAACTTGGCAACAAAGAAAGATTACTTTCCTCTTCCTTTCATTGATCAAGTTTTGGATAATTTAGCAGGGAAAAAGTACTTCTCATTCTTGAATGGCTTCAGTGGGTACAATCAAATCAAGATTGCTCCTAAGGATCAGGAAAAGATTACTTTTACATGCCCTTGGGGAATGTTTTCCTGTTCAATTTTGCCTTTTGGTCTCTATAATGCTCTTGCAACTTTTCAGAGGGCAGTCATACGTATCTTCTCAGACATCTCATATGATTGCATGGAAATATACATGGATGACTTTACTATTTATGGTACAACATTTGTGGAAGCTCAAGCCAACTTTGAGAAAGTAATATAGATATGTCAAGACCACAACCTATCGCTAAATAGTCAAAAGTGCTTCATGATGATGCAGGAGGGAATAGTCCTTGGTCACTATATTTCTGCTGTAGGAATTCAGGTTGATCCTACTAAGATTGAGGTAATCTCTAAGCTACCCTCTCCTACTAAGCAGAAAGAGGTACGGAGTTTTCTAGGCTATGCTGGATACTACAGAAGATTCATCAATGACTTCAGCCAAATAGCAGGCCCCTTATACAATCTGCTAAAGAACGATGCAGAGTTTTCCTGGATAGAGGAATGTGAAAAATAATTTCTTGACTTGAAGGCCACCCTCACACATGCACCTATTCTGAAAGGACCTGGTTGGTCACTTCCATTTCATATTCATACTTGTAGACACATCAAATTTACATTATGCATCACATTCGCTCATCAAATAAATAAATCAAGTTTATTTGCCAATCTTCTAAAGTCATCAGCTTAAATCAAATAAATCAAACTTGATCTTATCATCAATCTTTTTAATCAAATAAATCAAACATCCATCATAATGCATATTCCATCCTTCTTGATTTAAATAAATCAAATATCTAAGTCAAAGAGGTCAAACTCATCCTAATCATCATCCTAGCTAATTAATCCTGATCTAATGCTAATCTCACCCACTTGCATTCTCTAGATTTAGCCACTTGCACATATAAATCAATTTATTGATTTATTAAATCCAAGATTTTCCATCAACATGGCATTTATGGGGAATATTCCCTCAACTTTGAATTCAAAGGCAAGTTGATTTGTCCCTCCAACATTGCATTTATTGGTCATTTTCTTGTCCCCTACTTAGCATTTGCTCTCAAATTTGAATTCAAAATCTCCCTCTCATGGGCACATTTCCCTAATCTTGCACATCCATTGGCCTATCACATGATGACAAGTGTCCTTTCATTGGTCCAATCTTAGTCCCACATTGGTCTCTCTTCAACACTTACCATTTTGAAAATCCTTAAATAGAGGCTTCAACATTGAGCAAATCCTCCACAATCTCTTGCAAGGTCACTCTCTTCATTTGAGAATTGATCTTGTCAATTTCACTTCACAACTCCATCATCTACACAACTTGATGCAAGGTCATTCTCTTTGAGAACTGATCTTGTCCATTTATCATCTCCATATACATAGCAATTTCATCACTAGCTTATCAATCAAGGATTGGGAAAAGGTCACTAGCACATGTGAGACCAATCCACTATGAGATGAAGTTGATTCATGTTGTTTGTATGCTTATTTGGTTTTTCTTGTTGTTTTAATATCTTACTTAGCATATCTAACATGTTTCATTATCTCATAGGGATGTTGAAGATTATTTTGGTTTTAAAATGCTAACCATATGCAGATTTTTGCATCCACAATACTGATGCATTAGATTATACAATTGGAGCAGTGTTAGGGTAGAAGGATGGATGAATAAAACATGCACTCTACTACATAAGGAAAAATCTGCAAGGGGCTGAATTCAACTACACTATTACAGAAAAAGAAATGTTGGCAATCATCTATGCCCTCAATAAATTCAAGCATTACATCACTGGTTATCAGATATTTGTCCACACTGATCATGTAGCAATCCAGTATCTCATGAACAAAAGCTCAATATCTAGGAGACTAGCAAGATGGTTATTGCTGATGTAGGAATTTGACATTACAATTATGGACAAGCCAAGTAAAGCCAATGTAGTTGCTAATTTCCTTTCTAGAATTCAAAGGAAAGATGACACTGCACTTATTGAAGACTCATTTCCTGATGAGCACATGTTTGCAATCAAGGCTATTCACCCATGGTATGCTGATATAGCAAATTATCTAGCTATAGGAAGAAATCCTCATTTCTCCCCTAAGGAAAAGAGATTATTAGTAGAGAAAAGCTTTAACTTTTCTTGGATTGCAGATTGCATGTTTTATACAGGGCCAGATCAAGTTATGAGGAAATGTGTACAAGAGGAGGACACTCATGATATATTGCATGCAAGCCATGATGAGCCGTGTGGTGAAAATTTTGCTGCCAAAAGGACATCAATGAAAATTTTAAATACTGGTTACTATTGGCCAACCTTGCATAGAGATGTAGCTGAGTATACAAGGAGATGTGACAAATGCCATTGGAAGGGAAGACCAACTCACTCTGATGAGATGCCTCTCTTTCCACAAGTTGTAGTTACACCATTCGACAAATGAGGACTGGATTTTGTGGGACCAATTGATCCACCTTCCAATGGTAAGTCCTACATCCTTGTATGCACATATTATGTCACAAAATGGGTAGAAGCTAAACCTATGAAACATGCTAGGGATAATAAAGTGGCTGAATTCCTCTATGAGGAAATATTTACTAGGTTTGGTGTTCCTAGGGAGATAGTGACAAATCAGGGAGCACAATTTACTTCTACACTTATCATAGCTTTAGTCAATGAATACAATATATGACATAGGAAATCAACTCCTTATCACCCCCAGGCCAATGGCCAGGTTGAGGTCACCAATAGAGACATAGAGTCCATTTTGACTAAAACTGTAGATTTGCATAGGAAGGACTGGGCCACAAGGTTACCGGAAGCTATATGGGCCTATCGTACCACCTGGAAGACTGCTATAGGATTTACACCTTTTGAAATGGTGTATGGTAAAATAGCTGTGATGCCAATAGAATTTGAACATAAGAATCTCAGAACAACACTGTAGATGGACATGGATTTAGTAAATGCACAAAAGGACAGAATCGTGCAGCTCAATGCTCTGGATGAACTCCGAAAGCATGCCCTGCAGCACACTGAGATGATACAGAATCAGCGAATAAGGTGGCATGATAAATACATTAAGGAAAAGAAATTCAAAGTAGGAGATTAGACTCTGCTTTATGATTCACAGTACAAGGACAGTCTAGGAAAATTACAGATCAGATGGTTGGGCTCGTATGAAATTGAGAATGTATTTGCTAATGGTGCAGTTCAACTTGTTACAATTGATCCTGTTAGATTCAAGTTGTTAGTTAATGGACACTGCCTCTGGTTGTACCATAAACCATTCTCAAAAGAAAAATTCATGCAACAGTTCGTTCAGGATCCTACTGCTACTCTTCCTATAGTTGAAGGCTTTAGCCTTCCTCCTGCAGCTTCACCGTAATATTGAAAAGCATGCTCATAATAAAGGTTTCCTTTTTAAGGAAACCCCATTTTCTTCATTTTCACTTGTTGCCACATCTCACTTCTTTATCTTCCATCCATCCATTCCATCCATTCATCTTGTCCGTCTACGTCACCCATCCACCTCATTCATCTGCACCACCCCTTAATTATGATATCATTCCCAATTGTTAATTCATGCAGAAGCTGTCATCTTTCTCAACACGTACAAGTGTTTATTGAAAGGTACGCCATATTTTTTGTTATTACATATTTAATTTATTTTATTCTATTTATTTACTACTATGTCTATATCAGTCATTATTACCCGATCTCCACTTATTCTTTAGTACATGTGAGGACACATGTCATACTCTAAGTAGGGGCTGGATAATCCATTTATTTTAAACCTATCTTTTCGCCGCTGCCACAACTGCTCAGATAACCTTTCTTTATTATTTTTCTAGTACTTTCCAAATATGATCGCATGTCTTTTTCATTGCATGTTTTTCATTGAAAATCATGATTAAGACTGCTTGTTTAAAAAGTTCATTTTTGAAAAGAAGAGAGAAGTGACAGCGGGACAGAAAAGAACCAGAATAGAAAGGGAAACATAAGGGGATTTTTTTTTGATTTTCAGCAAGAGTTGAGTTAAGTTCAGCTAAGGAAAAACTATGAACATGGGTGGTTAGCTGGTGCGACATGAGCCTGTAGCTCATGAGTTATTATTGCCAAATCCTCAAACAGTCTAGGCATTCATCCTCTATGGATGGTTAAATTACTTCTTTAGTTTAAATGCTTTCAATGAGGAAGCTGCAAGTGAATTTTTGAGAACCCTTTCTGAAGGGGAGGCTACTATATGGGGTCTAATAGTTGTTGTAACTAAAGTAAGAATTGCAGAGGTAATCGGGCTTCTAGAAATTGGAGAAAAATTTTCTTCGGATGCTGCCTCTGCAAGGGTTGAATTTTCAATACCCACTGATGGACCTTTGGAAGTCTCCAAGCAGGGATGCAAGTGAGTATCGTTGCCTCATCCTTATCTAGAATATGTTGCTTACATAATCAGGTATTTAACATGTGAAGGCTGTAACTTCTCTTACGTGCATTCTTACTATTTCAAATTGTTAAGCCACATGAGGCATGGGTTAGCTGTAAATGTTCTGAATTTCTTGTTAAAATTTATGGAACAATCTACCCACGGAACCCAATAGGGGAAAGATAATTCTATTACTCACCATGGCCTTATCAAATTGTTGATTGAACACTCTTTGAGAGATGTCTCACCTCTTTCCTAGCAATAATTTGTTTCCTAAAAGAGCTTGCAAATTCCAAAACCCCCTAGGGTACTTACCCCACGGCCTCAAAAAAAGAAAGAAGAAATTGCATCTACCAGTAGAAGAATAGGGCAAGGGTCATTTGCTCATGTAGCACCTAGTCTTGTAGCTCACACACCAGAATCCTATGCCAGGGTACAAACTAGGTCTGCCACTAGGAGAGAGAAGGGAAAAACAAAGGCAGGAGAGTCATCTGGGCGGAATAAACCCCAGAGTCTGACCCTCGTTCTCAGAAAAGGCAATGCCCTTCTCCTACAACATCTTCCCTTGCAGCAAACTCTCCTACAGCAACACCTATTTCTATTAGCAGTTCACCATCATCCTCTGACAAGGCAGAACCCTCTAGATAGTCCAAAAAGAGGAAGGCTACAAGAACACCTCCTGCAGCCACACCAGTGCCAAGAGTTTCCACAAGGAAACAATGTAAAACCTCCCCTACTTCACCTCAACCAGAGGTTATTGTAATTTCAGAAGACTCCGTAGAGTTTGAACATGAAGTTTCTCAAAATGCATCTGAGAGTGCTGAACAGAGTTCATTTGTTCCTGAACAGGAAGAAATTGAGACAAAGGAAATTGAGCATAATGAAAAAGGGGTACCAAGTCTTGATGAATTGGCTGCCACTACTATGCAGATTTCTGGGGAAGCACAGTCTTCTCCACTACAGCAACAAGAATTCATCTTGCAGTAAGAGTAGGAATAGACTGAACAATTGGATGTGGCCAGTGAAGCTACATTTCCCCCTGCAAGTTGTCAAGCCATTGTTGTTTATAAGAAGACATTTTTGATTGAGTTTTTGGAATATGTCAAAGCTAAATGGAAACTAGTTACATTGCAAACCCTGACTTTCTGACACCTAGCCCAGACTGACATGCAACAAAGTCTATGGGAGAAAGAAAAGAAGAAACTGAAAAAGGAAATTGAAAGTCAGAAGCAGGAAATTCTTGAGTTAAAAGAGAAAATGGATGAAATGTTAAAAGTAACTGGTCAGATTATGGAATGCAGACGACCACCCAGAGTTTATGCTTTGTGCCTTAAGGAACAATTCTTATGGTTCCAACTAATGAGAATTTTTAGAAATCAAGATCCTATACTTCACACTGCTAAAGAATTCTATGATGCATACTAGGAAGCCCCTAATTGGTTAAGAAATTCTCTATGTGAATTTTATTCACATGGACTTTTAATTCCATTTGAAATAGAATGGAATCCTCTTCTCTATATTGGCGACATCCATTTGAGATCACTTATGTCATGGGTAGAAAATGAAGTAAATTATGGTAGGCAATGGGAAACATATAAGGAAGCTGAAAAGAATGAGCCTATTCCATTGTGCCCTAAAAGTTCACACCCCCATGCAATGTTGAAAACCTGGTTTACTTTGGCATATAGCTTTCATAATAATATAGCCAGGATGAAAATATTTGATCTCAGGAAACAGGTATATGATGAATTTCAGGAATAGCCATATTCATTTTGGAGGCTATCATACACCAGAATTGAGAAAAGGTGGGAAAGATTAACTATTGGATTAAGAAGGTTCGAGCCTCACAATCCCCTAAATTTCATGGCAGCTCTTAAACAATCAAGCAGATATATACAGTTGGGACTTCAAAAGAGGTTTGAACTGTGGTTGCCATTGACATTCAGACCTCTTGTGCTAATGTGGCCCCTTTATCCTTACTAGGCTACAAATCTTAATGAAGATTCAGAAGCTCATAGGTATGAAAGGTGGCAAACTTTCAGAGGATTTTATTACAGGTTTGGAACTCCATTTCAGAGTCATGCCGCAACCACTAATTTCAGAGAGACCACCAGAAGAGTTAATGCTGGAGGACCAACATTGGGTTAAGTAGGGGGAAAATGATGAGCCCAAAATGTGCTCACAGTTTGGATATCATGATGAACTTTTAATACCTTTGCTTTTGTTATTCATGGTTGTTTAAACTCTTTTGAAACCTTTTATTGGGATATCCTATAGCAATACACTTTCATATTCCTGCAGCCTATCATGTTGACTTATCTACATTTATTACCCCGTTTGGCTCCCTAAATGACCGGTATATCGCATATAGTTTTTGAATGATGAAATAGATTTAAATATGTGATTAATGAATGAATATTGTGTATGTGCCATGCACCTAAAGTTCTTTCACATCTGTTACCTTGTGTTTCATAGGTTGTTGAAGAAAGTATGATCGAGTCAAGCACAGCCGATCTCGGCCCTGCAGTAAAGTCCATTTCTTGCACGACTTTGAGGAAGCTCTGGCAAAGACTCTTTGACCGAAACCGTTGGGAAGGATTTTAAATGTCAATCAATTTGGAAAGAGTGGAGTGCTATATTCTCTCTAGGTCAGGTTGAATGGATAAACTCATTTATGAAGTTTATTCTCTAATTCTAGGATACATTTAAAATCCACGTCTTTCTCTGATAGGGTTAGTTAGTAGTTGTTTTTCTAATTTTAAATAAGTGCTCCTCTTGCGCAAGTGAGTAATGAAGAGATGGATAGAAAAAGTAGCAAGTAAGATAGAAGCATAGTGATAGGAAATATATCATGTAATAGTTAGTATGATAATATAAAGCAAAATCTGTAAGACAAGAGATAGAGTTTGTTGTTAGTTTTCATATACAGAGCAATGTATACCATTCTGAGTTTATGAATAAAGATTGATGAATTTCTGAGTTTAGCACTTGCGTAATTAGTTGATGCTTGCTAAGGGGGCCCACTTAGTAAGTATCAGTAGTAGTTAGTTAGTTCCTTTTTCTATTGTTCATCAGTTAGATTTCATCTTTGAAGTTTCTATGCAAACTCAGACTTATATTGTTCCTATAGCATCGGGAATCCATCCTTGTGTCTGTTCTTGCAGGATAAGGCCAGTTTATAGTTTGTCTCTCAGTTGTAGCTATTATGATTTCTACTTTGGTTAAATTATGGTTGAGTTAAGAGAACTTTGCATTACCTTCCTGTAGCATAGGTAGAATTCTTTCCAATTATTTATTTCTATTAAGTTGTGACTGAAACTAGTTCTTATTGCATATATCGTGCTGCTCCATTCAAAGTATATGTTCCTTGGTTTGACAAGTAAATGAACGTCCATGGACAAATATTAGTTACCTGCTGGAATGTCCAATTCCCAAGATAGGTTTTGCCGTGATTTTCATATCCTTTTGTGGGTACGACCTAGGTTCATAAAGAAATGATTATAAGCTCAATGATCATGAAAGATTATTAGTTTTCATGCCTTGAGCAAGGTTAATCTTTAAACTAAAAATAAGTTATTGTTCTCCTCTTCTAAAAACCTAGTACAATGGATGAGTTTTGTTTCCTGGTATATAAAAAACCACCTCTTTCAATGCATAAATAATAATTCCAAAGGTCCTCTTCTTCCAATAAATAGGTTTTATAAAATTTTTTAAAGAAATTATATTATTTACCTCCACAAAAACATTTTCATCAAACTTCTTTGATTGTGCATTTCAGGTGTTGCAAAATTGATTTCTATATAAGTAGATTATTTTAAAAAATGAAATCTAAACAAATTATATTTTGTATAAAATTTAAAATCCACATAGATTTATTGCCCTAAATTGGACTCAACTTCTGCATGAACAATCCTAATGAATTCATGGGTTGGTAATATATCTTTTGAATCACATTCATTGATATATCATGAAGCCTAATTGTTTTGTGAAATGATTGTGTTGTAATTTAACTCAATCATTGGAAATAATTTTTTGAATGGATTTCAATATTATCTAAACACAACAAATTATTAAAAGTAAATAACATAGAAGATTGTAATCTAGGGTATAATTTGGGTTAATGTAAAACAACATTAAAATTAAATCTTTGAAGCCCTAAACAAACAATGGAGCACAATCTAACATAAGAAACAAAAATCCAAAGTAGATATCCCCTATGCCATGGTTACTTGACCTCCATTGCTCTTTTCCATTTTGCTTGACTAGGCTTGATGCCCCCATATTTGAGTATGAACTACTATAATAACAATGACTAACAAAATATTGAAGATAGTTGTCTCACTAGCATGTACTTAAACGATGACTAGATGTATGAAAGTGAAAAGGATAGGGGTCTTTTCTAGAGAAGAAAAATTTCAATGAAGGGTTGAGATTTAATGTCAATAAGATATGTCAATCAATGGCCAAGAATGAAAGTTGTAGTATTGAATAAGGTTACAGAAAAATTAGGGAAAAGATAAGAATAAATGGTTAAGATTGAATTATAAAATAATTCAATCAAGGGTTGAAATTAATTGAGAGAAGATGATATAAGATTAACAATGATAATGAGAATGACACAAAAAAAGAGGTTGATGGAGGAATTCAAATAATTATAAAATTATTTATTTTAAGGGAAAAAATTACTTGAGAGAAGAGGAGATAAGATTGACGTGGATAATGAGAATGGAAAAGAAAAGAGGTTGCTAGAGGAATTCAAATAATTATAAAATTATTTATTTTAAGAGAAAAATGAATAATCAAATAATACAAAGATTATTCAATTATAGAGGAAATGTGACACTTGAGATTTTTGTTAAATAACAATTTAATTTAAAACTAGAAAATGAATAGTTAAATAATAGATATTGTGAGAGATGAATTTTTGTTACTAACAACATATAAAACATACCACATTAGTAATTGTTAGTAAATTGAAATAAACCACTCCCTATAAAATTCATTTGAATACAAGAATAATGAAGATAAAGCACAAAAGCAAGCAAAAAACAATAGAACATTATTCAAATGATTAAACAAAAATCTTATAGGGGGATTGGTGCTATTTTGATGTGAAAAATAGTCCTTTCCCAACCTGTGATAAGCTCCTAGATGAAATGATGAAAAAGATGCAAGATGATGACCAAGATGAAGTGCAAGATGAATTTGTATCAAGTTGCCTAAGATTGTGGAGGATTAAATCAATAGAGAAGGCCTATATTTATAGAATACAATGATAGAAAAAAGAAAGATATGAAGTATGTGGGACAAAAGACAAACCAATGACAAGATGCCATTTGTCAAGATGTGATAGGATGAAGGTTGTGCACATCTTGGTCAATGTGCCAAAGAGGGGGATATTTGAAATTCAAAAGATGGCTTATTGGAGGGAGAAGACAAGTCTTAAATGCCAAGCGGGGGACATGTAAGAGGGGAGTTAATGGTATGTTGGAAGGGACAAGTCATGTGGGAGGGAAAATTCAAATTGGAATAATATTCCCTCAAAGATGCCATTTTGAGCACAAGTTGCAAAACTTAGAGAAAAGAGGATTATGATTAGCATTAATCATGGTTTGATTAATTTAAGAGGAGGTTAGGTGATTTGACCTATTTGATTTAGATTTATGGATTAAAATAAATCAAAAGGAGATGGAAATTATTTAGACTTAGTAAAATAAATATTTTTATTTATTTAGCTAAAGAGGATGATGTTAGTGTTAAAGATGAATTTATTTAATTTAAATGGATGAATTTAGAAATTAATTAAATAGGATTTATTTATTTGATTAAAGGGGGACTTTAGGATTAAATAAATAAAATGATTTATTTAATCAAAAGAGGATAATGATTTAATCAAATAAATTTGATTTATTTGATTAATAGAAGAATTAATATGAGTTGATGAAATGGTTTAATAAAAGGGTAATTTAAAGAAGGATCGAAGTTAGTTGATCAAGATATTTTTCATGTATACATTTTTCCCCTCCTTGAAGCAATGTACTTGTTGCGTTGGTTCAAAGAATAAACTTGCCACGATTAAAATTCAATTTTTTTATGTTTTTTTTGGATGCCCCAGCAGAAAGATGTATACTGGTAGATTACCCCCTAGAGAGATCAAGCAGAAAGATTCAATTTGAGGGTCAATCTCGCAATAAAGAGGTTCAAGATGGATATATGGATGGTTATGATGATGATGATGCAAATGAGATGGTTGATGAAATAATGCCTAAAATATTATGCAATGGATAATTTATACAAATGTATGATTTATGACATGCCTAGACTAACAAATCTATATTATGATGATGAACATGCATGTGAGATGATCGGTGTTTCTTATATGATATGATATGTGTAGACATGCCAAATTGACATCATGCATATTTAACTAATCATATTCACTCGTCAATTAAATAAACTAAGTTTAATTGATTAATCTCTAAGGATCATCCATCTAAAATTAAATAAATTAACTTTATTTAATTTGATCCTATCACTATCCCCCTTAGCTAAATAAATCAAATATTTATTTAACTAAATCTTTATCACCTTTCATCTCCCTTTGATTTTATTTAAATCCCTAAATCTAAGTCAAATGGGACAAAAACATCTAACATCATCTTAATTAACCTAATCCATGATTAAATGCTAATCCTAATCACTTGTATTCTCTAGATTTTTCCACTTGCACATGAAATTGCATTTAATTGATTTATCAAAATCTTTATTTACTTTCAACTTGGCATAAAGGGAGACTATTCTCCAAGTTTGAATCTCCCCCCATTTTGGCATGTACATCTAGCAAAGCAATTAATAAGCTCTTACATGTCCCTTGCACAAGTCAAACTCAACATTTACTCTCAAATTCAAATTTGAAATCTCCCTCTCTTTGGCACATTGACCAAAATGTGCTCACTCCTCAACCACTCACAAGTTGACAAGTGGCCTCATCCCATTGGTCCAATATTTGTCCCACATTCATCTATTTGGCTATTTATCTCATCAAAATAATCTATAAATGGAAGGCTTCATTCATCATCAAATCCTCCACAATTCCATCCACAAATCCTATGCAAAGTCACTCTCTTCATTTGAGAACTGATTTTATCCATTGCATCATCATCATTGGCATTATCAAGGGTTGGGAAAGGTCTATTTTCCACAGTAGCACCAATCCAATATGATATAAAGTTGGATCATGTTTTTGTTTATATGCTTTGTTTAGTTTCCTTGATTCCTTTCATTGCATGATTAACATGTTTCATTATTTCATAGGGATGTTCTTATTTTGTTTTGTTTTAAATGGAAATACTAATATGTGTTTTGAGCAAATGTAAAATTTGACGTCCACATAATATGGCACTAGAAGGAGGGCCTCTTTGTTTAATCCAATCTTTGCAGGGCTTTATTTATACTAATGCTGTTATTTTCGGTAAAAAGAAAAAATGTTTCTTCCAATCTATTAGAGTCTTGAATATGTGATTGAATATAATGCATTTGTATTCATAGGATTTTTTTACAGCCCATTCCCATAGGTCAAAAGATAATTGTGCCACATATCTATTTACTGATGCTTTATGTCTCTGTTTTCATAGCATGTATTTCCCTTTATTATATTTTCTCTGCTTTCCTCTATATTCACAACATGTATTTTCCTTTATTTAATTTGTTGTCAATGAAAACTTTATCATTTGTAGATTATCCTAAAAAAAACCACTCGTATCATGAATATTGATGATATCCTTATGATTCTATATGCTTTGATTTGATTGGATTATTATCATTCCTTCCGTCTTGTGGGTTATCTATATGTAATATTTTGTTTACGCATCTATGGACACATCCAGATGATCGTTTTTCATCAGAAGTCTCTGGCACCTTTGTCTATTTGCTGCCAAAACCCTCTACACCAATCTATTTGTCATGGCTAACCATCTGCATAGCATGACATAAAGGAACTTTTCTTTGTGATATTATTTGATTGTAGGTGCCATAGATACATATGTCTACCTCTTACAGCCACGTTTGTCTAGTCATATGGTCAACACAATGATTCATTCTTGCTACTAACCTAGAATTTGTTTATATTTATATATTGATGCTACCTTGTTTGTATGCCATAGATACATTACATTCCTTGAAAATTCAGCTGGACATCGATATAGTTTTCTTATGCTTTTCAGCCCTTAAGAAATTTCACTGCCCTATTTTTCTCACATGGAATCTGATGTCTCTGGAACTATGTCACTGCTGCCATCGATGAAAATTGGTCCCTTGAGCCTTGAATTATTAAAGTACATTGCAACACATAGATTCACTCCTATTTGCAGCTCAACAACGTCACTTGAAGTAATGATAAATATGTCAGACAACCTGCAATGACATTCAAAGTCATAGAAGCTTGTAAGACACACAATAGACTTGGAATCAATCGATCTTTGCCCACTATACAATGAGCACCCAAATGTAAAAAGACCACACCTTTTGAGGGCATAATGTCAATAGTTTACATGCCTTGTCTATGCTTCAAAATTATTTATGGTAGAGCTCACACGCGGTAAATAGAGTTATAACAACATGTTGTTTTGTCAGAGGTATTATCTAAAAAGAGTGTTGTGTTTAATATGGCCTGTAAAGGCCTGATTCAAGGAGCTATTGAACTCAATCACCTGAAGGAGAAGTAGGTCTATCTGGGGTGGTTGGGAAGAGTTTCCTTCTCTGGCAGTAACTACCTTTTTTTTTCTAGTGGAGTACTTTTTTTAAGAACCAGTAAAAAATACATCATTCACTCAATTGGAAGAATTCAAATGTTCCTTGCAGGCCATTCTAGAGGAAGAAAAACACTCATTTTCCAATCTTCAGATTATGTGCTTCTAAGCATCAATTCTCATTAAAATGTAGCAAATTCTCTCAGCATTTTCCTTTGTCTATTTTTGAGGTAAGAACCAGTACACATGTATTTGAAATGATAGCTATTGACTCATGCCCGAATTTACATCTTCTATAGTTAGAAACTTTAATGGATGACAAGGAGTAAGTTGTACATAAATTTGATGAAACACAAGAATGATGGTGCTATTAAAAATCCCAACTGATTCCATGCCATGCTAGGCCTATCCTTCAATTTCCAACTTAATGGATTTGTCCTTATATTAGCTGGAGTAGATGGTGTGAATAGGGATTGCGCCCATCAGCAACACATTTTCCTTGTTTTTATTTTCATTTGTCTTCAATATGTGGCTAGCAACAGTATATTGAGAGAACCATTGAATGCTAATATCATATGCATTTTTTCTCTGACAACCAATGAATGCTAGGGATCATAGATTTATTGTCTATATGTAGGTGTGAGCAAGGAGACTTGCAAGTTGGATATGCCTTCATGTGGTAGCTGTATTTCACTCACCCGAGCCATATATTGCTATTTGACTACAGATGAAGAGAGTAGTCTTATCATGAAGAAAGTAGCAATAGTCTAGTATTGATTGATATATTCATGCATACAACATGACAAAACATCCATATCAAAAATCCGAATCTAAATCTATGATTCGATTCAAGAGATCTCTTGTATAGTTGTTGGCTCTGGAGTATAATATCAATTTTTGTGTTTGCGTGCATAAATATGGTGTGAGGTGAAACAAATTCTACATAGGGGCAAGAGGATTTTATTTTGAGGGGACAATGATATGTAGCTTAAAATTTTGAAGGGATAGTGATATATGAATGATATTATGACAATATTATTATAGCTATTTGCAAATGGTCCTAACCTATTGATTGTGTTGCAGTGCGTATAGTGATCATGGATGCAACCACACTATTGAAAGACTACGTTTGGTTTATTCTGTGGTGGTCATTTTGGAGAAAATTGTTGCCTCAGACATCATTGACACTCCTTCGATCTGACCGCGAAGACATATCACCTCATATCAGCTTAATGACTACTAAACATTAATATGATGAATTTATTTACTGACTACTGCATTTTGACTGTTAAATATTTGGCACGACTTCCATTTGTTTTTTTCAAACATACACTTTTTTTGAGTTTGATGAATATTGGCTATTGAATATTTCTTTGAACTCAAGTCAAGGCTGTGAGTGTCGTAATTTTTTTTCCATTTAGGCACTATTTACTAGTCTAAAAATCACACCACTTTGCAACATTTAAGAAATTGTCTTGTTTCATGATACCAAATTTTTTCAATACATTGGTGTAATCTTGTAGTATTTATTCACCTAAGTGCAACTAATGCAACCTTTTGAATTAACCACCATAATTGTCCTTTCTCTAAATTGGGAGCAAGTAGAAAATGTCTTGACATTTAATATATATATTTTTATTGAGTTATAATTTCATCAAAATGAACTCATGTGATTGCTTTGTAATGTTTGCAGGGGGATATTTTGCATGATAGGTTTGCATCACGAAACTATGGTCTCTCTCTCACATGAGAATCATAAGAAAAATTAAGTTGGAGAAGTGAACATTGAACTCGAGACTTGAAAAAGCATTTTTTAATGCTTATTGTAATCTAGAGTATTTATGGTTGCTTTTATTTTCTATTTTAGGCCAACTACATCATTAATTTTTTTTAAATTTAGGCTAAAATTGAACCTAGAAACTTACTAACTTTTCAATTTGGGTTTTAAGAGAATTGAACAATCAAGTCTTCATCTTTCGTTTGGTGCTTAAAACGAATCAAATCATTGCTTTGAAGGATAAAATGAATGTGTACCTTTATTGTTTTGTAATTATTTACACAAATTAATATCATCAAAAGATGTATCCACTTCTCTCACACCTCACGGTGATCTTGAGAATAAAAAATATTTTGGTGACATTAAATTATGTAATTAATTACCCACACACTTCATTTTGGGTTTAAAATTGAACAAAACACTTTGCGAGTGTGAGTAAACCTATTGCATGTGTTCTCCCTTTGTTTCTAAACGAAGGTTGATCAAAATATGAATATGTTTACTTGCTTTTGTCTATCTTAGAGGGCTTTCCTTGGGGAAAAAGTACTCACCCAAGGGAATGACTCAACCGGTAACACTCTAAAGCCAAGAGTATTTCCAACTAGGATATAAATGTGGGTATTGGAGTAAACGCCAATATCACATAGTTGATTCTAACAAGATGGATCCAAAAGGGGCCTCTTGCCATCTGGGTCAATCTTCACAAATGGAAAGTCTGAACTAGAACCCTTGTTTCTAGCAGCCAACTAGTCCATCCAACAAGTTTATTGAAGTGGTGCATTGGAACTTAAATTCCAAGAAGTTACTTGCCATGTCCAATCTTGGTTAAAATATAGAGGTTAAGACTTCATTCTTAACATACCTTTATATTTTTTCCTCGGTTGCATGTAAAATCATCTCTTCTACTATGAAGGGCATGAGGAAAGCCCACTAAGAAAAATGTACCAATTGAGCTAGGATGTTATATTGCTTGTGAGTCAATTTGAAAACATAGTGCTTTAATTGAAAACATTGGAAAACCAACATTCAACATGAGCATCAAGTCTCAAACCCTTTAGGAGAAGCAAATATGCTTGAAAAAATTCACATGTTATTGATTTCCCTTGGGATTCGTATCCTTAGAGGCTTCTAAACATTTGTATTTCATCTCAATTTTCTCCTACTAAGGTCAAAAATAGGTAACTCTTGCCTCAAAATTCCTTGGTTTCCGCATAATTCACTTTGCGAGATAAGGGGAAAGTTGAGACATTAGACATCTAGATTAAAAATCTAATCAAGAGTGTGTTTGTGGTAAAAAGAATCCATTAAGCAAAGATTAACTCAATTGGACCCCACATATGTGCTTGGCATCTTTTGGTCATATTGTTTTCATGTAATTATTGATATTTTGATTTTGAATTACTCTTAGAGAAAATACATGTTCTTCACTATCTTGGCCTAGTAAACAAGTCCTTCCTAGATTCATTTAGGATCAAAATCAAACAATTCATCCATTTCAAAAATTTATCATCCCATCCCACAAAAAAATTTAGAGCTTTGGAAACATCATTATCTAGACTTGGGTACATGCTTAAACCAAATCAAAATCACCTTGTTTAATTAGGAGTATGGGAATGCGTCCTTTCTCATACCTCTAGTTAAATTAGCACGCCTTTGAAAAAGTTTATCCTAAAGATCATATCCAACATCTTAGGGTTTACAAGATCATTATCCAATCAAAACCAATCAAAATCAAACCCTAAGTCTAGCATTGATCCAAAGTTCCTAAATGTTCAACACCCATATCATTTACACCTTTCATCCTTCATCTCGTCATTAGTCCTAAGAACCTTAGAGGTCACTTTTACATCAAGGTCAAAACACAAGAAGAACATGGAATATAAACTTTATGCATACATCATGAGTAATCCAAGTCAACCAAACTATCAAAGCCTTACAATGCCAATTGATTTTCAAAACTCACATTTATACAATTCATACATAGCATCATTATCTCCTACAAACCTCAATGTCACAACAAATGTGAGTCTACCCAATCTAATACTTGGAACACCTTTTCCAATGGTAGATTTAAATCAAAGTCCGAACTTACAAGTCTATCCACCAAACAATCAATGCATGATTCTTCAAATGACCAACATCATCCCACCAAATCCATACATGCCAAAAGTGAATATACCAAGTACAAGATTACCAAACATGAATCCAGAAAACTTTCAGATGGACATGTTTTCAAAAAATACAAATGTTGTTCAAAGTCCAAACAAGATGTTAACAACTCCATGTATTAATCCAAGTCAAGGTAACACCATGCAAAATCAAAGTTACCTAAATCAAGGCAATATGATTTTGACCAAAGTTCAACTTCAACCCATAATCCCAAATTTAAACATCATCCCAAATCAAAACATTATCCAAGATCAGTTTGTCCATGATCCCATTCAAACACCACAAGGGCGTACTCCAAATCTGCTTCAACAAAAGCCAAATCAAGGGAATCAAATTCAAAATCAAGATCAAATTTCGCTAGAGCAACTTGCTTCACATGCCAAACTAATTGAATTATTTAGCTAGGAGATATCTTCTCTCCAAAATGAATACACCCATCCATTGGTTAATCCATGTCATCAAAGCAGTGAGTTGTGTCCACAACAACATCAAGAGCAATATTTCCAATGTCAAGAAGATGGACATCAAGATCAACCCCATCTTGAAGATCAATCACCACATCTCCAAAATCAATCACCACAAGGTCAATTCAAAGTGAAAATATCACAAAGAAACAAGTGAAAATACACACCACTTGGGAGACCAATTGAATCAGTCCTGCAACAATTGGTACAAGAAAATCTCATCAAAATCCCTATTTATGTGAACTATCAAGAACCAGACATAAAACCACTAGGGTATAATGAGAAGCACTTTTGTGATTATCATAGAATAAAGGGACACAAAACATCAGATAGTGTTTGACTAAAAAAACTCATCCAAGACCTAATTGATCAGAAGATAATCACTATTGGGGATAGGATTGGCAATCTCTCCACCACAACTATTAAGAACAAGAAGCAAGATCAATCCATCACTAAGCACCTTGAAGCCATGTCTACTTCATTCGAATATCAAATCAACATACATCAAAAGTCACTTTTCAATCATGATCAAAATCCACCAACAATACCCAACAATGATCCAATTCAAGAAATTTCAACATCATTTGACCCTATGGTTGAAGACATTGGAAATCCCTCCACCACAATTGTTGAAAATAATGATCAAGATCTATCCATCAATAAATATATTTTTGCCTCATCCAACGAGGCATCAACCAATGATCATGTTGAAAATGTCTCTACATCATCTAATGAGTTAGAGGGCATATCTCAATAATTTATTCTAAAGCATGATCAAAATCTTTCACCAAGGTCTAGTAATGGTCCCTCCCAAGACATGTTGACCCCCTTTGACCTCATGTTTACAGATATTGAAGGAATCCTCAACTTGAAACTTGATCCAAGTCCAATCAAAGATCAAGAGGATATTCAGCCATTCCCTATGCCTAATGATGACATCCAAGAACCCTTTGTAAGAAATCCATCCTTTGAAACTAACCCATGTCAAGAACTTGATCCAAAGCATGACAAAAGCAACTCCAAAATCATTCAAGATCAATAATTTGTATCTCCAAGATACTACAATAATCTAATGGACACTCTCTTATCTATACGAGATGTCACAAATGAATTTAATAAAATATAATCCTCCAACTACCCATGAGATGCTTTCTTTGGATGGACACATTGATGATACTCATTCAGAATAGAATGCCTTTACTCCTGACATTATTACACAAAAAGAGTAGATTATTGATTCCTACAGTCAAACTAATTTGTCAACATCAAGATTAGATATATTCCAAATTCAAAGAGGGGACAACATGTATGAAGATATCCAACATTATCCACTCAAGGAAACAAGTCAGAAAAAATAGGATATTCCAAAGTCAACAGAGCAATAAATTGAAATAATATCATTTGTAGTGGTCATTTATCAAAGAATGCATTCTAAACAAGAGCTCTCAGAATAGGTCGAATCAAATCATGAAGGTACTACTACCACCATACTGAGGGAAATTTCATCTCAAGCAAATGTCAACATGGGGAGCACAAAGAATCCTTATGATGAAACTGATGCTAATACTACAACCAGTCACATCATGAATCTTCTTCCACCCATCACCCCATCCATGAATTGGGACCAACTTTGAAAGAAATATTTGAATCAAAGTACGAAGAATGTTATCAAAGAAAAAGAAGTTGAGAAGCATAATGGACAAATCAAATACAAATGGATACCAAAAGATACAAAGAAAGATCATCCCTATCAAGCTCCATCAGTCAAAGAAACTATGGGGAAAAATATAAAAGGGAAAAGTATCCATCAAAGACGTCCACAAAATTAAAAGCAGGCTTCTCAAGCAACGTACAAGGTATACTGGCGAAGTTATCCTATACACAATTTTTCGATTCCACCCATCATTGCTTCATTTTCCACGGTTTGAGAGTCAAAGATTCCAAGTCGGGCTAACCAATCCATCTACTATCCCTAACCACACTCCATCCACGCCTCCACGCATGATATCCAATTCTCAAATTGGCCATGTATTGGAAACAACCCTTGATCATAAGGATTCTGAAGGCACTCTATCACGATGTACACATAGAGACAGAGTTAACTCCGGTATCGACGAAGTAGATTAGGAATCTCAAAAGTTATATTCAAGTGCATGTATCTTAGCAAAGAAAATTCTTCAAGTAGGATATTGATGGCACATTATGATAGGGGCATCTACATCAGTGACACCTTGTGATTCAACATGAGCTTAAAATCTTATAGAAAAATCAAAAAATATGAAAATTCAAAAAAATCAAAAAAATGATTGAAAATAGTAAAGAGAAAAAATCATCCTCTAGTGAAAACCTATATGGTGGTGCTTTAGGTAAGACCATGATGAAAACCTAGAAAACAGGTGTCATGTGTGGAATCGAGATCTAGGTGCACCATTTTAGGAGAGAGCATCTCATCCCATCCATAATAAAGCCAACATTCCATCCATCTTATCCATAATAATTCCATTCATTCATGAACCATTTATCCAATCCATTTGCATATATCTGCATCCAGTGTCTTAGTTATCTTGATCTTGATGAAATTTTGGTGCACACTTTATACTTGCTTATGGTAAACATATTGAAATGGGCCATTTTCATTGATCTTATCCTATACAGTATTATCTGAGCCATGAAGCATTATCCAATGAGCTTTCTTTATCTAAACACCTTATCTTATTGCAAGATAATCCATATCCATCCATCCGTACACTTATCCGAGAATCCATCCATAACATTCCATACATTGCTAGACACTAGGGGTAGATATTTACATCTTGCTTCAAGAATAAATCTTGATCTATATCCTCCAACTTATGTGGTGATCCAAACATTGGAAAATGTGAAATCAAATTGGTCCACCACTTGTGAGCAAAATTCCAAATCACTAGTCCATGGCACATTTTCACGAGAAGATGTTCCTTATCAAGATTCATCTTTCATCGAAGATCAATCCAAGTAATCACTATCAGTTGCATCTAAGCTACACTTTGAACATCATATCAAATCATTCAAACAAAATTTGTTCCAAATTAAGCTTCAATATCCTGATCAATCAAATCCAATCAATCCATCATCATCTTGGGATATCCTTCCCAATCATGGTGTTGCTTAACACTATACTTGCATTATTGTGCATCCTCAACAATGTTATCTTCATCAATCATGATGAATCAAATCCTTGCATTGTTGTGTATCCTTAACAATGTCACCATCATCAATTCATCAATCAGATCAATAAACTCTAGCATGGTTTTCAACAAAGTTCTAAATGAAGCACTGATATCATCACACATGTCCATATCCAAGTCATCAAAATCATGTGAAAAATCCAAAAACATCAGAAAAATAGAAAAATCCAAAAAACACTCAAAAAGTTAATAAATATCAAAAACATTAGAATTTGAACTACGTTATCTCTGAGCTTAAACGTAGGAAAGGATAATCTTTGATCAGCCCCTGAGACACAAAAATCCAAAAACATTCAAAAACATGCAAAAAAATCCAGAAACATTCAAAAAAACCAAGAAAATCCAAAAAACATTGAAAACATGTCAAAATCCAAAAATATCCATAAAATCTCAGAAAACCCCAAAACATTCAAAAAATAAAAGAATCAAAAAATTTGTAAAAATATCAAAAGCACCAAAATAAGCCTCAAAACATTCCAAAAACATAAAAAACATCTGAATATTTGAAAAAATCCACCCGTCGAGTTTCACTTTCACCCACAATAATCAATCATCCATAATAAACTGATCATCACCTTCATCCTTTGGCAACAAAAATAGAAAAAATCACAACAATTAGCAAAATCAATCTTCAATCATAAAATCAAAATTGAAACAACAAACAATTAAACAAAATCAAACTTTGATCATTCAGAATATTGAAAGCTAATCAAAAATATATCAATATTTTATCAATCAACTTATCAAACTATCATCCCATATACAATGCATGTCCTAGGATATATCGTCTACATCATTTTGATATCACTCTGGATTCTCATCCCATCAAAACATATCTATTTAATAAGGTATACCTATAATGGCCGTTTAATTTTGATCTTTTCTTTTTGATTTATCTTACGGCATTTCATTCCAAGGACCCTCACATGATATCTCATTTTAGAGATAGTGGACTGGGCAACGATCATTATCTTTTGTCTCACATATGCTTGCTGGAGCTGACATTCTTTGTAATATAAATTTGGTAGCGAATTACTTTCTTGTTAGGTATGTCCCCCATCAAGGTTTCTCAGATGTCAAGTGTGAAATGTGAATAATTCTATTTGTTTGTCGTGAAGTCAAAGTCCATCACACTAGTACAACGCCAATTCCTACCTTTATACCTTGATGTATCTATGTGTGTTATCAAACATAAGGTAAGTAGCCCTTTTAAAGTCCCAATCCTTGATAAGAAAACCATCATCATCTATCATCATCATCATCTCTAATAAAGTCTCGTCAGATCATGGACTTGTTGGATCCTCTTGTCATCATCTCATTTCTTGTTTCTCTGAGATAACATAACATCACCAATGCATTCATCATGCATCCATCCTGCATCCACAAAACTGTCAGCATACCGCATATCATTCATATCATACATAATAGGAAACATTAATCATTTCACATGCATTGCATTTGCATCATCATCATAATATAGATCTGTTAGTCTAAGCATCTGCATAAATCATACATTTGCATAATCATAACATATCACATCATCCATCTCTTCCATCATCACATCATATCATCATTTAAGTTGTTTAGGATAACATAGATTGGTTACTCTAAGCATCTTAAAACCATCTCATTTGCATCATCATCATAACCATCCATCTTGAACCTCTTTATCGCGAGATCGACCCTCAAATCGAATCTTTTCACTCAATCTCTCGAGGGGGAAATGTACTCGTGTACCTCTTTCCGCTGGGGCATCCGAAAAATCATAAATTTTTTGAATTTTGATCACGGAAAGTTTATTCTTTGAACCAACACAAGTACATTGATTCAAAGAGGGGCAAGATGTAGACACGTCAAATTGACATCATGCATATTTAACCAATCATATTCACTCATCAATTAAATAAACCAAGTTTAATTGATTAATTTCTAAGGATCATCCATCTAAAATTAAATAAATTAACTTTATTTAATTTGATCCTATCACTATCCCCCTTAGCTAAATAAATCAAATATGTATTTAACTAAATCTTTATCACCTTTCATCTCCCTTTGATTTTATTTAAATCCCTAAATCTAAGTCAAGTGGGTCAAAAACATCTAACATAATCTTAATTAATCTAATCCAGGATTAAATGCTAATCCTAATCACTTGTATTCTCTAGATTTTTCCACTTGCACATGAAATTGCATTTAATTGATTTATCAAAATCTTTACTTACTTTCAACTTGGCATAAAGGGAGAATATTCTCCAAGTTTGAATCTCCCTGGCCCGGCCGGAATGGAATGGAATGGAATGGAATGGATCTGAATGAATCCTCCTCATCTCTCATTGGTCCAATTTTTGTCCCACATTCATCCATTTGGCTATTTCTCTCATCAAAACAATCTATAAATGGAAGGCTTCATTCATCATCAAATCCTTGACAATTCCATCCAAAAATCCTATGCAAAGTCACTCTCTTTATTTGAGAACTGATTTTGTCCATTGCATCATCATCATTGGAATTATTAAGGGTTGGGAAAGGGCTATTTTCCACAATAGCACCAATCCAATATGAGATAAAGTTGGATCATGTTTTTGTTTATATGCTTTGTTTAGTTTCCTTGATTCCTTTCATTGCATGATTAACATGTTTCATTATATCATAGGGATGTTCTTATTTTGTTTTGTTTTAAATGAAAATACTAATATGTGTTTTGAGCAAATGCAAAATTTGACGTCCACAATATGATATGCAATATTTTGATGGTTTGTGAATGGAAGATGGATGTATTGGTGATGGTTATTACCTGATCATGACGTGATGTTAGCATGGAAAAGAAGAAAGAAGAAATGAGATGATGAAAAGAGGATTCAACAAGCCAACTTTATGAGAGATGATGATGAGAAATGGATGATTTTCTTATCAAGAATTGGGACTTTCAAAGGGCTACTTACCTTATGTTTGATAACACAAATAGATATGATCCATCAAGGTATAAATAACTAGGATGGTGTTGTACCTAGTGCAATAGAATTTGACTTGATATACAGAGAGGAGTATTCTTGTTCACACTTGACATACAAAAACCTTGCTAGGATGCACCTAACAAAGCAAGTATTCACCAAGTTACATTACAAAAATGTCCAACAAGCACAACAAAAAAAAAGATAATGATCGATGCCCCATTCCTTTCTCTGTAAATCGATTCAATTAGACATCATCGAGAGGTCATTGGAATGAGTGCAATAAGATAAATCAAAAAGAAAAGATCAAGAACACAAACAAGTCAATGTTCTTCATACCTCTAGCCAAAGGGATTTGTTTTGTTTAGGATAAGAACTGAAATGATTGCCAATAGATAATTCCCATTATAGGAAGGACACATCCTAGGACATCTTAGTGGATGGTGGCATGTCATTTTGTTTATCCAAAGTGTTTTGCCAAAAAATAATGCCCATTGTAGGAAGGATGCATCCTAGGACATCTTAGTGGATGGTGGCAAGTTGATAGGTTGTTCAAAAGGCTATTGATATAACATCAATTGATATGTTTGTGAATGATCAAGTGTTTGATTTTGATTTTGTGTTTGAAGTTTTCTTTTGCTAATTGCTATCATTGTTTATGTTTGTTTTGCCAAAGGATGTAGGTGATGATTGATTTATTATGAATAGATTGATTATTGTAGGTTAAAGAAAAATGGGACAAATGGATTTTTTCAAATATTTGGATGTTTTTTATTTTTTTAAAAATATTTTGAGCATTTTTTTGGTTTTGATTTTTGAGATTTTTCAAATGTTTTGATTTTCAAAATTTCCACTATTTCTTTCGGTTTTTTATGATTTTATGACTTATTTTGATTTTGTGTTTTTTGAATAAGTTTTTGTGTTTTGTGTTTTGAGGCTGATTTCTAAAGTTGACAGTTTCCTACATTTAAGCTCAAAGACGATGTAGTTCAAATTCTCACCACTTTTTGACATTCTCCCACACTTTTGACCTGTTTTTGGATTTCTTTGATATAATTTTGGATTGTTTTGATTTTTGGATATTTTTGGATTTTTTTTAATTTTTCTCATGTTTTGAATGTTTTTTGATTTTCTGATTTTGACAATTTGATGATATGTGATGTATATTAGTTCTAATTTACATGAAGACCAAGCTAAGGTTGATTGATCGATCAACAGGATTGACGACATGAGGCAATGTTTAGACACAAAACAATGTATATAGGGTTACAAAACACAAGGATCAGGGACATGGATATCCCAAGATGATGAGGGATTGGATTCGATTTTAATTCAATCAAGACATTTTGCATTTGGTTTAAACAAAAGTGGGTCGGAATGATTTGGCGTGACTAAGAGCTAAAGGACATCACATTACTCTGTTTGGATTGATGTTCGATGGAAGATGAAACTTGATAAGGAATGTCTTCTCGTCAAAATATGCCATGTGCTAGTGATTTGGATTTTGGCTCACAACTACTTGACCAATTTGATTTCACATTTTCCAATGTTCAGATCACCACATAAGTTGGAGGATATAGATCAATATTTATTTCCAAAGAAAGATGTAAATATCTACCGCTAGTGTCTAGCAATGTATGGAATGTCATGGGTGGATGGTTGGATAGGTGTATGTATGGATAGATATGGATAAGCATGCAAAAGATGTCAAGGATTATCTTGTGATAAGATAAGGTGTTTGGATAACGAGGAGTTCTTCATTAGATAATGCTTCATGGCTCGGATAATGTTGGGTAGGATAGGATCAATGAAAATGACCCATGTTAGAATGTTTACCATAATCAAGTGTAAAGTGTGCACCAAACTTTATCAGGATCAAGATAATGTGGAAGATAGATGTAGATGGGTGAAAATGGATTGGATAAATGGTTCATGGATGCAGGAATTTATTATGGATGAGATGGATGGGATGCTAGATTTATTATGGATGGGATGAGATGCTTCCACCTAAATTAGTGCATGTAGATGCTCAATTCTACACATGACTCCTGTTTGCTAGGTTTTCATCATGGTACCTATCCAAAGCACCACCATAGTGGTTTTCACTAGAGGAGGAATTTTTTCTTTACTATTTTTAATCCTTTTTTCTAATTTTATTAGATTTTCATACTTTTTGATTTTTTTGGTTTTTCTGAAAGATTTTAAGCTCATGTTGAACCACTTAGTGGTGTCGATGTAGATGCTTCTATCATAATGTGCCATCGATATCCTTCTTGAAGAAGTTATTTTTCCAAGATATGTGCACTTGAATATAACTTTTGTGATTCTTGATTTTCTTTGTTGATACCAGAGTTAACTTTGTCTTTGTGCACACATCGAAATATAGCGCCTTTTGAATCCTTATGATGAAGCGTTGTTGTCAATACATGGTCAATGTGAGAATTGGATATTATGCGTGGAGGAATGGATGGAGTGTGTTTAGGGATAAAAGATGGATTGGTTGATAGTTTGGAACCTTTGACTTTCCAAACTTGGGAAGATGAGCAGTTATGGGTGGATGTGAAAGTGTGTTTGGAATTACGACTAACTGCTTGATATACTTTGTGCGTTGCTTGAGAAGCCTACTTTTTCTTTTGTGGAAATCTTTGCTGGATACGTTTCCCTTTTTATTTTGTGCCATAGTTTCTTTGACTAATGGAGTTTGATAGGGATAATATTTATTTTTATTCTTTGGTATCCATGTGTATTTGATTTCTCCGATATTCTTTTTAGCTTCTTCTATTTTGATAACATTCCTCTTGCTTTGATTCACATCCTTCTTTCGATGTTGGTCCCAATTCGTGAATGGAGTGATGGGTGAATGAAGATTCATGACGTGCATGGTTGTAGTACTGACATTGATTTCACCATAAGGACTCTTCATGCTCCCTATGTTGACGTTTTCTTCAGACATAGTTGCCCCCAATATGGTGGCAGTAACACCTTTGTTCTTTTCTTCTGGTTGTTTTAAAATGTCTTGTTTAGTAAGCCTTCTTTGATAAATGACCACTATAGATGATGTTATTTCAATTTACTGCTCTATTGACTCTAGAATATCTTGTTTTGTCTGACCTATTTCCTTGAGTGGGTAAGGCTGGATACCTTCATACTTGATGTACTTAGTCTACATTTTGGATATATTTAATCCTGGTGTTGAAAATTTTGTTTACTATAGGAATCAATAACCTCCTCTTTTGATGTTGTATGCCTTTGTTTTTGAAAATCACAATGTGAGTGCTCCTCATTCTGCCAAGGTGGTTTAACTAGGGGTTCTTGATAGTTCCCATAGATGGGAGGTTGTTAGGAACTTTATTTATACCCGATTGTTTATGACTAATTCGATGGGTCCCCCAAGTGGTGTGTATTTTTTTTTTGTTACCTTGTGAGATTTTCACTTTGAATTGACCTTGTGGCGGTTTATTTTGGAGATGTGGTGATTGATCTTGGTGCAATGAACCGACTATCTTGGTAAGTGAAGCAAGTTGATCTAGTGAAATTTGATCCTAATTTTGATTTAGACATCCTTGATATAGCTGATTTGGTTTTTGTTCAAGCAGGTTTGGAATGCATACTTGTGATGTTTGTATGGGATCCTAGACAAATTGATTTTGGAAAATGTTTTGATTTGGGATGACATAGATTTGGCATGATATGTTGAAATTGAACATTTTTGTTGTTGGGAATCCACATTGCTTGGTTGGTGGCGTTTGGTGTTGCCTTGAATTGGATCAATACATTGGAGTCATTAACATCTTTTAGACTTTGAACAAAATTTGTGTGACTCAAAAACATATCTATCCAGGGTTTACCAAGTGTGGATTTGAAATTTTTCTGTTGGTGGGACAATCATATTATTAATGGTTGGTAGTTATTTAGGTTTGGTATTAGTTTTAAATCTATCATCGAGAAAGTTGTTCCAAACTTTTGAATGAGCATACTCACATTTTTTGTACCATCGAGGTTTGTAGGAGATAATGATCCCATGTACTGATTGAATAAATTTGTGAGTGTTGATAATCAATTGGCACTATAAGACTTTGATAGTTTGGTTGGTTTAGATTGCTCATGATGTATGGATCAATCTTATATTCCATATTCTTCTTGTGTTTTTACCTTGTTTCAAAAGTAACCCCTAAGGTAATTTAGGACCAATGATGAGATGAAGGATGAAAGGGGGTGAATGATATGGGTGTTGAACGTTTAGGGACTTTGGATCACTACTAGACTTAGGGTTTGATTTTGATTGGTTCGATTTGGATAATGAACTTGAAAACCCTGTGTTAGATGTGATATTAGGATGAATTCAATCAAAAGGGTGATAATTTAGCTAAGTATGTGAGGAAGGATTCATCAACACATACCTAACTAAACAAATGATTTTGATTTGGTTTGAGGATGTACCCAAGTCTAGAATGATGTTTCCAAAGCTCTAAATTTGTTTGTGGGATGGGTTTTGATAGATGTTTGGGATGGATGATGTGCTTGATTTGATCCTAAAGGAACCTAAGAAGGACTTTTTTTATAAGACCAAGATAGTGAAGAACATGCTTTTCTCTAAGAGTAGTTCAAAACTAAAATACCAATGTTTGCATGAAAACCATATGACCAAAGGGTTCCAAGCACATGTGTGGGGTCCAATTGTTTCTTAACTTTTATTAATGAGTTCTTTTTACCACAAACGCTCTCTTGATTAGCTTTTGAAACTAGATGTCTAATTTCTTAACTTCTTATCATCCCACAAAGTGTTATATGTGGAAATAAATTTTTTTAAGGTAATAGTTCCCTATTGTTGACTTTAGTAAGCAAATAGAGATATAAATTCATGTGTTTAGAAATGCCTATGGATAAAATCCCAAGGGAAAGCAATAACACATGAATTTGGTCAATTGTATTTGCTTCCTAAAGGGTTTGTAGTTTTGATGTCAATGTTAAATGTTTGTTTCCAATTTTTTTTGAACAAGGAAAGTGTTTTGTAACCAAGAACAAGCACAATCCTATGGATATGAAAGACTACATTTGTTGAGTCCCCACTTGGACAAGTCTAGCTATAGTTATTTTTAGTGAATGGTTAGATGCTTGACCCCATTGGATCCCCTCCACAACACTCACTTCTTGGGGAAGCCAAGCATCATTACCCATGAAACTCCCATGGCATATTTTCCATTTCTACTAAAAACTATAAAAGTGTTAGAATGACCGTTCTTGCACCAACAAATAGATAGGTATTTTTGCCTTTCTACAACAAGGGTTTTAATTCAGACTTTGCATTCATTGGAGTTGACCCATCGAGGTGAGAGACCATTTATGCCCTTCTCATCGGAGCCAACTGCGTGATACTTGCCTTTGTTCCATTACCCACTTTTATATCCTGGCTGGATATACTCTTGGCTTTAGAGTGTTACTGGTTGAGTTGTTCCCTTGGGTGAGTACCTTTTCCCCAAGGAAAGCCCTCTAAGATAAAAAAAATTGAGCAAACATATTCGTATTTTGATCAACCTCCATTTAGAAACAAAGGGAGAACACACACAACATGTTCTACTCACACTCACAAGATGTGTTGTTCAATTTTAATCCCAAAATGAAATATGGAGGTAATTACTTTACCCAACTTAAGATCACCAAAAGTTATTTTGATTCTCAGGATTGCCTAGAGGTGCAATAGAAGCACATACGTCCTTTTGATGGAAGTACTTTGAGTAAGCAATTACAAGGCAAAGAATACAATTGTTCATTTTAAGTCCACAAATCAATGATTTTGATTCATTTTAAAGCACCAAAATGAGATATGCAAGTTTCCTTGTTCAATTCTTAAACCCTAAGACAAACTCTAGTAAATTTGTCCTAAAGTTCTTTTAAGCCCTTTGTCACAAAAATGAAAGCTTTTGGGAGTTGTTCTTTTTAGAATCCAAAAATTAGGTTGGTTCAAAATAGAAAACTAAAGCATAGAATGGAAGCTCTAGATCATCACAATAAAAATTAAAAAATGCTTTTGTAAATTTGAAATTTGATGTTTAATTCTGTAACTCCAATCTTGCTTTGTCTTCGCTTGACTCCAATGCTTGATTCCAATGTCAACCTATAAAAATTACAAGATAAAATCTTTAGAAATGAGCTTTATTGCAAGGAATCATTTTGAAATATTTAGCATTAAGAATTAAAACACACTTCCCCACATAAAGATAGATAAAATAAAAAAAATGGTTTTAAAAAACACAAGAGAACTCTCCTTGCACCAAGTCAATCAAGTAATAAGGAAATGAAGAATTTTTCATTTAAGATATTTGAGCACTTGAGGCACACAATATTGAGTTTGTCAGAGAATGAAGAAATATTTAGTAGCTTCAAAAAAATTAATACTCTTGTTGATATCATCTGTGCAACAAATATTTTACACTTTTTTAGAAAGATTTGATTGATTTGCAAAAGTGCATTATTCACGTATAGTTCTCTACGATGAAAACCACAACTTTGTAGCCTTAATGCCCATAATAAACATCAGTAGAATCACCACCTCATTTATCTTGAGCACAAAAATTTGATTTGGGATATCGCCATGGGGACCAACACCACAGCCTTTCACGTGGTCTACTTCCCACAAAGGAAAAAAAAAAATATTTAGTTTTTCAACAAGCAACTGTGAATGGATTCTACACATAATTTTTCCTTTTATCAAAAGTTCCTAATTAAATATAACCATAATAAATACTCATCAAAAGTATCTAACTATGCAAAAATTCCACAATAGAGCCAATAAAACATGTTAGGCATACAAATATTTTAGCAACATTTGCATAGAGATATGTTAGGTGTACCTATGATTCAACAATGTAAAGGGCGAGAGTGAGAGACATATAATTAAACCTGAAGTGTATAAGAGATCTAATAGTGAAATGGTGAGAAAGAGAATGAGGCAGAGGTAGAGGACTGTGGAAGAGATTTTTCTCGATTCCCCATGTGCGTGTCTGATATACCTGCACCTGTGGATACATTGCTCATCACCTCACAACACAAATGATCACTATAAAAAGCTGCCACAGATTACACTATTCTGACACTTAGAAGGCTACAAAATAAATCTCTTAAATGTAAGTACTTCACACTATTCAACTTGTCTTGCAGCTATTCTCTCTTTTATGATATTGGTTGACAGGTCATAGAGATAAGCCATAAGGTGCTTAGTCATAGACCCTCTCTATGAACAACTGAATGATAAGCCACATATATATGAATATCTTTAATTGATAGAGTTTCTTAATCAAGATCTATGTAGAAATTATTAAAATATTTTATTCATTCATATAATCCTCTGACATATTTGTTGTATTTTAACAAGAGGAATGCCACTTTCCCATGACTCCCCTGACACTAGTTGGAAATGAAAGTGAGAGTGATACTAACGAGCATGTGAGATGTAAGAAAAGTTTTAGGATACAAAAGATATCCAATAGTACAACACCTACAATGCATTCCTTCTCAAGGTAAGGAGTATGATTAGGAAACCTTGTCTCACATGCTTTTATGTCAACCCATCTTACCAACTTTGAAATCTATTAGTTAGAATGTGTTTATCCTTTTTAAATGTGTTAATTTATTCATCTGGGTCACACTCAGATTATGAGACTGAGTTACTTAAACCCAAAAAAGAAACATGAATTATAACCATAACATTTAATTACTTAAAGAATTGAGAACACACACATTCCATACATGATAAAATACATCAAGAATAATAAATACCACATGATTTTAAATATCAATAATCATTTAACAATAAGATTACAACACTCATTCCCCAAATGAGATAAATCTAATAAGCATGATTACATATTACAAATTCCACCTCGATAAGAAATGAGGGGTAATAAAATACAAGATCAACTAAATGAATTAAGCAAGGAAAGAAACTAGATCCGATGAGCTCTCCAACTAGAAATCTCATCCACATGAACAAGAAGATGACCCAACGGATTAAGGTGCATGTTCCACCCAACCATGTGATACCCAAAGGCTCACCCCCTGTGCTAGGAGATAGTAACCAAGAATTCCTAAACAAGACCATCTACCTCTAGACATAGGCTAATACATAACTGAATAGAAAAGGATACCAAAGAAACATCACTTAACAAAAATGTTACAATGCTTCTAAAGAACAATGATCATTTACACAATACAACAAAATTGACTTTTGGTTGACATAGAGAGAGTGTCACGCGACATTTTCTATGAGTTACCCAGGATCACTTGTCCTAGGCTACCAGACCCCCATCTTGGGTTACCCTGGCTCAACTCTACCAACCACCGAACCCTCATACAAACCGCGCTTCTTGTCTCATCTCAAACCTTAAAAGCGAATGAATCATGAGAGAGGCATTTATTATCTTAATTAGTTTGAGAGATTTTCATTAATTCTTTTTAATTTATCACTTAAACCCTATGTGAGTTACCCTAGCACCCCTTTGTGTGTTGGACCCCCACAAAGAGCCACTCTCCTATCGACAACATACATGGTACAAAACCATAATCTAATGGGTAACTAGAACAAATGACCTCTCCAATCCAAGGAGGCAAAAAACAAAGGAAACTCACTCCAAACAATGGAGGAAACAAAAGTAACTAATCCACTCCTTCCAAAGGAGGCACATACCACATAAGCCACTCCTAATCCAAAGGAGGCACAAACCATCCACATTTGTGAAAACTGGGTGATACAACATGATACAACTCTATGCATTTCCCAAGGTGATTCACAAATCAAACCACCACATGAAACATCCCAACCCAGAGAACTCCTATAGAAGACTTAATAGACAAATAACCCCATTTTCCCAACATCGCGAATGAGTGAAAACATCATTTAAAATAAACATTTAGACAACTTGATTACCTAAATTTAGGATTTCCTAAATCCAAGACAAGAAATGGCATAGTGCATGAAATCAATTAAATAATTAACATTATTTGCACATACTCACAAGTAATAAAGTTCATTGCAACATTAAGGAACTTAAACTAATAATCTAATTTCATTTGGTCAATCATACAAAATGAATAAAATCAATATTTTTAAATAAAAACATTTGATTATACATCAATTTCATTTCAACTATAATAATGAAATAATCATTTTAACATTCCTATTATAAATATTAAAATTAGTTTAAAATCCAACTAATTCAAATCAATCCCTTATTAGTTAACACACACACACACACACACACACACACACACACACACACACACACACACACACACATATATATATATTTCATATACATAAATATAATACATTTTTAAGTAATAAAATAAACTATTTATTTAAATTAAAAGATATAATATATATATAATATATATATATACCTATTATATAATTATAATATGTAATATTATAATATATAATATATATACATAATATATAATATATATATTATAAAATATATATAATATAAATTAATACTAATAAAAAATAAAAAATGAATTTAAAATTTAAAATAAATAAATAAAACAAAAGTTTTGTTGGGGAGCGGCCCCTCCCAAAAGGAAGAGGCGCTGCCAATGCAACCACCCCCATATGGGGGGTGCTGTGTGGGCAGTCCCGCTGCGTGTAGGCAGTGTCACTACTCCACATGGTGCCTCCCATGTGGGGCACTGTGGGAGCAACCTCCCATGTGGGATGTGGGGGGAACAGGGCTACATCCCTCCACTCTCCACTCCACATACATTTGTTTTTTATTATAAATTTTTTTAAAATAAAAACTTCCAAAATGAAAGTAAAATAGGACAGACCCCTATATAGGAAGAAATTTCCTGTATAAATTTTGAAACCTAGAATTTTCTAGAAAGAGATTAAAAGCCCAATATATTTGTAAATATATTTGTATGTATATATAAATATATATATATATATATACAGGTATATTTATAAATTTATACCAAGATTTTCATTTCTAGTCAAAATTGTGCAAATGAACAACAAAATTTTGCAATAAATTAATAAAATGACAATACAACAAATCGTTTAAATTTCAGTTCGATATGAAGATTTTCTTTTGGTTTTCTTTCAATTTCTCATTATCTGATTCTTGTTTTGGTTTTCTTTCCTAAATCCAACAATAGTTTGCAAGTTTTGAAATCATTTCACATGGGTTTTCATTGAATCTAAATAGCATTTCCAGATTTAAAACTCTTTCAAAATGAAAGAAGAAAAAAAAAAAAGAACCTAGTATTTTCTCCCAAAGCTTGAAAATTTGACAATGGTGATTCCAAATCTTTTCTTCAAAATCCAAATCCAGCCACAACAAAACTCTCCACCAAACTTCAAAATTCCAATAATATGAAATAGAAAATGCTCAAATAGATTTTTCCCCAAATTTTTGGTGAAACCCCTAAAATATCCCACCCACTAAATTCATTCCAAAATTTGGAAATATTTCCATTTTTAAACATTAAAACCAAATTTCAATTTCCAAATAGAATTTCATGCATTTTAAATAAATAAAAATTTATTAAAAATTCAAAATTTTACAACAAAATTTTTTTTTTTGCTTATTTATATTCAAAAAGTGCAATTTGAAGTATATTTTCATTTTTTCTAATTTAAATCCAAATATCTATTAATTCCAAAACAACTAACTTAAATCATTTTATCCCCATTAATTTAATTAGTCAATAAATAAATCTAATCCAAGATTAGATTATTTTATTAATTAAATTAAATTAATTAATAAATAACTACATTTTCAACATTAAAAATAGATATAATTAATCCTCATTTTAACTACACAAGCCATTTAATACCCTTTATAATTTGAAATTAAATAAATACACAAGGTGAAATGAACCATATCAAAACAACTAAACTCGATGACAACCCGATGACACACTTATGACTAGGGTGATGACTTGGCATGGAAAACCTAGCTACTATCTCCCAATCAATTACCGTTGGTCAATGGACATGCTCAAACCTGTGAACTAGGTGGAGTCGATGTCATGTACCTGTCAACCTGTGAACAAAGAGTACATCGAACATGCATATATATATATATAATATGATCAAACACATCGTGAAGAGGAAATCTCATAATCGTAGGGTGATCACAAGCAAGTGGCACAATCCTGTCCCCTTCACCAATACAATATCACTAACTGATGCATCTAACATCAATAATATGATCACACGCATCTAACATCAATAATATGATCACAAGCATAAAACATCATTAAATCAAATATCTACTAAATTAATCCAAAACATGCCATAAAGATAACATCAGAGTAAAATACCATCACATTAAAATATTACATACGCATCACTTAACAGTTTGCGATCCAATAGTAACCAAGTTCCAAAGTCACAACATAAATAGAAACACATACAGAATAACACTGCCAAACAAAAGAGCCAAAATGGAGGGGTGTTACACAAGTCGTGTGGGAGGGAAAATTCAAATTAGAATAATATTCCCTCAAAGATGCCATTTTGAATGAAATGATGAATTAATAAATCAATTAAATTGATTTATGAGCACAAGTTGCAAAATCTAGAGAAAAGAGGATTATGATTAGCATTAATCATGGTTTGATTAATTTGAGAGGAGGTTAGGTGATTTAACCTATTTGATTTAGATTTATGGATTAAAATAAATCAAAAGGAGATGGAAAATTATTTAGACTTAGTAAAATAAATATTTTGATTTATTTAGCTAAAGAGGATTCAATGTTAGTGTTAAAGATGCATTTATTTCATTTAAATGGAAAAATTTAGAAACTAATTAAATAGGATTGATTTATTTAATTAAAGGGGGACTTTAGGATTAAATAAATAAAAATGATTTATTTAATCAAAAGAGGATAATGATTTAATCAAATAAATTTGATTTATTTGATTAATAGAGGAATTAAGATGAGTTGATTAAATGGTTAATAAAGGGG